>LS486525.1:122702-137108 GCA_900490705.1 Pristionchus arcanus
TGGTACCATACCGTACCCAACCCTACTTATGGTACCATACCGTACCCAACCCTACTCATGGTACCATACCGTACCCGACCCTACTCTTGGTACCATACCGTACCCAACCCTACTTATGGTACCATACCGTACCCAACCCTACTCATGGTACCATACCGTACCCGACCCTACTCTTGGTACCATACCGTACCCAACCCTACTTATGGTACCATACCGTACCCAACCCTACTCATGGTACCATACCGTACCCGACCCTACTCTTGGTACCATACCGTACCCAACCCTACTTATGGTACCATACCGTACCCAACCCTACTCATGGTACCATACCGTACCCGACCCTACTCTTGGTACCATACCGTACCCAACCCTACTTATGGTACCATACCGTACCCAACCCTACTCATGGTACCATACCGTACCCGACCCTACTCTTGGTACCATACCGTACCCAACCCTACTTATGGTACCATACCGTACCCAACCCTACTCATGGTACCATACCGTACCCGACCCTACTCTTGGTACCATACCGTACCCAACCCTACTTATGGTACCGTCACCGTACCCAGCCCCTCTTATGGTACCGTCACCGTACCCAGCCCCTCTCATGGTACTGGTACCATACCCAAACCCACTCATGGTACCGCAACCGTACACACTTCCTCTCATGGTACCATACTGTACCCACCCTAGTACCACAACGGAGTATGGGTACGTTGGTACCACAACGTACCCATACTCCTATGTCTTGGTACCGTTGCCGTACTCATCCCCACTCATGGTATCACTCCGTACCGACCACTACCGTATCCTAACCAATGACGAAATCCATATCTCTTATTTCAGATAACGATGTGCTCCAGAAGTCTCCCACTGCTGTTGCAGCTGCTGTTTGTGCTCGCCTTTGTGGAGGTATCGTACCTAGCCTACCTACCTTTGGTACCTAGCGGGTGCTACAGTAATCCTACTCCATCTCGCATTAACTACATCTTGTGTTACAGCACTCATTGTTCCTAAGATGCTCTAGTATTTGAAGTAGCTCTACATTAGTTTATGCCTTGCTCACCAGTGAACACTTAGCCAAAGCTTATCCACTTGGGTTCATAGATTAAAAAAAAATCATTTCTCATAATAATTGCCCCTGACAGACCGAACTTCCCTAGTCTTATCCGAGATAAAAAATGAATGCCGAGAATTATGTCGATTTCACCGGGTCCTTGTTGTCACCGTTAATCAAATGAAATTCAATTAATTGATTAATTTAATTTTGATTTGAATTAAATTCAATTTTTTAAAATTCCTCATTGCAGGTGTCCTCTTATCGAACGCCTCGTCTGCCTCTTATCGAAAACAATATCGATTTCGCGAAATGTGTTGCTACCAGGAAGTTGAACAACCAATATGTGAGTTTTCGTCACCTCTTTACTTTACCTGCCCTCCCTGATATTCATTTCCCTCTCAGCTACTCATGGTACCATACCGTAACCAACCCTACTTATGGTGTCATAGCGTACCCGATCCCACACCTCATGGTACTGGAACCGTACTCCACCCCACTCATGGTACTGGTACCGTACTCCACCCCTCTCATGGTACTGGTACCGTACTCCACCCCTCTCATGGTACTGGTACCGTACTCCACCCCTCTCGTGGTACTGGTGCCGTACTCTGCGGGGGGTCAGAGCACCCCACCCTCATCCCCGTAGGTGGAAATAGGTGGCCGGCGATGCGAACTGAGACCCTCACTTCTCATGATTGACTCTCCTAATGAGGGTTCTCTTTTTAGGCGGTGAATTGGTGGTCTGGATTATGCAAAAAAAAACGTTTCACTTGATTTCTAGCATCCTTAGCGGTTCAAAGTTCTAGTCAAGCGCTATGATTAGGTGACCTGATAAATAAGGTAACCTGATCAGATATGAAGCCCTGAAAAAGTTTTTTTTAAACCAAGTAATTGACAATTCGTTATGTATGAATTTTTCCATCTATCTAGTATCTTTCCCCAATGTGTTGTGGGTGTAAAATGCTTCCGAGATGCGCAAACAGAAATCTTTTCCGTTTTTAGCGGGTTCTCGTGAAACTGTTTTTCATTCTGCAAGTTGACGAATATTAGAGGGGACGGAGGGAGGAGCAGGCCCTGATGGGACCCTTCTTCCTCCCCCGCTAGCCAGCACATTTTGATTGCTCATTTTCTGCTATTACGTTTTTCACAAAACTTTACAATTAAATTGTACGCGCGTATGGGGAAAATGACGATTAACGGAAAAGGCGCCCAACCACACCAACCACACGTTTTGAGTGTGCGGAATTACGCTATGTCCGGACTAATTAAAAAACGTAGTAGCAACTCTCCCCTGCCCTTCCGCGATCATAAGTAGCGATCCCGCTAACATCGTTGTGTTAGACTATAGCGTCAGGCCGACACGTAGAAATTTTTTTCAGAAATGCTTTATATACACGGTCCGCGACCCTACAGTGAACGATAGGCAAAAGTGTTTTGTCTCCGAGCAATATGTGCAAGACAGCAACACAACTTCGAGACTGCCACCACCAAGCGTTTCCGAAGATATATGCTCATTCGGATTCACGATACGGTTTGTTTTTATTGTTTATTGTTTATTTTTTTATTGTCGACTGACAGTTTCTCAGTAATAAATTCTTTACGAATTTCTTTGAAAAAACTAGGAAGAGATTTTTGGGATTGCAGTACATACAGCCCTAGAACCTCCGTCAAAACGTTCTTGTTTGTAAATGTGCTTACGTATGATAGATTTTTTTTAAAATTTCAGTCCTCTAACCGAGTATGCGTGGGAAATCGAAGTCCTTTTTTACGAATCCGCGGTTCGTCGGCGTTTTACATGTTGGTTTTCTTCGCAATTTTTCACTGCTAATAATTTTTGAAATTTTCAGACTTCGTTTTTGACTTCGTTTGGGAGACTGGTGGCCGCTCATCCTTTATCAAAGTGTCTCTTGTGGCTCAACATCACACTTTATGGCTTGATGACGGCAACGATAGGGCATCCCTGTACAAACCCAAAATAGAAGAAGTTGTGCCAGATGGAAATCCGAATGATGACAATTATTTTAAACCTGCTGTTGCCAAAATTTTTGGAACAAATTTTAAAGGTTTATATGCTGCAAGCGTTCAAGAAATTAAGGTTGTTTTGAGATCCTGGGACGGTGCGCCCGTACGATGTAGCACAATACAACTATATTCATGAGGGCAATGGCCGATATTACATACGCTTTCGTCTCTATAGCGAATCAAAAAAGGTTATTATCTTATTTAATTCGCCCTGCATGTAATATTTATATTTTAGTTCACCGAATATTCACATCTTACCGTAAAGAAGTTTCAATATTTCAACGATGCAAATGAAAATGAAGAAATCGCCAAGATTGGAATTCTCCGTTGCCCCGGAGGCGCATGTGACGCTATGATTCCCCCAAGTGAGATTGAAACGAACTTACTCGGGTAAATATTCGTCCAACGTTCAGATACGTGCGGCCAGATGATGCAAATGGTGAAGCGGAAGAAATCTGTTCCTGGTTGGGGACATCTGACGAAAATTGTGAGTTATTATTAGGGTTAGGTTTAGGGTTAGGGTTATTAGTTATTATTAGGGTTGATCGTTCGGCTAGAAAAAAATGTATTCCGAACTGTGGGGATTCCGTTTCGAACGATCAATCCTAGTTATTATAACTTTTACATTTAGTTATTATTATACTTTCAGCCCAGAGAAGCATTCCACCATAACGTCAACGATTTCACTCAAATGTGCAACCATCTACAGAGATACAATCAATCAGAGGATATCTTCAAACCCTAGTAATTTATTTTTTGTTATTTTGTGCTATTTTATTTTTATCTGCAGCCATGTCGAAAAGGAAATGGAAATAGTGGCTATCGAATGCTTACCTGAAAAGGAAAACGATCAATCACCCCTCGCTACGTTGGTTTTATATTTTTATGTTTATTAGCAAACTGCAACCTTCTTCCAACCACCCCCAATGATAGAAATAGTCTTTTTCACGTATCGTTTCTATCGACGACGAGAAATGAAGAGACGGTTATCCTTATTTTAAATAATATTCAAATACTTCAGTCGGATTCCCTATTCCATCCTCCGTTTTGAGAATGGCTCATTGATTGAGTACAACAATTTCAAGAATAAATATCGAGACAAAAAAGAAATAAACTACCAATTCGTCGAGGTTACCTGTCGAGCCAAGGAAGGTAACTGAACAAAATAAATAAATTAAAAGAATCTGAAACTTGTTCAGAAATCTGCTTCTACTGCGGTGAGCCGGAATGGGTAATGATATTTTTTAAAGTTAATTAATTAATTAATTAATTAATTAATTAAGAATAAAGACACGGCCTCGATACCGAAGGGACTGGCGCCGATGATCTTCAGAGCTGGAAAATCCGGAGGATGCGCGACGCTCACGGTTGGTCGGACCCGAGTACGGAGCCATAGCCTGATGGAACCCCCATCTGACTCCGCCCCCTTTTCATGACCTGACAGTAACAGTGATCCCGTTTGCAGTGCCCGGCCGACAGCCTGCCGTACTATCCGCACATTAGCTTCACCTCGCTCGAGCCGCCCCGCTGCGAGTACAATGAGGCACGTTTATCTATTAGAACTAGGGGAATCTCTGACTTTCCGGAGGACAGAATCGAGCGCATTGATTGGATTAGTGAGAGAAAGGAGACTACTCCAATCAGCGAGAGTCGAATTCATTCTTCATGGAAGAAGTCTCTACTATAACTAGGGCGATTTCGACTGTTCCGGACGACAAAATTGAGGGATTTACCATCCCTCGAGTTTGTGCATCTGGACGAATCATTCTTGAAGAAAAATCGTTGATTTTCTCCGGAAATATGGACAATTTCGAAAATCAGCACATTATTTTTTGATTTTTAGAAATTTGCAGGAAAAGGACGCTTTCGAGTGGACGTTCAGCTTCCAGCCGCGCAAACAGTGGAATCGCGTCCGCAAACCGCTCGAGAGGGGCTACTGCCGAAAGAAGAGTACGGCTCCGCCCCCTCCCCCCCCCTCCTTTGGAACGCCCCCCTGGTTTTGCAATGATATTTTTGTCCGACTGTCATCTAGGAAGAAGGTGGAAGTCACGGGACAATGCAAATGCTCGGCACTTCTTTTATTTAGTGCCCAAAGACAGCACTCAAACTTGTATGGGTGACGGGAAATGAGAATGCGAGCGATCGAATCGGTACTAAAGTAAAGAAGTGCTAAATTGTGATTTCCTATCGGCGTTATGCGACATTTCTCACTCGGCGTGAGCTTATTGGGTGCAAATTCCCCCACATGAACCGCCCCTCGTTTCAGGCCCGTGCCCGGACTTTACCGAGAGGATGCTGGCGTGCCCGAAACACACTGCCCACATGCCCTGGTTCATCGGCTGCGAACCGGTATATGTTATATGTTTAAATAATTAAATTATTTATTTAAATATTTACGATAAATAGTAATTGATGAGTATGCATAACATTTTTTAAATGCTATATTTTAGGTTACGATTGATAAGAACCCGATCAGCCAACGGTTCCATTGTCCCAGCGCCAACGATACAAAGCAACTCTAGTGAGCTTTTCAATTCCTCCCTTTTCCAGTCTTTGATCTTTGATATTTAGTGTTTATTTCTTATATTCTTCGGTGCCAAACGAAATTATGAAATAGACACGCAAAATTTGTTTTAGTATGAAATCAAATATTTGCCAGTTTCGCCTTCTCGAGACGCATCCTGCAGAAGCCGGCGATTGGAATCGTATGCAATCCGGATACAGGTTTGATCTTTGGTCTTTGATCTCTGGTCTTTGATATTTGAAAGATCCCTGATCTTTGTCTTTTGATCTTTGATCTTTGATAGCTCTCGTTCAGGCTTGTACGAGGCGCATTTATCAAACGGCAAAATCGAGACTGGCTTCACCGAGGAATCGTGGGTAGTCTGCAGAGATAAGCGTGAGTTGTTGTTGTTGCTGCTGTTTTGCAAGTGAAAATAACAACAACAACAACAATAACAAGAACAAAAACAACATTCACAGCGATTCGCAAATATGACACGTATTGGAACAACAAGAACAAGGATTTGAGTCTGATGGCAAAAGCAGGAGCAGGTCGGTTAAATTTTTCTTCTATAAATACGAGACACAGCACATCAATGCCTAGGCCGGGAGGAGCGCGCGCTCTCCCCCCGCTCATTTTGAATTTTTCGTGACGGCGGGAAAGATTAAAAGATCAGTCCCATTGTTAACCCTTATCTGGAGCGAACAAAGGGGGTCAGAATTCTGTGCGTGAATGATAACAAAATATTGGCTGCATGATGCATAATACGAGTACCAACGTGCTAAAATGAGTGGTGGCATCATAAATAAAACGCGATTGTGGATTTCACGCAAACAAAATATTTAACTGACATAGATTGGGCATTCAGCACACTCCTGTTCTAAAAAAAGAAAGTTGCCTATTGTAATTTAATTAAATCATATATTTAATTCAGGTATGCTTTTGGGCCTTATCATCCCCATTGTCATTGCTCTTCTCTTCCTCGGCGTGCGCTATCCCATTGTGAGATGTCTGGTGAGCCTTTTGTTGTTGTTGTTGTTGTTATTGTGTTATTGTTTTGCAGAAGAGACAAAGGGAAGAGACGCTGCAGCCCGAGCAACTCAGGCAGAACGTCGTCCCGCCGGAGGTGCTGCAAAAACTAGAGGAGGAAAAAAAGAAGAAACGAGGTACAAAAATCAAATTTCATAGCATAAAAACTATTATGAAATTGGAATAATTGCTGACATTCTCATGTATTTCGTAGTTTTACGATAGGGCTATGTGTAAGAAAGGGATAAGTCGTAATGACAAGGCGAAGAATAATACGGTTATTCATTCCTTTCTCTCACCGATATGCGAGCACGAGAAATGACGAGGCGGTCCCTGTCATCCTGACTTTAAAGGGGGCGAGGCATAAATGATGGGTCAATTATCAGCGCCAAGCGCCGATTTGCATGCGCCGTCTCTTCACTGCCCTTCCCTCTCTCGCTCATTGCCTGCACGATCAGGGTCACTTGGAACACAGCCAAATCGATCATATCTCAGTTCAAAAGAAAAATTAAAATATGCGAGTTTCGAAAGTGTCATTGGGTGTCCGTTATCCATCATCTCACATCGAGAACTCATCTAGTCAGACATTGATGCCACACCCCCTTTAATACAAATGACGGGACTTTTTTCAAAATATAATTCAATATAATTCAGCTGGACTGACAGAAAGAGTGGACGCGGATGAGGATTATAAGAAGGTGTTGGTAAGGGATTTGTCATTGTTTTTGTTATTGTTATTATTGTTATTATTCTTATTTCTTATTATTTGCAGGCGGCAAGGGAAGCGATGGCGAAGAGAATGAAGGAGATTGAGTATGTGCAAGTGGACCATAATCGGGATGAGAAAACGGTCAGTATTCGAGATCAAAGATCAACGATTCAATTTTTATTGTTATTTTTGTTGTTATTCAGTGCCGCCTGCCGACTAAAAGCGAGCAAGAGATACTGGACGAGATTGACCGTCTGAAAGAGTGCACGGTGATTTATTTATTAATTTAAATTAATATTTTATTTTATTAAAATTAATATTTTTAATTAAAATAATTAGGATAGAGTTGTGGTTAATGTAAGATCGTTGATCTCTTGCTGTATGAATGCTGTACTTATTCGGAATTTATTTGGAAAATAATTCGTCTCGACTATTGCACTTCAACAAGGGGACCCTAGTGATGGTGGAAATATGGCAAGCGATTAATATAATTAATTAAATATGTATTTAAATAAATAATTTAAGTCGGAAGAAGACCAGACTGGCCGCGACGTGAAGCCCATCGCAAGGGAGGGAGAGCCCGACCGAGGATGATTATTTGATGTAGATGAGGACTCGAGAAGATAAGAACGACGAATGTTCCTCGATGTAAAAAGCCTCGATGTTCCTCGATAAAAAAGCCGAAAAAAAGAGTTGCTGGTGTACAATATTGCTTACAAATAAGGACATTAAGTCATCGATGGCGATTTCTTCACTGCACTATTTCTCGAAAGATGCCCGTTTCGGTCGTCCTTCAGCCGAAATATGCAAAAATTTCGACCCTGGCAGGACTCGAACCTGCAATCTTCGGATCCGAAGTCCGACGCCTTATCCATTAGGCCACAAGGCCGGTGCTACTGTTCGCTCCCGTTAGACACTTGATGAAGAAGGGAAATCATGCATCATTTAGAGCCTCGTTTCTTTTACTGCTATGTGAAGAATGGTTTGAGAAAAGATTTTTTTCTTCTTTGATCTTCTCGAGTAGGCAATTTCCTACCGAAACTCAAAATCGATTACAGGTCTATTCAATCATCTCTAATCTCTCCTTTCCATAAATCGATCCTCAAACCTCAGAGCATTCAAACCAAACAGTATCTTTCGGCCCGCTATTACCCGTTATTACCCGCTACGTCCGTGCATAACTCCGCCCCCTCCTCTCCCCCTCCCTCCGCTCTCTCTAACCCGGTGCGTCTAGAACACCCCCTCTAAAGATATAGCGATCGCTGCGCGGCAGAGACTGAATCGTAGCGGGTAATAACGGGTAATAGCAGGCCGCTACCCTCTTCCTCCCTCGTAGCGGGTCCGTTATACCGCTACCGTTTAGCCAACCCTAATCTCTAATCTCTCCTTTTCATAAATCGATCGTCAAACTTCAGAGCATTCAAACCAAACAGTATCTTTATCCACTTCTCACAGTAAAACGAAACAACGAAACAACAAAAGTAACAAGTACAATAAATTAGCGAAAATAACAACAACATTGCACAAGATAACTGAATGAGTATTATGGTTCAAAGACCAAAGATCAAAGATCAAGGTGGCTAGATAGCACGCAGAACGGAGAGAGTGTCTTACATGGTCGTCTCGGCAACGGTCGCGCGGTCTTGACTGTATTTGTACTGCAATTATCGATTTATCGATCGGATAACTTCGTCAATTTCCCTGCTCTCTATTTTTTTTGTCATTTTTAATACAACTTCTCTCATCGTTTACGTTCATAAACCATGTTTCCTTAAAAGATTAAAATAAGTAAAATCAATAAAATAATAATATTTACCTGCTTGGTTCCTTCTCCGGGCGTTCTGCGCTCCTTCGGGGGCTGCAATATTCAATCAATAATCGTTGATCCCCGATTTCCCTGATTACCATTCCTTCCCTCTTGCTACCGTACCCCTCAAGTTTCGTACCTCACCCACCCTGAATACCGTACCATCTGATTCCCGTATTCCCGGAATTACCGTATTCCCAGACTACCGTACTCCACAGCTAACGTAATCCCTAGATACCGTACCTCCGGCTGTCTCTTGGCGCCCCTCTTCGGGGTCTCGTCCGGAATCTTTGCCTTGCCCATGCTGCGCCCAGCCGACTTCTCCTCCTGCAACGAAAATGAAGGATACGGTAGTATTATCGGTTGAATTACCGTAGTCGTCAAATAAAAGCATTATCGATTGATCTATTGCATCCGTCAAATAAAACCAATCTCGATTGACATACCGTATCCTCCGACTCCTCCCGAGGCGTTACCGTATCCTTCTCCTTGGCTGTGGCTCTCGTAGCACTTCTGCCTTTGCGCTCGGCCGACTCCTACAACGAAAATAATGGGTACGATAGCATTATCGATTTATCTATCGTATCCAGAAATACAATCAATACCTATTGGTGTACCGTGTGCACAATCATTATCGATCGACGTACCGTATCCATCGATTCCTCGCGGGGCGTTATCATATCCTTCTCCTTAGCCGCAGCTCTCGTAGCACTTCTGCCCTTGCGCCCGGTCGACTTCTGGCTCTCGGTTGCCGACTCCTTTAACGAAAATTACAGAAAGATTACAGGTACCATTATCGACTTTCGTCCAGAATTACTTTAAACACTCGTAAGGCAAAATGGATATCAGTAAAAATCGATACTTAATTGCTTAATCTACAGTAACACTTACCGTATCCATCGACTCATTGCCGGTCGTTACCGTATCCTTGGCTGCGGCTCTCGCGGCACGGCCCTTGCGTCCGGTCGACCGCTGGCTGTCGGTTGCCGACTCCTGCAGCGAAAATCAAGGGTACGGTACCATAATCGATTGCCTTACCGTCGATTCCTCGCGGGGCGTTACCGTATCCTTGGCTGCAGCTCTTGTAGCACTTCTGCCCTTGCGTCCGGCAGACTTTGCCTCCTCCTATAGCAAAAGATACGGTATCAGTTGTGCTACCGTATCCCGCATCCAAAATCAATCGATAAATCACCACCTACCGTATCCACTGGCTCTACCGTATCCTTCGGCATCCTGCCCCGCTGCACACGCGGCTTCTTCGCTGCGGGAGCCACGATCTGGAAGGAAAAATCGATAAAAATCAATAGTGCAGGAAGCTACTGTACTTCCAAATTGATCAAACCAATATTCGGAGTGTCACTTCGTTCTTTTTTAACCAAAATGCACGGAAAGAATAAATTGTGTGATGTGATTTCCCTGTCAGCGATAAAAAAAATCGATAGCGATACCGTACCTCCTTCTCCTCCTCGTCGGGTACGGTAGCCGACGACTTGTCCATCGATGCCCGTCTACGGGCGGATCTTCGCCGCTCCACCACCACCTACAGTAATACTCAATTATTGATTGTAAAAGTCAGTTTTCGATCCGCCTTCATTTCTACCGTAGCTAGCAACATAAGTCAATAATAAATGAAGTCAGTTATCAATTCAACCTAATTTATACCATAGCCAGCTGCAGTATTCAATAATCAATAGCGTCAGTTATCGTGCACACTTCAATGCTACTGTAGCCAGCTACTACTGCAAATGGCAATCACCTTCAGCTATACTGTAATCAATATTCGCAAGAAAGACAGTTATCGGTATACCAGCTACACAGTGGTCGAAAAGTATGTCAACATCAACATGAGGTGCCCGACGAAGTCGGGCAAAATTTTCGTCTAGGTGCCCGAAACGTTGAAGTTTTAAGTGTTCTAACCAAGTGTGCAAGCATTTTTTGGTCATTTTTAGGTCTATGTGCCCGAAAACATCCGAAAATATAGGCATCTAGGCCTAGAAAATATAGAAAATATAGGTGCCCGACGGCAAAATCCAGTTGACATGACTTTTCGACCACTGCTCATTCAAACCAAACAGTATCTTTATCCACTTCTCACAGTAAAACGAAACAACGAAACAACAAAAGTAACAAGTACAATAAATTAGCGAAAATAACAACAACATTGCACAAGATAACTGAATGAGTATTATGGTTCAAAGACCAAAGATCAAAGATCAAGGTGGCTAGATAGCACGCAGAACGGAGAGAGTGTCTTACATGGTCGTCTCGGCAACGGTCGCGCGGTCTTGACTGTATTTGTACTGCAATTATCGATTTATCGATCGGATAACTTCGTCAATTTCCCTGCTCTCTATTTTTTTTGTCATTTTTAATACAACTTCTCTCATCGTTTACGTTCATAAACCATGTTTCCTTAAAAGATTAAAATAAGTAAAATCAATAAAATAATAATATTTACCTGCTTGGTTCCTTCTCCGGGCGTTCTGCGCTCCTTCGGGGGCTGCAATATTCAATCAATAATCGTTGATCCCCGATTTCCCTGATTACCATTCCTTCCCTCTTGCTACCGTACCCCTCAAGTTTCGTACCTCACCCACCCTGAATACCGTACCATCTGATTCCCGTATTCCCGGAATTACCGTATTCCCAGACTACCGTACTCCACAGCTAACGTAATCCCTAGATACCGTACCTCCGGCTGTCTCTTGGCGCCCCTCTTCGGGGTCTCGTCCGGAATCTTTGCCTTGCCCATGCTGCGCCCAGCCGACTTCTCCTCCTGCAACGAAAATGAAGGATACGGTAGTATTATCGGTTGAATTACCGTAGTCGTCAAATAAAAGCATTATCGATTGATCTATTGCATCCGTCAAATAAAACCAATCTCGATTGACATACCGTATCCTCCGACTCCTCCCGAGGCGTTACCGTATCCTTCTCCTTGGCTGTGGCTCTCGTAGCACTTCTGCCTTTGCGCTCGGCCGACTCCTACAACGAAAATAATGGGTACGATAGCATTATCGATTTATCTATCGTATCCAGAAATACAATCAATACCTATTGGTGTACCGTGTGCACAATCATTATCGATCGACGTACCGTATCCATCGATTCCTCGCGGGGCGTTATCATATCCTTCTCCTTAGCCGCAGCTCTCGTAGCACTTCTGCCCTTGCGCCCGGTCGACTTCTGGCTCTCGGTTGCCGACTCCTTTAACGAAAATTACAGAAAGATTACAGGTACCATTATCGACTTTCGTCCAGAATTACTTTAAACACTCGTAAGGCAAAATGGATATCAGTAAAAATCGATACTTAATTGCTTAATCTACAGTAACACTTACCGTATCCATCGACTCATTGCCGGTCGTTACCGTATCCTTGGCTGCGGCTCTCGCGGCACGGCCCTTGCGTCCGGTCGACCGCTGGCTGTCGGTTGCCGACTCCTGCAGCGAAAATCAAGGGTACGGTACCATAATCGATTGCCTTACCGTCGATTCCTCGCGGGGCGTTACCGTATCCTTGGCTGCAGCTCTTGTAGCACTTCTGCCCTTGCGTCCGGCAGACTTTGCCTCCTCCTATAGCAAAAGATACGGTATCAGTTGTGCTACCGTATCCCGCATCCAAAATCAATCGATAAATCACCACCTACCGTATCCACTGGCTCTACCGTATCCTTCGGCATCCTGCCCCGCTGCACACGCGGCTTCTTCGCTGCGGGAGCCACGATCTGGAAGGAAAAATCGATAAAAATCAATAGTGCAGGAAGCTACTGTACTTCCAAATTGATCAAACCAATATTCGGAGTGTCACTTCGTTCTTTTTTAACCAAAATGCACGGAAAGAATAAATTGTGTGATGTGATTTCCCTGTCAGCGATAAAAAAAATCGATAGCGATACCGTACCTCCTTCTCCTCCTCGTCGGGTACGGTAGCCGACGACTTGTCCATCGATGCCCGTCTACGGGCGGATCTTCGCCGCTCCACCACCACCTACAGTAATACTCAATTATTGATTGTAAAAGTCAGTTTTCGATCCGCCTTCATTTCTACCGTAGCTAGCAACATAAGTCAATAATAAATGAAGTCAGTTATCAATTCAACCTAATTTATACCATAGCCAGCTGCAGTATTCAATAATCAATAGCGTCAGTTATCGTGCACACTTCAATGCTACTGTAGCCAGCTACTACTGCAAATGGCAATCACCTTCAGCTATACTGTAATCAATATTCGCAAGAAAGACAGTTATCGGTATACCAGCTACACAGTGGTCGAAAAGTATGTCAACATCAACATGAGGTGCCCGACGAAGTCGGGCAAAATTTTCGTCTAGGTGCCCGAAACGTTGAAGTTTTAAGTGTTCTAACCAAGTGTGCAAGCATTTTTTGGTCATTTTTAGGTCTATGTGCCCGAAAACATCCGAAAATATAGGCATCTAGGCCTAGAAAATATAGAAAATATAGGTGCCCGACGGCAAAATCCAGTTGACATGACTTTTCGACCACTGCTGCTACAGTAAGTATCATTCCTTTCTACTAGAAATGTATACAGTTAGTTCTCGATTCACCCCACCTGCTGGGCTACCGTATCCCGGGACGCCTCGCTGTCCGCCTCCTTGGCGCTGCTCGAGGGCACCTTGGCCTTCTTGGGGGCAGAGGCCGGCGGGCTCTTCGGGTCCTGACACGATGAGGGTTACGGTAGGCAATATTGATTATTTTCATAATAATTGTCAATGATCAATCTCTGCGGTTTTACGGCAAGTAAACTTCAAACACCTATTTCGATACTGCATTGCCTCAATGCTGAGGCTTTGATCGCCACGTGAAACATAAATCCCCCTATCAATCGACGAGCCTACTCATCTACCATACCTTTGCTCTCATTCAAAAATCGATAATCGCTATATACTGTATCAATCGATATCCTCTACCGTATACCTCGGCGCTCTCCTCTGCCGGCCGGTCGTCGCTGCTGCTCGTCGTCATCGGCTCGGGCACCTGTCAATCGACACAATTGGACGACCAGTCTGACGCTCTCTCACTTTCCCATGCTCTCTCGTTTCTCTCTGACCGGCGAGAGAGTATGTAAAATCGAGAGAGAGTCAGAGAGTTCGGGATACTCAATCGATATTGATGAGCTACCGTACCCATTCGAATCGATTTCCATCCTCTACCGTCTCTGGTGTCCGCCCACAAGTTGGAATCAAGTACTTCCCACAAGTTGCCATCAAGCTTGGAGGCAACTTGTGGGAAGTACTTGATTCCAACTTGTGGG
>LS486525.1:137613-178386 GCA_900490705.1 Pristionchus arcanus
CAGAAATTCAATCGATGAAAGCATGTCCAAACTTGAAAATGTTGTTGTGCGCAAAGTGCGCTTGAGGGGTCTGTCTTTTAATTCTAGTACAGTCAAATTTTCAGGTATGTAAACAGGCTCCCGGTGCTTGATTCCAACTTGTGGGAATGGGGCAGGGGTACTGTACTTGATTCCAACTTGGAATCTCATTTCTACTTGATTTCAACTTGTGGGCGGACACCAGAGGTAGCGAATTCATAGTGAGAATCAACGGCCATGCCCAAAGCAGCAGGCGGGCACAAATTTAGACAACTATGTTTCTAAACATTGTTGTTCGATGATGAATTAAAGAACGATTTAATTCAGGGACTTTAATAACCTGATGAAACTTCAATCTTCCTTTTATGAAACCTCTATTTTCAAGGATTTCAATCAATTTTCTCATCATCTACTGTACCCCCTCCCTGCCGTAACCACCTCCGATTCATATCTTCTACAGTATCAGTGTTGAGTGCCAACCACCAAAGACAGGTTTTGCGGCGGTACAAGAGGGCTTTTCCGGGGATACAAGTGTTAAATATCAAAATTTTCGCCTAAATTTCGAGTGAACTGCGGCCCAAGTGCGGGGGTACACACCAAAGTTGGAGGGATCGCTCAAAACTGTACAGTATAAGTAATCAATAAATACCGTGTAGCCCCTCCCTACCGTATACCTTGGTGTGGCTCACGCGCTTCCTCAGCGAGACTCTGCGCACGGGCTCCGGAGCCTTCTGGAAAGAATTTTTCGCTCGATGACTACCGTATCCACCTCAAATTAACATCTACCGTACTCATAAAAACAACTCCTTCATCCTCAATCCGTCCATAAATATCTACAGCATCCCTCTCAATCGATAAATATTGTAACTATCGTTTCGCCAATCAATAACTCAATAACTACCGTAATCACTATCTAACGTATACCTGAGATCCCTCGGACGACGCGTCGACGGACGATGCCTGACTGACGTCGGACGGATTGGACGGGGCCGACACGGGCGAGGGCATCTTCTCCTGGAATCATACTAATCATACACGCAAAACCTATGCGATTAATTCATTTAAAATTTAAAAAAAAAATGGCATGCCAAGACGATATGCAAACTATCGCTACGCTTGATAATATTTCGAATCATGACGGCCTCCCTCTTTTACTCTAGGGCTAACTGTATCTCTCCTTTAGCTATTTCAGCCAGACTGACCAGTGCAAAGAAAAATATTTCTCCCGCAATGCGTGCGTTTCAACTGCGGTACGTAACGAAGCGAAACATTTCCAAAACAATAGCTTGCCGTGTTGCTTGGCAACGAAAAAATTCATTTAGCAATATGTATGCTAAGGGTACTTGAAATAATATGGGTGGTCCCGTATAAGCAAGTCCTGCCAACATGACTCTTTGGGTAAGCCCCGCCCCTTTTCCCCTGACCCACCTTCTCCCTCTCCTCCTCCTCCTTCTCATCCTCCTCCCCCTTCTCCTTGTCCGCAGCATCCAGTTTCTTCGTCACGATCGATACGGTGCTCGCGAAGGCTTCAATGGGAGTACGGTAATAGCAATAACAAAAACAACAACAATAATTATTATTATAATTCCTATTAGAAATACCAATCAGATCGTGATTGTCAATAGAAGCTCTCCCCAAGAATATGAGCCAAGTGTGAAGCCCAAAACTGTCTAGGTCATTTAGTCAACTTTTCAAATTTCCGCCTTTACTCCCAATCAATAATTGGAAACTATCACACTCGTGATTAATGCCGGTTCTCAACTGTCACACCACCGTAATAAGGGAGACTGCCGTACTCGCGTTCTGGTTCGACTCCGCCGTTGTGTCTCCGGCTGCAGCAGCTGCAGGCTGCGACAGAGGAGCGTGCCCGGATGCAGCACCTGAAAGGATATTGGGTTAGGTACGGTATTTTATGAACATTGTAGGGTACGGAAGTCGACCCACTTGTTTCATTTGCTTGGCTATCGCATAAAGATATTTCATTTATTGATTCTAATGAAGAAGAATTGGAGACGGCGATTATCTCGCCATACGAAATGCTCGCACATCATCAATGTGCCTAGTGTCTCTAATTTCCCTCTATCACATCAATTAATCAATAAATTATTTTTAAATAGCCTATAAAAATACCTTGGGACGCCTCGAAGAAGTCGTCCGCCGTCGCCGTGCCCAGCTCCATGCTCGCCTCGCTGTCCGAGAAGAACGAGTTATCATCGGCGAGAGGGGACTAGAAAATGGGATGTTAGAAGGGGAAGGAAGGGCCTAAAGAGGGGCGTCGGCGTGATATCAATGAGGCAGCTTGAAGATGGAAATAGCAGGAATCTTTGTAAGATCCTATCATTAACCAAATATGCACCACAAATTCACCACCTCTTCACAAATCAGTTATAGAACCGTTTCGCCACATAAATCGCCCAATCAGAGAAAATCGTATTCATAACCCTTGTACGAAACCGCAATCCTCCACGAACGCGTGCAAATATAATCAAATCAATCGATATCCCGCATCTACCGTGCCACTCCCGTACCTGCTCGATTCTCTCCTGTCGTGTTGGCGCGTTTCCTCCGAGTGATCTCTGATCTTTGATCTCCTTTGATCTTAGATCTTTCTTCTCGGCTGATCTTTGATCTTTCTTCTCGAGTGATCTTTGATCTTCCTTCGTCGGTCTCTCCTGATCCTCCCACTCGCTTGCGAAATCGAACACGCCCAACGATGAGGCCTGCGAGTGATCTTTGTCGTATTGATGGTTGTAGTTTGATAGCGGCTTATTGTTACGGTTCATACAGGATCTATACTTTCACTTACGATAAGATTATAGCTACTGGTTAGACTAAATACCATCTACAGTCTGCCGACAGCAGACATCATTTCACACAAAATACATCAAAATTGTCGACCTCTGCATCCTTTATCGATCTACAAACTACGATTCTGGTCGCTATAGACTACAACATTGTCAACTACAAACTGCAAACCGAGTTGCCCAATCTACAATCTACACCAGAGATCAAATACCCCTCCCGAAAGGACCCAAGCATACCACATTTTGCTATCCATTTGGGCAAAAATCGTAGAAAAGCATACCACCGTTTAATAAAAACAGAAAAGATTACCCGAAACCAAACCTCAGAAAATCTCAAAGCTTTCTAAATTCGTTAATGCATAACACATATTTGATTCTGATTACCTAACTATTTGACCTCTGATCTACACTCATGACAAACCGTGTCATTGCTCAGTAGCTCGTCCGAGCCCTCCTGCGATGGGTCGGCGGACGCCGGCTGCGAGTTCGTGTGCTGGAATTTGCATAATTACATTTTAAATTAAATTAAATTGTATTAAAATTTATTATGATAATTGCGCTTGTAAAGAATTTTGCCTGTCTGTTTGTGAGCTAGCAGAATATTTTGATTAACGGTGAAACCTTGAGAATATCAAGGAAAGTGTAGGATCGCGAGATCTCATGGGGAGTCTGAAACTGGAAGCTACCAGCATAGAAATAAATATGAATATATTTTAATAGATGCATATTAGTATATTAAATAACATTCTGCCTAAACACTGCCTGATATCTTCAGAATTAAGGATACAAAATCATGCTGAAACTCGAAACTAAGACCGGAGTGGGAAAATCGATCAATTAATTTTTCATGTTGTCAAACGAATGACGCGCTGATCAAGAAACGACTAGAGATGCAGTATTTCATAGCAAATCTGTTACTGAAAATTACCAGTCAAAAAGTATTTTTAGCAAACATTGCAAGAAATCATTGGCTGCCAATTTCAAAGCGAAGAATGCAACCACTTGCTGAAACGCCAGCCTTCCTAGTCACCAAAATGGTAGAGTTCAGCATTCGATTATCGAACATGGCACACTACTACATAATCGATTATTTTATATTTGATTTTAAAAAAATGAATTAAAAATATTGATACCTGCGTGGCGACATTCCGCTGCATCAGCTGGAAGCCGTCCTCCAGCATCATGCTCTTCACCTTGAGCAGACATCTGAAAATATAACTATAATACATTATTCTAAATTATCATTTTATTCGAATATGATATTGTATCTAATGTTGAAGTCCGTAAAAAATCAAACTATTCCGTGATAATCTCATCTCATAACCAAGACGAAACACAACTACTACTAGAAAATCTAGAATAGTTCTCCAATGAATGTCGGTGCGTTCGAAATTGTTCTAAATTCAATCAATTATCTCCCATACTCGTAAAATCAATAATCTACCGTAATCCCAACTCACCGCGTGCTCCTTAGCGTGCAGCATGCCCATGTCGCCGCTCCCCTAGTCAATCGATATTCCACCACGACCTACCGTAATCTACCGTAATCTACCGTACTCACACATTCAACATTATCATATATCCGATAATCAATCGATATTGCATCAGACCTACCGTACCTCTAATCAACAATCTACCGTACCCTTAACCTACAGTAGTCTACCGTAATACTCACGCGTGCTCCTTCGCGTGCAGCATGCCCATGTCGCCGATCTCGGCCGTCTGCGGTAGGTCGTACATGCGCGCCGCCTGCCCGTACCCGGCCGGATGGTACGCGCGATCCACGCCTGCATTTGGATACGGTAAGGGGTGCGGTAATGGGAAAATTATCGATTACATGGTGATGGTACGGTAGGGATCAGGCAACGGATAATTTCAAAACGGACATCATTATTCAAGGATAAGGAGACTACCGTATTTCCATGGATACTGTAGCAGTGTTACAGTAACAAGAAATTGAAGTGATACGGTGAGTAGATTACGGTATCCACCGATTACAGTACACTCACCATCACGGTACGTGATGTAGAAGGAGAAGGAGACGTTGCGAGTGATCGGCTCGAGCGTGGACAGGCCTCTGAATATAAATATTATTTTAACTTGCGCCGGAAGGAACAGACAAATAAAGATATTACATTTGATGGCGCTCATGCACTATCTGTGAAACACACCATCACCGACTTTGAAGGCTTTGGGAAAATTAAGCAAGCAAATTATCGATCAGTGTAAATATTTCCAGTTTTGCGTTACAGTGATTATACTACAGCAAAGTTACATACGCATGAGCAATACGAACCATTCGTATAGTTCCATGATGGAACTTCCATCTATAATCTAAAACAAGTTCACCCTAGCAAGGTGAAAATAGCAATTGTTGTCAGTATATTCGTTTCCCGTTTCTATCCCGGCGCGGCTAGCACGCATCCTCTCCCCGTATCCCTTCTTACGAACCTTCTCAGACTCCTGAAGACGTCTCTCGTCTGCTTCTGGAGCTCCTCGACGCCGCCGTAGCGCACGCGCACCTCCGCCAGCTCGCCGCTGCATATATTATTAATTTAGATTTTAAAATAATCAGCAAACATTTGCCAAATCTGATTTATTGGTTAAAAAGTGTGAGTCCTTCAAAACTGTATGCGTCGAGAACATCGATGTTTCCGACATGCATTTTAATGTTAAAACTTGCGCTTTTTATTCATATGCCATTAATTCTTTTTCTGCCAACGCACCGTATATTATCGATTTTAAAACCAGTGGTCAATGTTACTAGATTCAATCAAAATGAAAATACAATTGCATGAACCAAACGCTCTCATCACGACGTAAAGCAATATACCGTAATCAGCTCTAGCTTCTCTCACCACGACATCTGCATGCTCGCCTCGTCGCCGTCGTCCTCCGCATAGACGACGTCCATGATGAAGGCCTCGTCGGCTGCGGATGGGTCCTGAGAATGGATAATAATATGATTGTTATTTCATTAAAATAAACGATGAAAACATAGCGAAAAATGAGAAAATAATAAAGTAAATTTCCACGCAAATAGTGTATCCTCCTGCATGTATTGCCTAAGGTTTGAAATTCAAACTTTGAATACAACGAAATGTCTAAATAAAATAGCAATTTAAAAAAATTTACGCAAAAAAAGCCCACCTCTCTGTTATTGTGCACCATGAGATGGTACTGCTTCAGCTTCTTGTCCGTTAGGGCAGCAGCCGCGCCTGAATTAAATAAATAGGTAATATTTAAATATTTGATCCCTATTTTTGCATTTTTAAGCTAAACTCATGCGAACGCAATTAGCCTAGTAAATTATTTAAAAAAGTAAAGTAACGAGAATTACGAAAAGATTCGTGTTTTCTTCCATCGATTTTTTCACCGGCTCAGGAATCGATGCTACCCAACGCTAAGTTGCTCATATGAGCCGCATTTCAGCAAGAACAGCATGTTATGAACAATTGGAATATATTTTAATTTAATTTAGAAAAATAAATATTTAAAAAATACCTTTGAGATGATTATGGAGGGCGACCTGGCGACGATCCCTGCTCGTGTCCGGCACGTGCAGCGCGCAGCCTGAGCAATATAATTATTTATATATTATATTAAATGTAAATTAGATATTTAACAGAATCAGGACGAATACTTATCAAATAATCGAACGAAAATATTAGAGAAACGGCATTTCCAATAGCGATCCATTGGGTGTTGGCAAAGCATGTTGGTAGTAAAGAAATAGTCGGGTTTGATCAAAGTAACCGACCGAATACGTGCTTCTCCGTGAAGTGGTCGCGCGGCAGCAGCTCGCGCTGGTAGACAACCTGCAATTATATTAAATTAAATGAATAATAGCAGTAACAAGATCATATTAATGCCTACACTTTAGGGCTTTGGCCTCATAATCACTGGCCTAGCAGGGATCCCCCGCAGGACGCAAGTGCCTTGATTAACGGGATGAAATTTACCTTTACCTTAACATTAAGGAAGTTTAAGGACGAGGTCTTCACCGCAACAACTATATCAAGTTTTATGGGGGGGGGGCTGTGGCAGAGTAAAATAGACAGTCCATTGTTTTAATTAGAGAAAATAACGCTGACAGAAACTGGCCAAATTTTTGCTATTATTCACATCATGTCTAAATATTTTTGATACTTTTCAGCTAATCAGACGATATATATTTTTGAAAAACAACAAACCTCTGAGAAGATGAGGTAGATCATGCGTTGCATGAACTTGAGCGAGTTGCCCTCCTTCTCGTCCAAATACTTGGACAGCTGAACAACAAATTACAAGGAAAAAGTGAAGGTAATTCCTTCTTCAGCTTATTTTTCTATACGCGAAACAAGCGAAAGTTTTTTTTCTATCGGTATGCACGAATCATGGAGCATAAAACGGCATAAATATCAACTATTTGATCATTAATTAAATAAAATTAATAGAAAAACGTGAGAAAAACTGACCAGTGCGCTGCTATCCACGACCATCGTTGCGGAATGCTGCAATGTGAGTCACTTAGAACAAACTAACAACCAAATTAAATTGCATAAAGGCTAATTGGCGCGAGATTAGATCAGAAATTGGTCGAAAAAATGAACAAAAACAATTTTTCAGAACTGGCCCATGAACCGGAAGAAAGAATACGTTTGATGATTTCAGTTACCGTAGCTGCGAATTGAAATTGCGAGCGGGCGGAAATTGATTTTTCATATTTTCATTTATTTCATTTAATGTGCGTATGTACTCGAACAAAGTTGATATCGAGTACTATAGTTCCGAATATTCAAATTGAATAGTCTCCTTGGTTCAACTCTACCGTAGTCGAACCACACGAGAGCGCACGAGTGCGTGTGCACTCTTTATCTACAGTAATCCAATCTTTAGAGGACACCTAAATCAACGACCTTCGAATACCCCGACGGAACCCAGGCACAAGTCGATTGACGGCTTAGCACTACGAACTCTACTTACATTTAGGCTCCCACATTGTGCATTTTCAAGCTGTTTTTGTCGCAAAAATATCAGGAAATCGTAAGAAAGAAAACTAGATGCAATGAGAGTATTAACTAGCGAATTCATCTTGAAGCATGGAATTCGTAAATTTGATGAGAAGACCATTTGATTCTATTCCTTTTTTTTCTTTTTAGCGACTGCTTCCTATCTATCTCCATTTTGCCTCCATTTCCACCTCCAAATCCCATTCTTCACGCGCGAAATCTCATCACCTAATGGCATGGACAATGCAAACCGCCTTAGCAGGGCCTTGTCCATTCCTCCGACGTCTAAGACGCATTGCATTTCTTCGATGGTTTGGCGCGGATAATACACGAAGAATTTCTCTTCATTTTTTGGCATCTCACAGTTTGTTTCTTCGATTCCTGTCGCTGCTCACATTTTCTTCTAGATCTTACGAAGTGAGCGTAACAGTGCGTTTCGCCTAAGAATCTCTCGTCTGTTTTCCCTACAACAAAAAAAGTGACCTTCGGGATTTTGATTTTTCAAAACTCACATTTGCATAATTACATGACCTCAAAGTTTGACCCTATTTTTACCTTTTCATGTGAACTTTTCATGTTGTCACTTTTTTGCTGTACCGAAGGGGATGCGATTCTTAGGCGAACGCACTGATAAATACTTCTTCTAAATTTTTCAGTGAACTAACTTCTGCACTCAAATGCAGCCCAATATCGTCAATAATCCCAATCTCGCTAGAAGAAGACGTGCTAGAGCGAGGTAAGGGAAATCTTTTTTCCGACTTGGAATTGGGAACTTTTCTGAATGATAGGGAGGGAATATTCTGCGAGAAAATGCTGGGCCAGCTGGGCCAAAAAAACAGAGAAGTGCCCGAATTTGTGATTCGAATGCCCCCCCTCGATCATAATTGTAACAGTACTGCTCAGATTTGCGGCTTTGCTAGAGAAGGGTGTTACGTCGAGAACGGTCCACAAATTACTCTTCTGAACCAGAAAACTGATAGGCTGATCTCTAGACTTTGAAAAGGAACTAGGGAACTAGTTCCTTACTAGTCAAATGCACTGCTCCACTCGAGAAAGAGTTAGCGGAAAGAGGAGAGTCCACTCTCGATTTGACTAGTAAGGTTCCTAGTTCCTTTTCAAAGTCTACTGATCTCATCATGCAAGTGATTTTCAGGAGAGCCGACGTGCACACTTGGTGCTCTTGCCTGCTCCTCCTCATCATCATGATCCTCTTCTACTTCTCGATGGTGTTCACTTCTCGACGAAGAATTCTCTTTGAGCATTAATCTTTGATCTTTGAATCTTGATCTTTGGTCACTTCGGTTACTATTTCGGCATAATCTTTGATCTGTGAGCTGTCGTCATTATGATCTTATTCTATTTCTCCTTTGCGTTCACCTCTCGACGAAGAATGCCATTTGATCACTGATCTTTGATTCCTTATCTCTAATCTCTTGATTACTCCTTTCGGAATTGTCTTTGATCTTCATTCCTTTGGCTACTCTTGACGATTTCCTCCTTTATCTTTGAGCTTTGATCTAATAATTTCCCGTATCAGCATTCCCCTAACACAATTTAAACTCGGCCAATGCTTATTTATTCTGTTGCTCCTCTCCCCTTGACAGCCTTCCCGATAAAGATATCGCTTGTGAACTGTTTTTTTCCTTTCAACTTTTTATACCGTACTTTTTATGCCTTTTTATACAATCTGACGAGGAGTAACGACACGGTTAATCATCTATTTTCATCTAATTGAACAGTTTTTGGACGATCCAGAACGAATTTGCATGCGAAACAGGCGAGGGAAGGGAAGAGGGAAGGGGGGGGGGAAGGGAGGGGAGAGAGGGGAGAGATAGGCCACGCCCCTTTTTCCCTCGTCTCGCTTTTCTCTCCTTCTCTCCAATGCGTTTCGCGCGCACGTTTCGAGCTCTAGCGCAGCTCAGAGAAAAGATATCGACAAACGGCAAAAAAAAACATGATGTTACTGGGACCATGAGGGACAGTTTGCATATGGTTTTGGCCCCGTAGTGAAAAATCGGCTATCTGCATTGTGGCCCCTAACTTTAGACGCTATAAAAATAAATGTCATCAAATCTGCACTCATCTCAAGAGGATGCTGTCGAAGTCAGGAAAGTTTACGTAGTTTGTTTTGCTTGTTTTTGTTTTTCCCTGTTTTTCTCACTTTACATCGCCACCTAATCTCCTTGTCTCCTCTCCCCCATTCCTCCTCTCATTCGCCCCATCTTCACTCGCTCTCGTACGGTCGTCCCCTCTCTTTCGACCTCTTCCCTCTCCTCCCTCTGACCGACCGTACCCCCTACCGTACCCTCGCCATGGGCAAATCGACGGACGACATTACAGAGCCGGCCGCAAACAACAACAACAAGAAACGCAGCGGATCGGACCAGTCGGATGTGTAAGGGTTACTGTAGTGTTAGTTACTGTTGTTTTAAAGTCAGCTGTGACGAGCACTGTAGGATACTGTGGAAATCATATTGGTTACTGTTGTCTTTGTTACTGAAGAATACAGTACCATCTATGCTGTAAGGAACTGTAGGATACTTTAGAAACCAGCCATTCTGGTTACTGTGGGCTTACTACAGGAGTATGGTAGAATTGTTGTTTACTGTAGTCTTACTGTATCGATTCAATCTCTTCCTTCTTCAGGGAAGAGAACGCGGCCCTTCATGCCTCCGGCCCGGCGATGTCCACCGCATCCACGCCCTCGAAACCGTCCAAGAAGCGAGCGAAGGATCCCAAGAAGTGAGGCCACGCCCACTTTAGCGAAGTGAGGCCACGCCCACTTTAGCCCCGCCCCCAAGTGGGGGTGGTCTATGGGCGAATGATAAGCTCCGCCCCTAAGTGGGCGTGGTCAATCCAAGCCCCGCCCCAACTCTGGTAATGCTCTACTAATAGTAGACACAATTTGGAGGCGGCTTTCACAGATCACTAATAGTAGACACATGAAAAACCCAAGGGCAGAGAGACTGAAATCCACTATTAGTAGACACACAGTGTTCTACTATTAGTAGACGCAGCACCCCTTCTACGCTCGCGAGAGATACTGGCGCAATTCCCTCTTGTGCACGATCAGTGCGCTATTTTCGAAAGTCAATCGATTGATTTTACATCGTTTGGCAGAAACTTTACTGTATTTTGTTACTGTATTTTGTTGCAATTGCTCATGTCTGATCCCACGGTCTATTGGCTATTGTTTCGATGTAATTTAGATGATCGTTAACCAGCTATGTTGCAGGTGCTCGATCGATGAGCACGCACAAGCGCTCAAGAAGTCTGTTCGGCTGTTCTCCAAGTTTCACAACCAGGTATAACTTAAAATTATCTTAGTTTTGTCATTAATATAGTTAATTTAGCTATTCTACTGGATCGACGACTGGTACGGACTGATGGCGACAACGACCAAGTACATACGACCGTCAACTATTCCCTAATTTGCCCTATTTTTTCGCCCCATTATTGTATCACCGTAAGAATGTATTATTGATTTCCTCACCATACTGATAGACTATGGAAGCCAAATTGAGCTAAGTGCCCATTGATTTTGTTTGGTCATAGAATCACATTGCTGTTCATTTGCGTTGTTATTAATGCCTTGTATTCTCATTCTTCAATACTAATTTGTTATCTATTTGTAAGACTCTGATCGTATTGTTCCGCCTTATCTTGTTATTCGAATTATGTGTGATAAACTCTGCGTTGAAGCTATTCGTCAGTCAAACATGTGAGAACAAGACCTGAGATCACTATTAGTACACACAATTCTCTACTAATAGTACACCTAGTCGCCACCGCCCACTAATAGTAGACACACTCGCTCCACTATTAGTTTACTAACATGTCCCCTAATAGTAGAAAGTGTGTGTCTACTATTAGTAGAGCATTACCAGAGAAGTGGGCGTGGCCTATCGGCGAATCGCAAACTGACGCCGTTACCGTACTTTCAGGGAATTTGGTCTCTCGAACAATCCGCTGTATCGCCTTATGAAGAAGCTCAGCGAGGATGCATTTGCGAAGCACGGCGACTCGGTGAGGATTACGGTAGCCTGAGGGAGTGTAGTCTGTGGGTACTGTAGCTTACGGTAAATTGGATTACTGTAGTTTGTATGTAATGTATAGATGGGGCACTTTAATCTGTGAAACAGGTGAGGATTACGGTAGGAAATGGGGTACTGTAGCTAGGGTTACGGTAGTCTGAGGTTTACTGTACGTTGGGTACGGTAGAAGAGGGATACAGTAGCTAGGACTACGGTAGATTGATTTTCAGTAGTTGAGGATTACTCTAGTCTCGGGGGAGAATGTCATCCCATGCAACGGTTTATGGAGATGCAGTTCCGTATTTCAGTTCGACTTTCGCTACAACGACCTAGTACAGATACTAATCAAGATGAAATCGATTTTGTCGAAAGGTATTAGCGTATCCGACTACAGTATCCGCTCGCGGAATATCGATCACGTTAGATAAAGGATTACGCAGCTCAACGACTAGTCTAGATTATCAATTAATGAAGATTAGCGATTCTACCGCCCTCCTAATAATACTGTACTCTTATCAGGGATTATGGGTTACCGTACACTATCTTTTGCGATAGATACTGATTACACTGGAACTATGGTTACGGTAGATCAAAGATCATCCACTACCGTATCCCCCTCTTTCTAGAACCGCCTCTCGTGCGCACCTCTCCGCCCGTTGTCATCGTGGGAGACATCCATGGACAGGTATACGGTATCTAGCCGGGTACCGTACCTCACACAGTCGATGGGCACTGTATCCCACTGAGGATAGATACTGCATCACCGTACGACTGCAGCATTTTCGAAAACTAGCCTACTCGAGAAAAAATACTACATGCTCACCCTTCACTTCGGACCTAACGCTACCGTACCGGGGTTACAATACACAGCGTGTCATTGAGAAAAAATCGCGGCAAACGTCAATTCTCGACTCTTTTTTCCGCTCTCTCATTCCTCCCCTTCCTGAGGGAAGAGCGCGGTCTTCGCAAAGTGAGAAAAGCGACAAAACTCGATTTATAATGAGTGAAATCGATTTTTTTTATATATGTTGCATTGAAACATATTCGAATTACACAAATGAATTTTGAAAAAGTTCAAGAAAGTGTTAATATTGGCATGCTACTTTTCCGAAAGCGCGTCCATGGGGACCCCCTCACCCGCATTATTTTTGAAACCCTGGGCACATAATCTTCAAATTTGTTAGCTCTGTTTTTCGACGATTCTGAATTTATTTTGAGAAATTCGAGAATTAAAGAGAAGAATTCGATTTTCTAAAAACAAATTCAGAATCGTCGAAAAACGGAGCTAACAAATTTGTAGATTATGTGCCCAGGGTCTCAAAAATAATGCGGGTGTGGGGGTCCCCATGGACGTGCTTTCGGAAAAGTAGCACGCCAATATTAAATGTAAAATATTTTTTTATAAATATTCAAATTTAAATTTACAGAATATTAACCAAAGAACAACCCGATTACCCATAGTTATAACAACCTCGAAAATCGGAATCATGAAATTCGGTCTTATCAGCGAGATACGGGTTAGGTTTCAAAGTTTTTATTTAACCATTGTCTATTAGTGTGGTTTGCCGCTGAGAACAAAAGATTTTTTCTCGCTGACACGCTGTGCAATACTATTGCAAGAGTGCGAGAGTATTGCACCCTCTTCCCATATCTCCCTCTCCCTTGCGAGAGTATTGCGGGGGTCAGGGAGGGAACGGCATGCAATACTATTGGTATTGATCTTGCAACCCTACCGTACCCCACCCCCATAAATACAGTAATCTCTCCAGTTCTCCGACCTCTTCGTTCTAATAGCAACCGTCCTCCTTATAGTTACCGTACCCCTGTTTTTGCTACCGTAACCCAATCGATACCGTAATCTCTCCAGTTCTCTGGCCTCTTCGTTCTAATAGCAACCGACCCCCATTATAGTTACCGTACCCCTGTTTTTGCTACCGTGACCCAATCTATACCGTACCCCCTTCCAGTTCTCCGACCTCTCGCGCGTGATGGAGCATTTTGGAAATCGTCGCAAGGAGGCGCCCGGATGGCTGTCCAAGAACTTTGTCTTCCTCGGAGACTACGTCGATCGGTGAGGAGTACGGTAGGGAAGGGCTACGGTAGGGATACTGTCACAGCATTCTGCCCCGACAGAGAAGGGGGAGCACTTTACATACGCACTCGCTCACTTTGCACCGAACTGCAAAACCTGGGCCGCTCTCCCCGCTCTTTTTGAATTTTTCGCGCCGGCGGGAAAGATTCAAAAATTAATCCCATTGTTCACCCTTATCTGGAGAGAACAATGGGGGTCAGAATTCTGTGCTGTATTTATTGATATTGTTACGGTATCTTGTTGTGTCACAGTATAGTTTTGACTTGGCTCTGTAGTTGCAAGTGCGAGGTTGCAGTATCTTTCTGCAATATCGATTTCGCAGCGGCAAGCAGTCCCTGGAAGTGATCGTGTTCGTGTTCCTCATGAAGATTACGTTCCCGGATAAGGTAATTAACTAAATAATTAATTAACTTATCTAATTAATCATTACAATTATCGATGAGTGGAATACAGTATTAAAGGGATACGGTAGATATCGATTAATTACTAAAATAAAAGTATTAATTATAAAAATAAATAATTTCATAGGTGTTCCTCCTTCGCGGGAATCACGAGTGCAAGGCGATCAACCGTGTGTACGGATTCCAGGCGGAGTTGGCCGAGCGATTCGAGAACAAGGTGATTAGGGTAGGGGTTATGGTAGTCGATGATCTTTGATCTTCGATCTCTTCCACTATAACGGTCGACTACTATAGGAAAAATGGATGCGAAGGGGAGTTACTGTAGGCAGGGAGTTGCGATATCAGATTACTGTTATCGATGATCTTTGATCTTTGATCTCCTTCAGGAGCAGGGTAGCAACCTCTTCCACATGTTCAACGAGGCGTTTACTCACATGCCACTCGCATGTCTCGTCGGTTAGTGTTGTTGTTATTTTTGTTATTGTTTTGTCTTGTTTTTGAAAACAACAACAACAACTTCTGCAGGAGGCATCATTCTCTGCATGCACGGCGGCATCTCGCCCCGTCTCACGTCTCTCGACGAGATCAATAAGGTTGGCTGATCTTTGGTCTTTGATCTCTGATCTTTGATCTCTATTCAGATTCCCAAGCCCCTGGTCGATCCGAACTCGAACGAACTCGCGTGCGACCTGATGTGGGCCGATCCCATGATCGGTCTCAAGGGGTGAGGAATGATATTTGATCTCTGATCTTTGGTCTCTGATCTTTGATCTTTGATCTCTTTGCAGTTTCAAACCGAACGCGATTCGCGGTGTTTCCGTCCACTTTGGCGAGGATGTTCTGCACTCGACAATGGCTCAGCTGGGCGTCAAATTGATCGTTAGAGGACATCAGGTATACTGTGGGGAGGAGGGGAATACGGTAGGGTAAAGATACGGTAGAAAAGTACGGTAGGGCACTTTCTGATGAATTTACTGTGGGGGTATTCAACTACTCTAGGGAGGGTACTGTAGAGAGATTACGGTAGGAAAGGAGGATTACTGTAGGGTAAGGGAACCGTGGTTGTGGGTCAACTATGACTGATCAATGAGAACAATAGAACATAATCTTATCCTGAATGGTATTTGATCTTTGATCTTTGATCTCTTCCAATCATCTTCCCTTCCTTCAGATGATGATGAACGGTTTCAACTTCTTCGGTAAAAACAACCTGGTCACGGTCTTCACTGCCGCCAGTTACTATCCGGATCGGGTGAGTGGACCGTGATTTGGGATGGCTCCGGGTTGGCACCGGGCCTGGTACCACACATGGTACCGGATCCGGATTCAGTGTTAGCGGATTCGTGGTCCGGTACTTCCGCGGTACTGGCCTGTCTAGTTCCGGCCAATAATCGGTATGTTTCAAGTTGGTGCCAGTCTGGTACCTGTCTGGTTCCAGTATGGTACCAATATGGTTCCGGTTATAATCTTTGATCTTTGATCTCTGCTCAGGCGAATCGCGGCGCTGTCCTGCACGTTGACGACAACGGACACATGGGCTTCCACGTGATCTCGCCAGTCGCTCCCACCGGAGGAGGTGAGAGATCAAAGATCAAAGATTGGAGATCAAAGATCAATGATAGAGTAAAAAAGTTCAAAGATCAATCGATATTCAGGCGAGAAAGTGTTCACTGGTGAGCACGAGGACGCGAACCGGTTCGATGTCGGCTACATTTTGAGCGTCGCCGACGAAAAGGTTGTTATTGTTATTGTTGTTGTTGTTATTGTTGTTGTTTTTGGTGTTGTTGTTATTGTTTTGCCACAACAAACAGCAGACTTACTATGGTTAGCGAAGACCCTCGCGGAACGATAAAATGCCATTGCAGAAGATGAATGGAGGCGGTGGTCGAATGTAATGAGCTCCACGCCCGATTGTCAATCAAGAAATCGATGCTGTTTACGAAACGAGAAAAGCACTTCAAAACCAACGAATAAATAGATGTAGTGCAATTTGTGTTGGGTTAGTCAGGGAAATGGAAGAACCAACACGATTTAATTTAAAACAAAAATAGCTCAAAGATCTTGTTCATTTTTCTCAAAATGCAAGAATAATGAAGGTAAAAAAAGCTAAAAATGCGGCAAAAGAGGAAGGTCCCGGGGAGATTTGAACTCCCGTCGCAGGATTCAGAGTCCTGAGTGCTAACCGCTACACCACGGGACCGCACGTTCGTCGCTCTCCCAAGTGCGTACACAAGCGCGCGCTTTTGCCCTAATGAGTGATTTGTCCTTGAATCTGTCTCACACACTTTGAATTTTAGTGCAATTGATGGTCAATGTCTTATTTCTCTTATCACAATCATTCTCTATCGCGAGACAGAAGCTCGACAGAAAAAACGACTGCCCGTCACACCTGTCTTCTTTTCACAAATCGGTTCTGTTTGGGTGACTCATTTTTACACCCTTTCTCCCTCTAACATCTCTCATTTGCTGTGGTGCCACGGTCTTTCTCTCTCCCTAGACCTTGCCGATACCAAATAGTTTCCTTGTTGTAATTTCTGCCTGATCTTTCGTTCGTTTCGAACCAATTTAAAAAAATTTTAAAGCATGATTAAATTTTTAAAGATGATATTTTCGAATTTTAGTCTGTCCGATCTACACGCGGACAATCACTCGGCATCCAACCGAGGAAAAGGAATCATACTGTCACGTGTCTGTTTCTACAAAAGAATATTGAAATAATGAGGTTCGTTCCCTCTATTCATTCCTAATTCATCAATGCTGATGCTTTTCGCCACTTCATATAGTGCTTTCAGCGACATTCGCCCGGATGCTTCCTGATCGAGACATCAGATCGAGCAAGACATTGTGATCCGGAACCATATCCGGAGCCGGAGATTGGGGACAACAAACACCTCAATCTCTACAAGTTCCTGGAAAGAAGAAGGAGTCCATGAGCTGGGAGCAGGCTTTGCTGTTGGAAACATGGCAGAAAGGAGTGATGGGTACAAGATTGCTCACAATAAGTTAGACAGAGTATATAGAGAACACCATCTCTCACCAGTCTTTACTCATTCTGCATAGGTCCGCTAGCCACGGCCCGTTGAACGACTAGACTGATCAATCTGGACTAGTTATTGTATTTTTCAACCGATTATATGCTAATGAAGTTGCTAATGAAGAATTTCTTATTGCCAAAATGTAAATTTTAATTCAATCGATTTTCTTTCATACTTATTCACGGCATGTGACTTCAGAGGACCATTTGAACCATCTCCACTTACGAACAGTAAAAAAAAGAGTACCCTTTCACCTTTCGTCGCTTTCACAAGTCCGTCGGCACCGTTTGAGTGACTCACTTTTTCTTTTTCTTTCCTTCCTCTCACAACTCTTTTCACAGCGGAGAACTGGCGTTTTTTTCCCCTTTTTCTCTGTATTCTCTTCTCTAAGCATTTCCTTTTGATTGTTGTTAAATATTTTCGTTGTCGAAATTCCTCTCATGTCCTCAAATTCCAGTATGTCCGCCCTACACACGGATCATCACTCGGCTTTCAATCGAGGAAGAAGTGATGACAGCGAACAACATTATTTTCCAGAGACGAGGCCAGTGTTTGCTTACTCATTCGGAATTTAAAGCGGAATTTGTGGACAGAATAGTAGAAAAAAAATGATAGGAAAGGGTAAATCTGCAAAAGAAGCCTGGGCGCGCGTTCACCAGCTAATAGGCTCAATCGAGATTAGAAAGTGTGATTTTCAGGGATCCAAAGCAGCTCAATCCATACGAACTTCCGGAGACGAGATCAGCAGAAACTAGCAGGACGTTCGGCCAATTTGTCGCTGTAGGAAGCATGCGAATTGATCTGCATGCGACCAATCGTCTTTTGCCAGTTTCCAGCTGCAGTAAGCACTTGCACAACAGATACTTGTTCCGCAACAACTCACCTAGCCGCTTCCAATCAAGCAGCACCATCCCCCTCTATCATCTACCCCGAATCTTTCCGCGAAGGCTCCCTGGCCCCTAATCAGCTCTGAATATGAGGTTAGATCGTGCTTGAGCGAGGGGGACTAATTGATCATGTTTGTTCCAATTTTTATGTTTTAATTAATTGTATTCCGTGTGTTGGATAAAATCTAAATATAACGATCTAAATCGAGATATTTTCCATTCGTAATATTTCGTATTTGTCTGACTATCAAAAGTGTGACATCGGGCTTGTTTTCCTGACACGAGACGAATGGTTCTTTCTTCTCTCCTCTTACAACTGTTGACACTGGAGATCAAAGATCAAAGACCAAAGATCAAAGATCAACCAACCTTATTGATCTCGTCGAGAGACGTGAGACGGGGCGAGATGCCGCCGTGCATACAGAGGATGATGCCTCCTGCAAGCTTTGTTATTGTATTGTTTTCGAAAACAAGACAAAACAATAACAACAACAATAACAACACTAACCGACGAGACACGCGAGCGGCATGTGGGTAAACGCCTCGTTGAACATGTGGAAGAGGTTGCTACCCTGCTCCTGAAGGAGATCAAAGATCAAAGATCATCGACTACTGTAATCAAAAGCTTTCTCCTTTATTTGCGCTAATTCTTCACTCACCATGCCCGCTATCTGTAATATCCCTTTTGCCTATCATATCGTGGGTTTGAAATTATCAGCAAAAGTTAGCGAGCAATCGAGTTCTGCATTCAACAATGGCTCAGCTGGGCGTCAAATTGATCGTCCGAGGACATCAGGTATACTTCAGGGAGGGATTGCGGTAGGAAGAGATTTGGTAGGGTAAAGATACGGTAGAAAAGTACGGTAGGGCACTTTCTGATGAATTTACTGTGGGGCATTCAACTACTAGGGAGGGATATCGGTATAGTGATTACGGTAGGAAAGGAGAATTACTGTAAGCTAAGGGTACAATAGAAGAGGTACCGTGGCTGTGGGTCTATGCCTGGTCAATGAGAATGTTCAACTGCATAATCTTATGCTGAATGGTCTTTGATCTTTGATCTCTACCAAGCATCTCCTCTTCCTTCAGATGATGATGAACGGCTTCAACTTCTTCGGTAAAAACAACCTGGTCACGGTCTTCACGGCAGCCAGTTACTATCCCGATCGGGTGTGTGGACCGGGATTTGGGATGGGACCGGGCTGGTACCGGCTATGGTTCCATATGGTACCGGGCTGGCTACAGACTGGTCACGGCCAGCTACTGTAAAGATTACCTACTTCCTCAATAAACTATACACACCTGTACGCGTGCGGCGGACGGTGCGTATTGAATGAATCAGAAAGGTTCTCTCTTCGGTTGTAAAGATTACCTACTTCCTCAATAAACTATACACACCTGTACGCGTGCGGCGGACGGTGCGTATTGAATGAATCAGAAAGGTTCTCTCTTCGGTCGGAGTCCTCTAAGTAAATTAGAGGAGTGGAGTCCGCGCTGACTGAAATAAGCACTTGACAATAGCCTGCGGCCACGACAATGCCAATAACAATCGAGGAGGATTCAGATTAGCGTGGGTGTTCAGAGTAGCACCCAGCTCAGATGGTCAGATTCGGATTTGGTCAGAGAAGGCAAGTGAAAAACGGATCAAAGATATCAGAGTGGCTATGAACCACTTCAGAATACACGCACAACCAGGTTTGGAATAATTATTTATAAGAAATAACTATTTGGAGACCGAAATAACAAAAGAAACGTGAAACAAGCAAGAAAAACGAGCAAGAACGGGCAGAACTAACAGAAAAAGAAAAGTCTATTGATTGGGCCTAAAATTGCTAAACATAGGAACAAACACTAAACACAGGAAACGTTCAAATTCAAATAGTGAAATAATTCTATTTTCATAGTGTGATATGATCGAAAAAAGAAGTAATTTAATTTAATTTAATTATTTAATTAATTAGTTTAGCAAATAATAAGGGGAAAATGGGGAAATTGCACAGAAATATGAGGATATATGCCGTATCCTCTACACGCCCCTCTCCTCAGAAGCGAGTGTCCTCACTCGAAACGCGATCTCTTATTCGGGCAAGTCCACTTGAAGTGTCCAGTCTGCTGGCAGTAATGGCAAGGGTCGTCCGACGATGGTACTTGGAGTCCTCTCTTGCCTCCAACTCCATGCGATCTCCTGGCCTGAGTGGTAATCCTCTCCGCGTTAGACGACTCGAGAGTGAAACGGGCAGGAATGGCAATCCCATCGACGAGGAATCTGATCGCAGCTTCGAATGCGTCCTTCGACTCCTTGCGCATCAACACGAACAAAGTTGAGAGCGGGTGGTGGCCCCACAGCACTCCACTGATCGGTGAAACGACGATCAGGTTGGGTTTGGGCTTCTCCAGTCTCCACTTGGTGAGCCATGCTTGAAGATCCTTGATGGAGTCCGATTCCACGTCGTTCGGCTTTGACGGCAACAGATCTGCAGCGATGTAGATGGTAGTCTCGACCTTCTTGACGATCTCCTGCACGTTCTTCTGGACGACGGCGCGGTTGGATGGTGTGAACGACGACTTCAGAAAGATCACAATCGATCGTGGGAAACTGTCGGTAGCTTCCATGTCCTGCAGATGTCTTGTGAGCTCCGGCTCGTCTGCATAGGACATCTGATCAATCTCGCGAAAAGGACCCTTGGCCTTCAGGATGCACGAGTCTGCGGGAATCAGAACAACGCAATTCTTTCTTGAAAGCTTTGCGCCTTTCTTCGCGAAGAGATCAGAGAGAGCTTCACTGGCTCGTTCTTCGCCTTCAATCAGGAGTCCGCTCTGAGCCTTGTCGGCCTCCGATACTGCGTGTTCACACAGCGCTTTCCGATAAGCCATTTTCAGAGAATTCGACGAGACAGACTTGGATTCAGAACATTCCTTCATCTTTTCTCTCGCCTCCCAGACAGACAGGTTCATCCAATCATCCTTCAGATCATACAGAGCTCTCGGAGGGTTTCGAATTTCAGATGAGTGATTCTAGTTCCTTTGGAGTCCGCTTGGAAATAGGAGCCGAGCTCTCTCTTTCCGCAGCGATCACACGAGTAGTCAGGATGAAGCGGACTTACTGCATCGATGGTGATTCTGGAATTGATTGGATTGGTTTCAGTCTGATTCACCTCGCAGTGCACCGCATTCACTCCCACTACTTCGTCAACAGATTCATTTTCCCTTGGGACTAAGAGTACTCTATCCCACTGGACTATTCTTTTATCATTTTCACGACCATTTTCTAGCCCATCATCGGCTCGGACAACTGTTACAGTTGTGTTACTTGTACTGACAACTCGATATGGGCCTTCATAGTGTGACATCATCTTTTTGATGTTACCAGACTTCGGCTCTATGTTAAGGTAGACACGGTCTTCCTTCTTGGGAGCAACCTTCATATTGTTCTTATTCTTGGAGTCATAAATCTCCTTCATTTTCTTTCTTTCAGCTTCCAATCTGGAGACAACAACAGACCTTGTCTTCTCCATCAACCAGCACAATCTCCTTTTATAATCGCTTACGTCAACATCGACCGTATAAGCAGGATTGGATTCCGGTATCTCAGAACTGGGTAACTTCTCGTCACGACCATACAGAAGAAATGAGGGAGTCTCTCCAGTCACACTGTGAGGACTGGAGTTGTAAGCGTAAACCGCGAACGGCAATGCCTCTTCCCACTCCTCATCTCTCATCTTGATTCTGCGCATGATTTCTACAATCGTGCGATTGAATCGTTCAGTGAGTCCATTTGCCCGAGAATGGTAAGGCAACGTCAATTTCCTCTCGATTTTGAATCGATTGGCGATCTCGCTCATGATCCGATTCACCAGCTCCGTTCCATTGTCACTGACAAGTGATTTTGGAGTCCGACCACCTTCAAGAACCCATCTCGACAAGAATACACTTGCGACCGTTTCAGCTTTTTTATCCTTCACTGCAAACGCTCCGGCGAATTTCGTGAAGTGATCGATAATCGATACTATGTACTTTCCACCACCGGCTCCACGACCCATCTCTATCAAATCGATGCCTACAACATCCATCGGATTGTTGGAGATCAGTGGCTGCAGAGGCGGTATCATTTTCTTTCTTGAATTGGCAAGAAGACACTCCTTGCATCTCTTCAGCACTGTCTGCACATCCTTGGCCATCGTGCCCCAGAATACCTCATTAGAAAGTTTCTGCACCAACTTCCTTGTGCACAAATGGCCAGAGAACGGAGAGTTATGAATCTCTTCCACAAACTTCTCTCGTCGTCCCTCAGGAATGTACAACTTCTTCTCGTGATCATGACCCAGAAGATGTAGGAGTCCGAGGTGAATCACCCAATCAGCTAAACTGGTTCGCTTATTGCTTCCAGGCACATTCACCTCCTCAGACACATCTCTCTTTCCTTCATCAACCTCTTTCAATTTCAGAATCATGGATTGCACCCACTCATCCTTAGCCTGATCACGAATCCACTGCTCCAAAATTTTGGAGTCTTCTGAATCATCTCGGCTATTCCGCCTTTTCTCTTCTTCCAGTCTCTCTGCCTCTGTCTTACTACGAGTGATTGCATTCACAACAATTCCGACATTATCGCTCAATCCATTATTCTCTCCTGGCAACTCCGTTCGTGGATTCCGACTGAGAGCATCGGCAACAACATTCATGCTGCCCTTGATGTGCTCGATCTCGAGCCGGTATTCTTGCAGCTCAGCTGCCCATCTCAGCAGTCTTGAAGCAACATGCTTCCTTTTCAGCAAGGTCACCAGTGGTTGGTGATCCGTACGAACGATAGTTCTCGTGCCAATCACCATGTGTCTCCAACGCATTACTGACTCATACACAGCCAATGCTTCCGTATCAACCACTGACAAATTCTTCTCCGAGTCACGTAATCCTCGAGAAAAGAATGCAATAGCTCGCTCCTTCCCATCAATTCCCTTCTGACTCAACACAGCTCCAATGCCACAACCACTTGCGTCCGTAGTCAACACAAACGGCCTTTCTCCGCTCATCGCACCCGCGTAATCAGGTTGTTGTAATACAGGGGCTGATGAGATCTTCTCTTTGAGGAGTCCGAAAGCATTATTAGCATCTACAGTCCACAACAATTTCCTTCCAGTCGTCACGACCAATCTCAGAAGAGGCTGCACAATCTGTGCATACGATTGTACAAATCGCCTATGATAGCCCGTCATGCCCAGAAATTGTTGTAACTGAGACATCGTCTCTGGACGCTTATACTCTTGAATGGCCTGGATCTTTCGATGATCAATGTGGATGCCATCATTGCTCAACTTGTGTCCGAGATATTCAATTTCATCAACCATTATCTTGCACTTATTCTGATTCAGAAGCAGACCAGAATGTCTCAGTCTATCGAGTACCCGTGCAAGCACCTTCTCATGTTCTTCGACCGTCTCAGTTGCAATGAGAACGTCGTCAATATAGCAGTGGACGACTCTATCTCGACCTTCCTTGCTCAACTCTTCCTTCAGAACATTACTCATAGCACGTTGAAAAATTGCAGGAGAAATGTGGAGTCCGAATGGCAACACTGAGAATTCATAAAGCTCGCCCATTGTCGCAAAGGCTGTGATCTCTGCGCTTTTCTCATTCAGGGGCAGCTGCCAGAAACCCGATGCCAAGTCCATTACACTGAATACTTTCTTGCCTTGTAGTGATTGCAGCATAGTTTCAATGTAAGGAAGTGGGTATGCATCCTCTTTCGTGACCTCATTAACCCTTCTAAAATCAATGCATATCCTGATTGTTCCATCCTTTTTCTTCACTAACACTACAGGAGACAACCAAGGTGAGTTCGACTTCTTTATCACCCCTTGGGAGATCATTCTGTCCAGAATCTTCCTTAGAGCCGGCTTCAATGAGAAAGGAACAGGTCTCTCCTTCTGTCGGATTGGTTTGCAACCATCCTCCAGTCGGATATCGCATGCCATATCCTTCAACCGTCCAAGATCATCATCCTTCACTGCGAACACATCAGCTCGTGATCGAATGATCTCCTGTACCCGATCACTGAGCTTTCCACCACGACACTTCTCAAGATTCTCCTTGATCTGCATCCAATCAATCTCTCTATCATCTCTTCTGCACACATTCACTTGCAGTGAATTGGAGTCCTCTTTCAGAATCTCAGGTTGTTTCAGCTTGTGCCACCTGCCAACAACATCATGTCGAGAGAAAATCATGTCTGAGTTAGTACTATTCCATACAGGGACTCGAACAATCGGAGATCCATCATTTATACCATCAATCACATCATCTCGGTCAGTGACAAGCACTTTCGGACCTTCTCCAGGGCAACCACCACCAATGAGTACCGTTCCCATCTCACCAGGAGCTACACATGATGTCCTCAGAACAATGGCTTCATTCAACAATGCAGGACCTTTCCTCAGGAAATCATCTTTCAATCGCAACTCTAATCCCATGGACTCAAGTGCACACTTTCCAAGAAGAATCACAGGTATATCCGCTTCGGTAACAGCAAATTTCACCCGACACTTCAGACTATTCTCCATTTCCACATTCAGAACAACAGTTCCGATTGTTCGGATTGGACCTCCTTGAGCATCTTGAAGAACAATGCGAACATCTTTGTTCACCTTTGCTTCGCTCATTCGATCAACCATTCTCTTGTCGATTATGCTCACATCGGCGCCCGTATCCAGACAGGCAGAGACTCGCAGTCCTCCAATGATACCCTCGACAGGTTGAAATGGTTTGAGAAAGGGAGGATCATCTGATTCACTCACAGTCCTCGTGTTCTCCTCAGTGTAGTTCGAATCGCACGGCCGATGCGTGAGAACACTCACATTGTTCCTTACACCACCGCTTTCGGTTGGTTGAAGTCCCTCGAGACCCTCATGGTCCTTCACTCCATCCCAGTTCGGATAATCGATCGGCTGATTCCTGAGGACACAATCCTTGTTCCCATCATCGCCGTTTCCTTCGATCTCGCACTTCAGAGCAATCATTCTCGCTCCACCAGAGCTTGAATTATTAGTACCGTTTGTAGTCCGATTTCCTCCATACCGGTTACCACCATTCGGCCAGCCACCACTATTCGAGTTGGGCTGCATAATCGGATTGAAAGTAGCAGGAGCCGAAGCAGGCTGCGTCTCACTCGTCTGAGACTGAGAGACATTCTTCTCTCCATTTCCCTTCGGTCGTTTCGGTGATGTACAGACAATGGACACATGGCCTTTTCCCTTACAGTTGAAACAGCTCTTGTCCGCATGCTTATCAGCATCACCACTCTTCACAGCTGCTGCTGTTGGACAGTTACCACGATCATGCCCAAAACCGCGACACACGACACAATTATCAGATCTAGCATAACCGTTTCCATTTCCACGAGAAAACTTGGGACTCTGATTGTTTCGACCATTCTGACTCGCTGTACCACTCCTGTTCTCCCTTCTCTTCACATATTCAACCCTCTGAAGAAGTTTCTTCATGGTGTGGTAGTCCTCGTTATTCTCAAGCAGCTTGAGCAACTCGAGATACTCAGTGTCTCTCTCATACAGGATCAACAACTGATGCTTCCTCATATCTTCTCGAGTATTCGCATCCTCGTGAAGTTTTGAGGTGACAAACTCCAGTTCCTCACACACCGCATCCACCGATCTACCATTCACAGACAGGTTGTTAAACTTTCGAACCAACTCGAGACTTGAGAACATCTTTCCCCCGAAACATCTCTCCTTCAGCCACTCCAAGCAATCCTTTATAGACTTTGTCTCGTATCTGTACTCATCAGGTAGACCCTCATACTCAGTCCTTGCCTTTCCCACTAGGAACTCATGCAATAGTTGCTTGGCCATTCGGTCGCCCATGTACTCATATCTAAGCAGGAATCCCTCTTTGAATATTTTCCAAGCGCTTTTATCACCATTGAATTTCGGAAGCGGGGGTAAAACCGCTGGATTCACCAATGGGACAGACAGATGAACAGCACCACCATTTTCATTTGCATCCTGAGTTCCGTTCTGACCTGAGATCGATGACGGGCTTCGAGTCCCTCCAGGCGCGGGCACCGGCAAGATCTCTCTCGGTGAAGCTCTCGATGACTGCGGCATCGGTGGAAATCCGATCTCGCTTCGCCTTGCGAGCCTCTGAATTTGTTCAACAACTGAATCACCGCCACCACTTGAGTGCTGAGAGAACTTACTAGCTTCAATGGCGAGTTGAGTCTTCTTGATCTCTTCGAGCTCACGATTCGCTTCGTTTCTCTCCCGCTCACGCTTGTCTCGCTCATCGGCCAGTTGAGTAACCCTCTGTTCGAGTTTCCTGATCTGTTCGAGGAGCTCATCCCGACTGCCATTGATCTCCTGAATAGCATCAATGATCGATTCTACTTTCGGAATTTGTAGAGCATTCATTACATTTCCAATCAGCTGAGCATACACCGAACGTTCTTTTCTCAAAGAGAGAATTTCGTCAACTACTTGAACCAGATTACTACAATCAAGAGTGCGAAGTGTTTCGTTAACCAGCTCGCTATTTCTAGTGACTACTTCCTTCTGTTCACTCAGAGCCTTTCCTAGTGCATCAATCTGTTCCTGCATTTGCTTTTCCTTCTCTTCCCGAGTTCCCAATTCAACACGGATTGCATCATAGCCCTCACGAAATTCAGTCAGATTCAAGAATCGAGTGCCTTCCATCGCCTTATTCATCGTATCGAGTGCATCAGCTAATTCCTGAGAGTGTGCGTCACCATCCAGCAATGCAGCTAGCTTTACATCAAGCAACAACACGTCAGTTTGGAATCCCGTATTAACACACTCAAAAACCTTCTCGAACTCTTCCTTAGCTTTTCCAGTTGCCCCTTTATCGTTCTCGCGCTTGAGCAGATCGCTTTTCAGAGTAGCAAGGCGATTTTGAATACGACTCAGAACATCTCTAGGACACGTGCTTTCAGCGAGTTTCTTTCCTTTGGAGCGAGAATTTCGACCAGCACTAACCTGTGGCTGTCCCGCTCCTCGGAGAATCTCCTGCGCCATGTACTCGTCGATCGCATTGAGCGTTTGGGAGTCCGAGGCAGCACCAGTTTCCAGGACTTCCAGTTCCATGTTATCATCGACCTCAGTCGGCATCAACGCGGGAATATTATCATTCGCGTTGGGATCCATCTGAATTGTCTGATTTTAATCACGAATTTCACTTGTTTCGAAACGGCTTGGCCCCTATGTAAAGATTACCTACTTCCTCAATAAACTATACACACCTGTACGCGTGCGGCGGACGGTGCGTATTGAATGAATCAGAAAGGTTCTCTCTTCGGTCGGAGTCCTCTAAGTAAATTAGAGGAGTGGAGTCCGCGCTGACTGAAATGAGCACTTGACAATAGCCTTCGGCCACGACAACGCCAATAACAATCGCGGAGGATTCAGATTAGCGTGGGTGTTCAGAGTAGCACCCAGCTCAGATGGTCAGATTCGGATTTGGTCAGAGAAGGCAAGTGAAAAACGGATCAAAGATATCAGAGTGGCTATGAACCACTTCAGAATACACGCACAACCAGGTTTGGAATAATTATTTATAAGAAATAACTATTTGGAGACCGAAATAACAAAAGAAACGTGAAACAAGCAAGAAAAACGAGCAAGAACGGGCAGAACTAACAGAAAAAGAAAAGTCTATTGATTGGGCCTAAAATTGCTAAACATAGGAACAAACACTAAACACAGGAAACGTTCAAATTCAAATAGTGAAATAATTCTATTTTCATAGTGTGATATGATCGAAAAAAGAAGTAATTTAATTTAATTTAATTATTTAATTAATCAATTTAGCAATTAATAAGGGGAAAATGGGGAAATTGCACAGAAATATGAGGATATATGCCGTATCCTCTACACTACTATCCGGACCGAGTAAGCACCGGGATTAAGTATGGCTCCGGGCTGGTACCGGCTATGGTACCACTCTGGTACCGGATCCGGATTCAGTGGTAGCGGACTCGTAAGGTCCGGTACTTCCTCGGTACTGGCCGGTCCAGTGCCGGCCAGTAATCGGTCTGTTTCAAGTTGGTGCCAGTCTGGTACCTGTCTGGTTCCAGTATGGTACCAATATGGTTCCGGTTATAATCTTTAATCTTTGATCTTTTGTCAGGCGAATCGCGGCGCTGTCCTGCATGTTGACGACAACGGAAACATGGGCTTCCACGTGATCTCGCCAGTCGCTCCCACCGGAGGAGGTGAGAGATCAAAGATCAATGATCGAGTAAAAAAGTTCAAAGATCAATCTATATTCAGGCGAGAAAGTGTTCACTGGTGAGCACGAGGACGCGAACCGGTTCGATGTCGGCTACATCTTGAGCGTCGCCGAAGAAAAGGTTGTTATTGTTTTGTTGTTGTTATTGTTGTTGTTGTTGTTATTGTTATTGTTTTGTCACAACAACATCAGCAGCAGCAGACTTACGGTGGTTAGTGTCGACACTCGCGGAACGATAAAATGTCTTTGCAGAAGATGACTGGGGGCGGTGGTCGAATGTAATGAACTCCACGCCCGATTGTCAATCAAGAAATCGATGCTGTTTACGAACGAGAAAAGCACTTCAAAACCAACGAATAAATTGATGTAGTGCAGTTTGCGTTATGTTAGTCAGGGAAATGGAAGAATCAACACGATTTAATGTAAAACAAAAATAGTTCAAAAATCATGTTTACTTGTCGCAAGATCGATTAGAATTGAAAGTATGAATAGGGGCCACAACGCAGATAGCCGATTTCTCACAATGAGACCAAAAGGGTGTTCAAACTATCCCTCATGGTCCCAATAACATCATGCTTTTTGCCGTTTGTTGATATCTTGTCTTTGAGCCGAGTAAGAGCCCAAGAAGTACGCGCGCAAGTCACTGGGGATTTTCATAAATATTTATATCAATTCTTTCCAGTGGCGCCCGAGGACGAGGAGTACACGGAGGAGGAGACCGACCGTCCCGAGGGATGGGTGAGTTAATTATGAATGGTGTGGTGTAGTGGTAATCGTCGCCCACACAAACATAATTATAGGTCGAGGACGCTGCTGACGTTGAGGAAGAGCGCGCGAAGGCACGCGCCCTCAGAAGAAAGAAGGAAATGGCGGAGAGAAGTCAGGTGCGGTACATACATTTTCATTGCTAACCGGGGACGAAAAATATATAGTGGTCTGACTCTAATAGCAGGGGTCTAACGGCTTAAAAACCGACTTTATTGTGGATATATTGTGGTCCGACGTCAAATTTCATCAAATATACAGTGGTCGTATTACCGGCCCGGTTGCTACGAAAAAGTATGGTACGGTAGCGAGGGAGTACTGTATCATCAAGTGGTTTGCTTTGGTCTAGAATATAAACGTTGTAGGGATGGAAGCATTGTACTGGGTTACGATAATAGAGTTATTCTTGAGAATACGGTAGGCTGCAATCGCTAAATGGCTTTATTTTGCAGACGGTGCAGCGCTCGCTGCCAGTGCCCAAGCAGCCGAGCGAGCTGGCCCTCAAGCCCTCCGCCACCAAGACGGAGACGAGCAAGGTACGGTAGGGGAGAGGAGCACGGTAATTGAGTAGTGATCGTGTAATCAACATTTAGAGGGTTCCGATAGTGTTTCTGTGATATTTGTTATTGCAAGATATCGGGTTACCAAGAACTAACCTACCAATGTTAAATGTGTGATATGATGAAACAGCGGAACGCGTTTTTGACTGGCTGGTATTATTCGTGAATATGTTTGGCACTGCGATTCACCGACGTATCGCAAAATCGCATGTGCCGGTGAGATGATGGATCTGTGAAACTTCTATCTCACACATGTGATAAATTTTGAAATTTGGAAATCACTGACAGCTACTGCCTTTAATGATAACTAATTGAATAATTAGTTATATTAATTAAATTAATTAATTAATTAATTAATTATCCTATTAATTACTAATCTTCAGGCGGACGACTCGATCAAGGCCCAGATGGCCGTCCTGCTCGAGTGGGACACGACGGGCAAGCACCCTGCCGCCGCCGAGTACTATGCCAAGGCGGAGCTGGATGCGGCGAAGGACTTGATCAAGTGAGTGCTAGGCGCGACGGGTTTGGGGACAGTGGTAGGATGATTAGGAGGGAGGTGATTGGGCGCTAGGAGCGACGGGTTAGAGGACACGAAGGCTGAGTAAAAACGGGACTTGCGATAAGGGCTTATTGTTAGGGCGTGGTGCAGCTATCAGAAAATGAGAGCGGAATTACGTTTATAAAAGGTTTTTGCTGTGAATTTCCAAAATCCGATACATGCACATTTGATGTAGCACTAGTTTCCTATAAATGCTTGGAATAGATGGAAGACGATCATATCCCACTACGATATATATACGACAAAAAAGAGTTTCTAGTCATTGTTGAGAATCCTCCGTAATAAATAAACAATAAAGAACGAAAGAATTACCCATCACTGTACCCAATCTCCCGCTCTTTGCAGGGCTGAACTCGAGGCAGGTCCGCCCCTTGATCCCGCGATGTGGTCGGCCGTCGAGCAGTGCCGTGCCGAGCTCGTCCTCTCCAAGGGTGAGTGTGGCGGTGTAGTGGCAATCGTCGCCCAAACACACCGCTGTAGAAAAGTAGCGAGATTCTCGAGTGGGTGTGGGAAACGTCGCCCTAGCACACACAAATTCCCTGTTTTCAGGCAAGTTCACGCGTCTCGGCGTGCTTCCGCGCGCGGAGCAGATCGAGGCGCTCACCTCGCAGTTCCAGGTACGGCTTGTGTTTCATAGGGTTTATTCTTTCCTTTGGTATTCTGGGTTATGGAACAATCCTCGTAGTTGTTATGTTTCATCGATTGCACTTGATGGCTTCGGGTGTGATATAAAATGATTCGTTTTGGGTTTCAGTGGTTGCATTTGAATGCACCTGTTCGATACAAGATGATGATTCTCGGGTGTGGCGTTTTAAATTATCAAAGCGTTTGTGGGTTTCAACGATTATAATTCAAGGCTTCAGTTAGATGTGGGGAGATGTTGTCTTTAGTGGTATGGTGCAGATATTAATTCGTCGCTTTCGGGTTTCATCGATTACACTTGAACTGTTCAGTTAGATGCTATGCGATTTTTCCGTGATTCTTAATGAAAATCTAATTGTTAGCTTAGAATTTCATCTTTTTAAGGCTGGTGTAGTGGATTGCGTATCGTTATCAAATGGGTGCTGCGCACCAGGGCGATTACTACTAATCGTCGCCACTTTGCAGCTGTACCGTGAGTGGATGAACGGGCGCGCCAAGCGCACGGCCAAGATGGAGAAGCGCCTCAAGGTCAAGCTGGGCGGCTACCAGGTGAGTGGTGTGGTGCGGCGAGTGCGACAAGTGCTCCGACGTTTCCTAAACGTCGCTCTTTACAGGTGATCGCCGGCAACCTCTCCACCAAGATCACCGAGGTGCGCAACGAGGCCGAGCTGATGGCCGTCGAGAAGAGCACCTTCGAGTGAGTGGTGTGGTGTACAGGGGTACGGTAGTGGTGTAGGAGATGGTGCGGCGCGTGCGGTAGGTGATGAGTGTATAATATAAGTTGTTTTATTTGACAGGAAATTATGGATGCATTGCTTGAAGCCGACCCTGTTGTTTATACTATCAACATGCAACAGCAAACTCGCAAGATTGATTCAGAGTAATATTCTTTCAACCATTTCAGTTTTCAATTACAGCGGTTACTAATTGAAATGTAACGATTACGCATCTCGAGTGAAACTTGATTTTTCCTGCTAGTTCGTTCTCAATGACGAGAGTGATAATCAGAAGAGATATTGCCTGTAACATCTACATTAGCTAGTTCATGCGGCTGCTTGAAAAATTAGGAAGGCCTCATCGGCGGTGCTAATCGATCGATAGTCCCTCTTTTTCATCTTCCGTTTAGCCACTGCCCAAGGTAGCCCGACCAAAGGAACGCTTCAAGAAAATAAATTCGCCACAATAGGGGCTTCTTGCCTGCGATAGTCACTGATGGGCTAAGTTCCGCTAGTTGCCCGGAGGTTCTTCAATCTTCGAAAATTTTCAGTGATGGGGCTCCGCAAATTTTCGAAAATTTATTCTTGATGGGGCCGTACTCAGATGATCAAGCTGGGATATAGCCCAGCAGTGGCGATAATCCAATCATTGCAGTCGTCTCGCCGCTCACGAGGGCCAATCGATCACGAAGCGTGTTGGCCATCTGATGGAGGAGGTACGCGCGCAGGAGGAAAGGGAGAAACAACTGCAGAAGAGATTCGATGGACTCAAGGTGAGGAGAGGGTTGCGAGCTAGGAGAGCCGGGGATCGGGGGGGGGGGGGCGATTCCGTGTTTTCACAGTAAAAGTGTACGCTGATGTCTTGCCTGACATTTACTTATTTCATTACAGCTCTATCTAGCACCGATCTAGCACCCGTTATTTGGAAGAAAAATTAAATAGAAAGGGAAACATTGATTACACGCGACGAAAAGTTTTAAATTCGCGCCACCGGCTTGTTCGTTTTTTTGACGCGTCGTTCATCTTGGCATTTTTCCAAAACAGCATCTGTCCTCTCCGTGGATAAGTATACAAGATGTGATGAAACTGACGCTTTTCCACTCCGAGTAGAAGTACATTAACGTTGCCTCTCCAGATAACTTTGACGGAATGTTGTATTTATACTTTTCAACGAACCATTTCCTGAATAATCATGAGGGTAATTCCAGATCGTAAAGGTGACGAATGGACAGACTTACTTGACGTTTTTGTACTCAAATTGACTATCCAATTGTCTTTCATACTGGGTGAAGATTTCGTGCAAATCCTGAAATGTTAAAATTGGTAAACGATCATGAATAATACAGATATATTATACTCTAATTTAAAAAAAAACACACCTTGCGAGTAACTGGATGCAATTTCTCCGTAGAAGGAGCAATCGAAGCCATTTGATACCCTTAAATACGAGTGTAAATAAAGGAAATTGAGCGAGCGTATTCAACGATAAAGAAAGTCTAAATGTGTCTCTAATTTCGAAAGCAAAAATCTAAGTAAAACAAGACTAGTTAGCTACGAAGCTACGTCTTAATCTTTGATTTGAGAAGGTACAACGCTGGTTCTTCTTATCAGGCCTGACGCTAGCATCATTACATTTGTCTTGAGCGGTAAAACAGCGCATACAAACCATAAATTATTTACGAAAATCTCAAAAAATTGAAAATACTGCAATTGATAAAAAACACAAAAACACCTGTTGTGTATGTGCTGTTTCCCGATGTATCGGTGTGATTTTCGCATTGACGAACTGTTTCGCATCCGAATCCCTTCATCCTTTAAAAAAATATTTTGTTGTTGTTTGATTTTCTATGTTCTGGCTACTTCGCATCGCGTACGGCATTGTGTTCTTCTGCTCCGTGCGGGGTGTGTGAAACCGTGGCCATTTCTTGCTCTCTCAGTCTTTCTTTTTCTTTTTATGAATGCTTCCTTCGTTTCCTCACTTTTCTTCGCTAGATCGTTGGGCGGAGCAACCCTCGCTTCACTCGAGCTTGCAAACATGCTGCAGTTTGCACGGTCCCCACTGGTACTACCTACAGAATGATCCAATTCGTTCTCCCGATAGTCTATCACCCGCTGGCTGGCTGTCGGAACCTTTCCCGACAACGCGCTAGCCTGAAAACGCCTCCTGAATTCCAGTCGCTTTCTAATTTTCACAAAAATCCTTCATGAAACCCTGATAAATTAGCGTTGTTAGCTGTAAATAGGACGCAAAAAAGTAGACATGGGACAGTTAAAATCACGCACCATTGCTTTGTTGTTGCTGTTCACTTAATTATATTTGATTTCTTAGGCGTCCGAGAGCGACGGAGGAATATAAGGACGTGCGGGAGGCGAAGGAGGAGGGCGATGACGACGAGGGAGAGGAGGAGGGTGGCTGTAGAGAGGTACATTTTACCCTTATTTTCTTTCTTTTTTCCCTTTTTCTCTTTCTTGCACTTCTTTATATTTACATCGGCTATCCTGATGCATCAAAATACCCTCTGGCACTAGAGAGTAGCTTTGAAACGGCGACGTTAGGTTGCGCTGCTCTGATACACAACCTGCACTTTTCCCCAATCAAATTTCACTTAGGACAGTGCCTGAAACATTGAATTTAAGGGTTTATAGCTGTCAAAACTGAAATGTGTAGTTCGCAAGAAAGATGTGTGTCTTGTGCATCGGGTGCTCCATTAACAATTAACGAATATACCAGTCAGATCGTGGTCCCACGGGGAAAATATTGTTTATAAAATCCCCACCACCGCAACTTTAATTTCTCTTCCGCTATTGAAAATCTCCAGTTCAGCAACTCGGGGACGTAAAAATGACTGATTGTAAAATATATTTTTTGTGAGTTCTTCGATTATCCATTGCACCACGTCAGTCTGGCGAAAGAGCAAGTTCTTGTGTGGGAGAGACCCTTGCCCTCTGGTAATAGAGAGCGCGCTTCAGAGAGAGAGAGAGAGAGAGAGCTCAAATTTCTATGGAGAGCGAGAGAGCATGTGTTTGTGAGAGAGCGCTTACCCCCTGGCAGGAAGCAAATATAGATAACACTCGCGCTTGAAACTGCAACGTGTAGGGTAGTTTTTGCTGACATTTTGTGATTGGAAATGTATTTTTTTGCTTTCAACTCGCTTGCTTTTAATGATCACAATTTGACCCGCTTTTTGTGTGTTTCGCGTTCCAGAAATAATGCGAATATTGTGAAACGAAAATCGAGATGCTGTGAAATCACCTTTTATTTATTTAAAAAATATTTTTATTATTATTGCAACTACCAGCGTGTTTCATGCCGCCTTGTTCGCGTTGATCGCTAGGACCAATCAGTAGTGAGTCTATCTTGTAGTGTTGTTAGATAGAATAATTCTTATTCGCGAGTAATTTCATCAAAAATATTCGCGAATGGATTTTATTCGCGAATAATTTTCCATTTTTATTCGCGAGTGATCGGTTACTCGCGAATATTATTCGCGAATAATTTTGCATATATTCGCGAATATTATTCGAATAATATTCTCGAATATTTATCTCTCTCACTCATTTCATTTCAAATCTCTCTCATTTCTCACCCTTGTTGTTGACGACTGGCCTACGTGAGAATCGAAGAATTATTCGCGAATAAATGCAAATTTATTCGCGAGCAATTCATTATTCGCGAATCATTTTGCTATTTTTGCTCGCGAATAGATCTGCCGATCGAGTAATTCGAAGAAAGTGATTCGAGGCAGAATATTCGGCGAGTAATACTCGAATAAACAACACTACTCTGCAGCAATCACAACATGACTATCGCTTGCTTGCACAGGAAATAATTGAGGACAATCTTCGTATCAAGATGATTATTGTGCACTTCTCTGTTTTTTTGGCCCAGGCATTTCTCGTAGAGTATTCCCTCCCTATCCTCATTCCCCACCCCTCAACATTCGAAGCGTTGTTGACTGGGCCAAAAAACAGAGAAGTTCCGATTATTGCAGGATTCGGCTGATATGGCTGGACTGCGTGTGCTCCGACTCCTGAGTGAGCCAGCCCTCGCCGCTCTCGCCTACGGATTCGGCAAGAAGGATACCGGAGAGAGGTGCGGTAATATTGATTGGAATGAACCACTTAAAATGGATGCCATAATTTTCACTGACACCCGTATTCGTCCACGTGGATCGATTGCTGCTGTAATTCATTACTTATTGCAGAAACTTGCTCATCTTTGATCTCGGAGGAGGCACGCTCGATGTGTCCGTTCTCGGCTTCGAGGATGGCGTCTACGACGTCAAAGCGGTCGCGGGCAATTCGCATCTCGGAGGAGAGGATTTCACCAGCCGAATGGTCGACCATTTCGTTGCTGAGTTCAAGCGCAAGCACAGGAAGGTACGGAATTAAATTAAAAATTTAAAAAAAAATCTTATTCGTTTTTAAGCGTTTTTTTGCATATTTAAGTGAAGGAACAATGAAAGGCCGGAATAATATTTGTATTAGCTATTTTGAAGGATATCATGCTGAATCCTCGCTCGCTGTGTCGTCTTCGAACCCATTGCGAGCGCGCCAAACGAGTGCTTTCCGCGTCTGATCAGGTGGGAGTCATCAGCATTGTTCGCTGAAACACGAATTGGCCTTCAACAATCACTGGTTAATCAATAACGGGATAACTTTACCTTTACCTGTCACGTGATGCGCAAAACAATATGGCGCACACAAGATATCTAACAACAAAATGAATCGAATATTGTTTCTGCAGGCATCGATTGAGATTGACGCTCCGTTCGAGGAAATCGATTTCTACACATCGATCACTCGTTCTAAGTTCGAGAACCTCTGTCATGATTTGTTCCACGCTACGATCGATCCAGTGGAGAAGGCACTGAGGTACGGTAGGTGGATTACTCTAGAGACAAGACTTGCTTTATTTTCTTGTAATTGCTATGAATAGCCACTTTTGTTTGCAAGTTTACACTGATAAAACTATATAAATTCAGAGATGCGAAGATGGAAAAGAATGCCATCCATGAAATCATTCTGGTCGGAGGCTCCTCCCGCATTCCCAAAGTGCAGAAGCTACTGTCCGATTTCTTCTCGGGCAAGGCACTCAACACTAGTATCGACCCGGATGAGGCTGTAGTCTATGGAGCAGCGCTCGTGGTTCGCCCTTTTCGTTTATGTTTCAATGATTCTACGTTTCTCCATCATTTTTTCAACCATTTTCTGTCACTAACCGACAGGAATAAGTGATGTAGGGCCGGGCCCCCGTGAGAATGAATTGCTTCATTTCGAATCAGCCTATTTCCAGGCCGCGGTGCTCTCGGGAGACAATTCGGCGGCGCTTGCAGACCAGCTGATTCTCGACGTCGCTCCCCTGACACTCGGAGTGGCGACTGAGGGTGGGTTTCGTGCTATTTGCCTTATCGGTGCTTTTGCGTATTTGGCGCATGCTGCAATCACATTCGTACAACATTTTCGTCGATCGAAAATGCAGTTCACTCCCTATTTCGTAATAATAATAATAATAATAATAATAATAATAATAATAATAATAATAATAATAATAAGAATTTCTCGAACATATCTAGTCCAAACGGGCTCAAAAATGAGGTTTAGACTAAACTTTTGATGCTCTATCGAATGGTATATCACATGAGGGCCAAAATTGAATTTCATTTTTCATGCATGAAATGCATGGATCATCATGAAATTTTGGCAGAAGTATGCCTGATCCCCAGGGAGTACCCAAAAAAAATTTCAGCTCGATCGGATCACTTTGAAGTCATTGTGCCACCTCCCTCCCGCTCTTACAGAGAACACGTTTTAATCCGATGTTGAAGGGAGACAATGGGTCGCGTGCTTTGACGATATCATCGAGAAGATAGAGTCGAAATGCGAAGGAGAGAAGAAGAATCACCAGGGTTATTTGGACGAAAATTGTGTGCAGTGCTGAGTGTTCGCATTTATTTTCGAAAATACTACCAAATACAATCAAACCATGACAAAATCGGCATGTCTGTTCGCTCATTAGCGTACAAGGTCCAAGAAACACAAAATAAATGGAACCTTCGTGATCGTGCACTATTCTGAATTGGATGTGCTGTGATACTCTAATAATTCCCTTACCTTACGCTTGCCATTGCGCAAACTATTGCTGATGAAAAATCGAGTAATGCGTTACAAAACAGGAACACAGCATAGGATCGGAGAGCTTTAGGCGTTCTGAAGCATGATTTTTTCGGTTAAATCGCAACATAATTCACGAAACCTGAGTACAATAGCCACGATGAGGTAAATATTAAACAAGACGGCAAGAGTGTTTAACATCCAAACAACAGCGAGATGAACCTTATCATGCCAAGTAATCATTATGTCCTGAATGTATGGAATATCAGATGATGATGAAACTAAGCTGTGCACGGTAGTGACAGCAACCTATTCACCAATAAATCACAAAATTGAGTAGAAACCGGTAAAAGTTCGAAAGATGGAGTATTCAACGACACTAATTTAGCATTTTCCGATAATCGAAAAATACTGCTTGAGATTTTTCTGCTCCCACTACTCGGAAAATGAATGTTATTCCTCGTCTATACAATACATCATCGATCGCTTGCTGGGAATATAATGCAGTGTTTTTTATTTAATTCAAAATAGTCATTTCGAACGGTCTCGCTCGAACGGATTGAATCCTTGTTACTGTCACAATGGCTGGTTCCCGATGGGATTGCACGCAGCTAGAATCCCACTTTAGATCGGAGACGAAGCAGAGCGTGTTCTGGAACCTTCATCTGAGTACTCTAAACTCGAAAACGAAAATGAGATAGATCCTGGATACAGAGGAACCATAGAACTTAGGCGGATAGACGAGACGATCAGTCCGGCTACATTGGAGATTCCAATGTTGAAGAGTCCTTTAGTGAGTCTTCGTAACAGCTCTCCATCAGATATGAGGGAGATCGAGCCTCTCTGGATGAGCTTGGCCGACGTGGGCAGGTTGTGTGAATGAGATCGTGAGATTCGCACGACTATTGCGATGAACACTTTAGAAGCCCCCGTCAGGAACTTCCTTCTGTATTCTTGAACCGAAATCTCTAACTTATTATAGAGAATAACGGTGTGTTGGTGTTCGCGGTGTATATTGGACCAAGAGAATTCAATAAATAAATTTCATTTACTTATACAAGGAACAATAAAGGGATGAGCTAAATGACGAAATGAAGGAAGTAGATAGGTTGATAGTGGGTGGAATGGATGGATAAACTAGAATACCTGGATAGACTGATGGATTGGTTGTAATATATTCCCCGAAGACGTCAATCTTCTGATTGAGGTAGTTGACAGTAGGAATAAATGGCGCAGTCAAATCGATTCATCGCTTGCAAATGATGATGATTCGATGGAAATCGAACTCTAATCCTATTCAGGACAAGAGAAAATGGACGAGACGAATTTGAATTATTCAGAATTTTCAAAATCACAATAATGACCCATTTGAAATTCCATGGTTACTGTAGCTCGGGATATCGATTATTTTCCTTTTTCTATTTTTTGCGCAGTTTCCGATCGGTGTTGTGCTCAATCGTGAAAGCCGATTACAGTCCATTCCGTTCTCCCGCCAGCCCGTCCCTCTTCCCTTGATCTACCCCCTCCTTCCTCACTCTTCCTAACGATCACAGGCACTCTTGTTCGGCCGCTTCCCTCGGCTTGTTGTTTGCGTCTTTCCTCCCGTTTTTGCCCTTGATTTTTCTCCTTTTTTTAAAAGTTGTCGTCGTTATTGAGCACTTTCTAGCGACTGTTGATGTGTTCCATTCCTTCCCATCTGTCGCCCGCACGCCAATGTCATGCTTTTGTCGCTTCCTTTTGCCTTGTTGTCCTCGTTTCGCGCGCCCTTTCCCGCTTTTGAGGTGACTACGATGACAAATGATCCCTACTTTGGTTTGCAGCAGTTTGCCCGGTTTTCGCTCATAGCTTTCCCATCTAATGGTGCTCTTTTGTGGCAGCGCTCGTTGGAAATCACGCAACCACAGATTCCCTTCTAAAAGAGGCGCGCAGTGGTGGGGAATAGAAGAATGATCGCAGCTCTCTTGTTCCGTGCAGGTCTACCCCGCCTTTTTAATGGACTTGCGACGTGTTTAAGCCTCATGTTTACGTGCAGAAACGAAACAGATCTATTGGAGATTGGGGAAGGGACAGGGAAGGGCGTGGCGATCGATTATCGATTGGCTAGAGGATGGGAAGAGGGTTGCGTCGAGTCCAGAGGTCGATTATACTCGTGTCACCTCCTAATGTGTCCATTCCATTGCTAATGTCACGCGTCCTCGCTATATTTGAGTGTATTTTAAGAGTGTTCTCCTTCCAGAAACACCCTTCCTCATGGCCGGGCTCGGGATCTACTCTTCCTTCAACTGCTCAGGACCGTTCTTTTTCTGGATGTATTTGTTCCGTAAAGTTATCCCCAAAAAGCCAATGAATCACCTTCCAGATACGAGAGGGACGTCTTGTTCGTGAAACAGCACTAGACGAGCTGGGGTCGCATCCAGCTGAGCCCTTGTCGAGTACGGTAGATTACGGTACGGCAGACAACTGCGGCGCTCGCGGCCTCATCGTCACGGAGGGTTCTGGTGTGTGGCTCGTCGAGCGATGAGGACTGCCTCTCTCTTCCAGCAGGTACGATTGCAACTTACTTACCGAAAAATATGTTTTATTTTATTTTTGAAACTCAAATGTGGTGGGTATTTTTATTTTTATTTTTTTGGTTGTTGGGGATATTTTTATTTTTTGGGTGCTTCTAAAATATCTTATTTAAACGGACTGGGTTTGTTTCATTTTTATAGCGGTGTAGTATTTTTGTAGGGCTTGCATTTTTTGGTTGTCATTTTTATTTTATTTTTTGGGTAAAATTTTTTGGGGATTTTTCAAATCGTGTACCATAAAGAAATGCCAATTTTTGGGCCTGTTTTGGAGTGTTGTCTAGAACTTTGCCCTTGTTTGGCTCATTCATTTCAGTGAACAAGCGGCGCT
>LS486531.1:0-25144 GCA_900490705.1 Pristionchus arcanus
GTCGAACCCCGACTACGGTATTCGTGAATTCATACCCTCTGGCTCCCAACACGATTTCCCTGATTAAGTAACTACCGTACTTTCGTCATCATTATTTCTCTGGCCTAAATTCAGTCTTCTAGTTCTCTTCCACCCTAACACGTGACGTGCGTAATTTTCTCTCTTCTGTGAAGATAAAGTGTATATCTAATACACCGCGTCAACGACCATTCTAACAAGGCACCTGCATATATAACACTATACCTTTTTCTACACATAGTCCTCATATTCAAGACATCGCTCACCTTCCTTCCTCTGTTTTTTGCCTTATTTCCGCAGAGTATTCCCTCCTTACTATTCTCATTTTCCACCCTCTCCACATTCGAAACTGTCGTAGCCCGGTCAAAAAAATGCTGAAAAATGCTCACCTTTCGATGCTCCTTCCTCTGTTTCTCCTTCAGTCTGTCCATCTCCTCATCCGTCATCAACCTCACTGCAGTCTTCTCGCCGTTCCATGCGATCGACCCGAGACCGTTGTGTCTGCAGAGAGAGGGAGAGATCAAAGATCAATTTGTGATTGTAGATAAGAAGAAATACATGGTCCTATCAGAAATACCAGAAGGCAGATTTGATAAATGTTTTAGCACCATTGGAACAGTGTCACTATCGCTAGAACAATTTCTTGAATACATGAACCCTGCGTGAAACATCGCTTCACCTTCAAAATATCATTCTACCCAGGTAAAGTTAATGTTATTGTAAAAATTAATCTCTATAAAGTTATCAAATGATAAAGTTATGATAAAGTTATCAAATAACTCAGTACCATCTCACAATATCCCAAGTATGAAACACACATCTTCCTGGTGATCAAATCTATTCCTGCACCTCAATCATCGATAACCTTGCCATAACACACTCGCTCACCTCATCGGGTCCCTTCCGCCTCGCTCGCCCAGCAGTGGTACTGTGTCGCCCGCCGTGCTGGAGCACTGCAAATAATATAATTAAGCTATTTAAATTAATTTAAAATAAATATTGATTCTGCTTTCAATGTCGGATTCGCTTTTAACACCACATGAGATCGTTACCGACTCTCGCATCTATTTTTAGTGTTACAACAGCCTTTGCTTTCTCGATATTTCTATGATCTCCATCGATGAATCACTTGCTTTTCCTCTTTTCTTCGCTCGCGGGCGACCTTTCGCATTTTCTTACCTTTTCTCCTATCCCGAACTTCCGAGAATTATCCTCGTTAATTCCCTACATTTCCATCTAGCCCATGTCCTCAACAACGCAAGAAGTCGACGTCAAACTCGCCGTGGGCTCAAATTTCGTTCGCTTCCCCATGGCGAAACCCCTCAACAGCTCCCACAACTTCAAGGAACTCTGGATCAAGGTTTTTTTAAAAAATCAACCAAAAAAATCAGAAAAATTGCAGCTCGAGCGCCTCAAAATCTCCCTTCCCGTGTACTTTCTTGACCTAGAGGGAGACTGGTGTGCAATTCACGGAAACGAAGAGCTCGCGCACGCTCTCAAGCATCTCGGAACCGACTCGATCAAGCTTTACCCTACGCCCCCGACCAGAAGGGAATCTAGCTGCATTTAATATCCAATCATTGTACGATGAAATCGATAAATATTTAACCAAGATATATCATCTCATTTCGCTGGATAGCAAATTTCTCGTTAAATACAAGAAATGTCAAACGCCCTTTTCCGTTTCTTTCTCTTGTGTTCCACATCAAATGCCAATCTCAACTTCCATTTTCGTCTCAACCATTTCCATTTCTCCTGTATTTCTTGCTTGCTGTATAGCAGCTACACCTCTTCTTCTTACAAACTCTTCAAATTAATTGCACTTATAGATGCCGTATATGCCGTCCGAGCCCCTATATGTTAAAATCAATGTTGGCTCGCACTTCATTCGCTACACTCCTAAGAGTTTCAATATATTCTGGGAGTTGGAGAGCAAGGTAAGCTTAACATATCCAAAATCTCCTCTCCAAAATCGTATCTGCTTCAGCTCAGTGACCACAACATCAAACTGCCTGTGTACTATCTCGATCGCGACGGCCACTTTTGCGAGATCAAAGAGAAGAAGGACTTTGAGCATGCGCTCGAACACGTCGGCAACTCGATTGCCATCTACCCGACGCCTGTGCACGTCGCGCCCTACTGCCCTCCCCCTGCTTGCTGCCCGCCTACCACGAATGTGTGATGACGTCGATTGTCTTGCGATGTAATCCCGGCTACGATATGTATTGTTATGGACTCAAGGCAGATAAAGCGTTTTCTACGTTTCTGTTTGTATAGGCGTCAATATCAATAAGTCATCCATTCTATGATACCTTCTGGGTCCTCTCTTACTGAAGTGAATGCACAAAGTTCCCTCTGGTTGTGTTGATTGCTCACCACCGGGCGACGCTAACTTTTCCCACGATGTTCTCGATAGATTAATCGTGACCATTCCAAGCTCTAGCTATGCCAACTGAAGGATTTAGTGAATTCAAACTCTCAGTGGGGAAGACGTTCGTTCGCTTCGAAATCAAAAATGATGCACGTTTTCTGTTTCCCGATCTGACTCATAAGGTAATGTCCTTCTGTCAATTATCGAGTTGTCTAGGCATTCGCAAATAGCTTAAAATCAGCTTACATACTATGCTTACTTTCGTTAGCGATCCTAGATCGAATTTTCGTTGTTGCCTATGTTGCAACATCGTTTCCCATGTATCTCGTTTCCCTCGTACCCTAAACTTTTTATTTGCGTTAATTACATGATAAATTATTATTATTATTATTATTAATTGTCAATCTATTGCAGCTAAAGGAGTACCACATCACCCTTCCCGTGTACTTCCAAGATAGAGAAGGAGATTGGTGTGGAATCAACACGGGAGATGAGCTAGTTCATGCGCTCAACTATAGTGGCAATCACTTCCTAAAGCTCTACCCATCGCCTTCGACCCATACCCATACGGAAACGAACGATGCTCTAACTTCCGACTAAAGCTGTAAATAATCTCATGTTCGGAAATTGTAAATGTAATGTGAACGATAAAATGATTCGTATAATGTCAACCCGTAGCTGTAATAACACCAAAACGATTTTTCTCTATACTGATATACGGTGTGTATCATTTTGGAACTCTAAATTTTCTCTTCTCTACGCGGCTCCAGCCACTCACCATGCTCGCAATGGAGAAATCCGTCAGATCCCTCTGCACCGCTTCCAGCCTGTCCAGTAGAGGATCGGGCGAGCAAGAGGGAGAGGAGGAATCGGCATGGTGAAGGGACGAGGAGATGCCCTCGATGCTGAGAGATTCAGGTTTCATTTTCTTTCCCTATTGCCAACAACAAGCTCTGTGCATCATTGTGCGAATACCGCCGCTGATGTATGCAATCATTGAATACGAAATACACCAGGTCGCCTTTGCGCAGAGACATAGGTCAAATAGTCCTCCCGAAAGGACCTATGCATACCACATTTTTAGGCCAATTTGATCAAAAAATAGAGAAAAGCATGCCACCATTACACGAAATCATGGTAGATTATCAGAAACCTAACCTCCTCATGCCTTAAAATATGAAAAATTGGGAAAAGCACTCCACATTTTGAGTTTCATGACCTGTGTATTTGACCCCTGCGCAGAGATATTTTTTTCACATTGAGAGAATCGAATAATCGGACTGCACGGATCACCAATGATAACTACACCTCGTGAAACCTCAATTCATCAAATTGCCCAATGTTCAATTCGCTCACCCATTGCTCGTGCCTCCACCATCAGTGACCGTCTTTGCACACAAATGTTTTTCCACAAGACAGAATGCAAAAATTGAACATCAACGAATACTAATGATAACTACTCTTCGTGAAACCTCTATTCACCAAATTGCCCAATGTTCAATTCGATCAACCATTGCTCAATATTAACTAACCTTGGTAAACCCCAAAGTCACCAAAATCATAACTATCAATATCTCAATTAGAGATGTCCAACCAATTCCAAAACCCAAGTAATTGATTTTGCGGCCGCTCACTCCCTCGGAAAATGAGGAATAAAAGTCAATTAATTGGTCAACCCAATACCAATTACCCAATTAATTGGAATTTGTCTCTGAGTATTGGGTATTGAATTGACATCACCAATCTCAAATCGCTCACCCATTGCTCGTGCCTCTCGCGTACACGGCGCACACTGGCGGGCCGCCCGGTCGGAGAACGTTGCCGCCGCCCAGGCCTGAAAATGATTAAAATGATTAAAATAATTATATTAATAAGCGTATACAGAACTACCATGGATTCTGGCAGCTTATCTGTTTTTAATGCTCGCAACACCGGCTAAATCGAAATCGTTTGATCGCTCATCCCTTTGGCTATCCATGACAACCACAGTTGAAATGGGTAATTTCGGCCCTCAAAAATTCCCATGGTATGAGCTGTTTTTGGGTGAAAAAAATAAAAAATTCTTATGATATGAGGCATTATGGATTAAAAATCGAAAATTCCTATGGTATGAACCATTTTTGGGTAAAAAATTCTCATGGTATGGGTCATTTTGGGTCAGAAATACCCATGGTATGAGTTCCATACCATCAAAAAATCCCACCCATTTCATCTGTGATGACAACCCAAACCTGCCTGGTGCACCTTGTCCAATTTGCTAGCTTTCAACAATCTTTGGATTACCACAAAGACCGCCATCTTCTAGTACCGTGCCCTAGCTCACTACACAAACGCATTTTTACCGTGATTACACAATCTCTACAGTACTTCTACCGTACCCCTCCCCCATCTACTGTACCCCATTCCTTCCCTACCGTACCCTTCCCCTTCCCATCTACCGTACCCTTCCCCTTCCCATCTACCGTACCCTTCCCCTTCCCATCTACCGTACCCCTCTACCGTACCTCTCGCAACTCCGATCACCGTATCCACACAACCTACCATACCCTTCCCCCCAACTACCGTACCCCTCTCCCCCTATCTACCGTACCTCTGGCCACTCCAATCACCGTATCCCTACAGTATGGCTACCGTACCCTCTCCCTCCTCTACCGTACCCCCCCCATCTACCGTACCTCTCGCAACTCCAATCACCGTATCCACACAACCTACCATACCCTTCCCCCCAACTACCGTACCCCTCTCCCCCTATCTACCGTACCTCTGGCCACTCCAATCACCGTATCCACACAACCTACCGTACCCTTCCCCTTCCCATCTACCGTACCCCTCTACCGTACCTCTCGCAACTCCGATCACCGTATCCACACTCGTGCTCGTTGTGCAGCCGCCGTCGCTGCTGCTCCACGTGTCCGACCCGGACAGGTCCGGCTGCAAGGGAGAGAAAATCGATAATTGAATCATACCGTACTCTGATATCGTAACCCCCTGCTTCAATCGAGTAGCATTATGCTATCAAGTTTCCATTCAGTTCAAGCCAATGGCTACATTTGAGTTTCACGAGGGGCATATCCATTAGATTCATCAACTTTCAATGGTAAGTTTAGAGTGTCCAAGTGTTAGAAATAAATAATATTTGATAACTCACCGTAAGCGGGGGCGCGGAGGGCTCGCGCTGCGCGAGCGGCGCGCCAATGTGGCCGCCGGGTGAGGGCCGCGCGGGCGCGCCATTGGCGGCAGACGCGGACGTCCGCGGAGGAAGCGTGGGCGCCGCCGACGTGGCGCTCCCGTTTGAAGAGCATGTCGAGTGGACGGAGGTGCTCATCTGGGAGAATATTAATTTTTAACACACGCGAAACGAAGAAGAATCCACGATTCCATCGTCATGCGTATTTCTAAATTTCATGATGCGCAAAAGCGCAGGGTTGAAAAAGACCTAAAAAAATTTCACATAAAGTTTAGTTTAACACACTAAACAAATATCATCAACGAATTGCTTGCCATCACAAATTACTTTTGCTCCTACATGAAACTCTAATCGAAATGGGCACACAGAGTTCGAGGAACGAGTGATAAGTTCGAACCAGATATTTGTGAAATTGCAAATATGTCGCGTTCAAGATCGCAAAGCAATCAAGAGCACCTGATCTTGACAGAACTTTCTAAACGCATCAAAACCCAAACGAACCTTGGCCACAACCCAAAACCCCCTCCACTCACCACTCCGTTGCTGCCGCTGTTGTTATTGTTATGGCCGTTGCGTTGCGAGGGCGCTCGCGAGTGGGGCGGAGACAGCGGGAGAGAGGAGGAGTGGTGGTGGCCGTTAGGGAAGGAGGACGAGGAGGTGGAGGGAACGGCTAAAGAAACGAAGTCGGGTTAAACATGGTAATTATATGTTTCAGGGAGATATGAAGATTCGGGAGGAACAGCCTGGATCAATAATCTTCATGCATTCGGTTTCCAATCTAACAGATGATTCGAGGAGATAATCGAAAGAGATTACACTTGGGGATCGGATAGTGCGTTCCGATCAGTTGCCATTCTACTGCCTACCGTATCCCCGTGGTGTGCACACTACACCAAATTTCAAAATCTCAACGCACCAATGGACTGGCTGCTGCCGGATGAGTGCGACGAGTGCAGCGAGGAGGGCGACATTTCTCCCCGCTCGGACCGACTCGCACCACCGGAAGGGGAGATGGAGGAGGACAGCAGGTCCTTCTTGTCCATCTGTAAGAAAGCATGGACATTTTGGAACTGTGATAGTCGATTCTAATACGCAAACAAAAATTCCCACGATAAATAAGTAACAATGTAGCCTGTAAACACCTAGCATTGAATTCGTTTTAGATAGCGATATTTATCTATTTTGGAGTAGGTGTGGTAATGTTATTACCCCAATAATAAATATACAATGAAGATGAATCACTGGCACACCGAACCGGCGGGTCCGAATTTCTCGCTCTAGGCATATTTGTTTTTGTCAGTTCAACACCACGCAGAATTAGTCAACCCAGTGGACCAGCTACAGCATAGCGCCGCTGAAACACAAATCCGCCTGCACAAATCGCCCTCTTCGCCCCTGCGAACAAAGGACTGCTATAATCTGCGGGCGCGCCGGAAACCATTCACCCACCCGCCGTTTCCGGTGTCCCCGTGCCCCTCTTATGTCTTCCCCGTGACCTTGCTCGGGCAATAACAACCTCCCCCTTCCCCCACACCTTCCGTTCAACAAATCAGACCTTGGTATTGGGGATACTAGGAGTTATGCAAATTTCCTCGAGTCTGAGGATCAGATAGAAGGTCAAAACACTGCGATTCGCATTCAAATAAGAAAGAAGAACTCTAGAAGATAGCTCAACTCACAAATTTCCTCCGTATCGTCCTTCTAATCAGTAACAATCGCTGCAGAAGTTGCATGATGGATGCCGGAGGGTTACGGTATCGTCAGGATCTATCTCAGATCAAGGGAAACTGGCGCCTGCCGCCTCCCCCTTTTATCCCCTCCTTCTATCTCGCCGAACTGTCAGCGAATATCACCAGCTCGTGACTTGTGTGCTTCGATCGAGATAGCGGGCGACGTGAGGAGAGTCACTCGCACAATCACCCGGCTTATCAGCGTTTCACGATCAATCGACGGTCAGGCGGGGCGAGAGATCAGGCGAAATGGAGAGAGTGCAGCGATCAGGGACCAACGGCCGTCTGACGTAAGCAGGGAGATCAGCAGTGTAGGCAGAATATTGCACGGGTGCTGTTTATCTATGACCATCCTGATTATCTCACACCGACCTCAGAACGTGCGCGGTCCTTCTGGAATCTCGTCGCTCCAGGGCAACAAGCGTGACTCACGTCATCTCGTGGGCCGTCTGAGTCATGATGGACACTTGAAGCCCGCGCGTACGAATCGATTAGTCATTGCGATGTGCCATTCTGATTCTAGTTTCAGCTCGCTAGCATAGCTCCGAAGCAGGGCATTCGATTGATAACCAGTCGATTGATTTCATATGAATCTCAACCTTCACATTCGCGTTTCGCCTCTCCTACTAGAGTAATGGGGGAGCGAAGTCAATGATGTAACTAGCTTCGGTTGTTCAAGACAAAAAAATCTCAAATGTGTTTTTTTAAAACAAAGCAAACCCAAAATATCACACTTCTGAAGTTCTAACTCTCAATTCGAGATCGAATATCCCAAACTATAGTATCCTACCGTACCCACTAAACAAATCGATACCTGCAGCAGTCCAAAGTACGCTCCATCCACTCCGAGATGAGCCGTGTGCCGCACCGCCTGCGGCTCGCCAATCAACGCCTTCATCTTCTCGCGCGTATTCTCCTGAATTTCGTGGTTATGTGAGTCGAACAATGCGCCCTCCTGATTCTACGCAATATTTCACGGGGCTGACAAGAAGAACATTTTAGTAGAGAGTGTTCTCGTAAATGCAGCGAACTGTTCAGATTCTGTTTTCAGTCGTCATTCTAGAATGCGAATACTATAGAACTTGCACTATCTGGTTATGAGCTGTTGCAACAACAAACAATTCGGGACGTGTGTGATTATGGTTTCAATGTATTCTCAAAGTCCGAGAGTTCGAATATAAGTGATCCTTCTCTTTCTTTAACCAAACAAAAAATATAGCTGCAATGCTCCAGATTTTGGTTGCCAAGTAGTGTTGTTATTCCGAGCGACTCGTCGCTCGCGAGTCAAAATGTAGAATTTACTCGCGAGTAGTAAACAACTCGCGAGTCGATTTCTTGGGGGCATGACAAAACCGCAACGGCAAAAGCGCAAATTCAAACTGCTCCTCTCCAGATAATAATAGAGGGTAGAACTTTTTTCCGCAAGATGCTCTAACAGTTAGCTATCGATTCCAGATGGTTTCAGGTTTCTACCTTGATTTTGAAATTAGTTCACAAATCTTTCCCATGCGAGTTTGTGACCCGTGACCGAGTCCATTCGATTCCCAATGGAATTTGGATTCTAATCAGGTATTTAGCCGATCTGAGAGACAATCGTAACGCTAGTTATGACGATTTGCGCAATTTTTTGCGCTTTTGTCGTTTGCGCTTTTGTCATGCCCCCGATTTCTTTGTTCGACTCGCGAGTTGTTTACGACTCGCGAGCAATGCTTTTTTCCACCCTAACATTTCTGTTTTTGATTTTTCTATTTCCCACTCGACCAATCGAAGATTGAAACAAAGAAATTGACTCGCGAGTCAGCTCTCGCGAGTAGTAAACAACTCGCGAGCGATTGGCCGATCCCAGTCTAGTAAAATGAGCTCGGCGAGCGAGAGTTGCTCGCGAGTTCGGCTCGAGCAAAACAACACTATTGCCAAGAGTGAAATAAACAAACCAATTTCCTATAAAATCTAGCAACCATTGTTGAGCGACCCCTCCAACTATGGTGCGTACCCCCCCGACCGCCGCGCATCCGAAAATTAAGCGAAAATATTGATTTTTCACAATTGTACCCCCGGAAACACCCTCTTCTACCCCCCACAAAACATATCGTTGGTGGTTCGCGCTCAACACTGCTAGCAACACACCTTTTCCTTGCTCTTCTTCTCTTTCTTCTCCTTCTCCTCCTTCTTCTTCTCTTCCGTTTCTCCTCTATTCGTTGCGGGAGGCTCAGCGCCCAGATGGGCTACCGTATCCTGCAATATTGCCATTTTGCTTGCTCCTACCGTATCCCATGAAGAACTAAAGATCAAAGATCAAACCTTGGGCAGGAACAGGCCGGTCCTTCCGTTCTTCAGCGATCCCAGCCAGTAGCTGCCGTCCGGACACTCCTCGGGACTGCAAAGAGTGACTAGTGAGATTGAGGGTGCGATGGTTCATCATAACTGGGGCATGAGCGAATCATTAATTCCTGGTTCTGACTGAACGCAACAAATTAAATAACAACATTTTTGAATTAGAAAGGGGTATACGAGATTCATTTATAAATTTCCAACTATCTATTATCGATTCCACCCATATTTACAAGTGGGAAATGTTTCAGAGTTTTGGTTCATCCAACTATTGAGATCGCGGTTTCATGTAATCATTTAAGGTTCTACGCCAATCCACCTTAGATTTTGTTGCGATACATGATATCACACTACACTACATTATTCTAACTACTGCTACAGTAACCCCTCCCCTGTTAATCACCAACTGACTTCTTATCAATCACGTAGATCAGATCGTCCCTGTTGTAAGAGCATAAGCCCAGCAAAGCTACCGTACCACCCTTCTCCATACTCTTAATCGCAAACTGACTTCTTATCAATCACGTAGATCAGATCGTATCTGTTGTAAGAGCATAAGCCCAGCAAAGCTACCGTACCCCACCCCTCCCTGTTAATCACCAACTGACTTCTTATCAATCACATAGATCAGATCGTCTCTGTTGTACACGAGATGGTCGGCGGAGGGCGCGAAGCTCATCGTGACCACCGCCCGCACGTGCAGGGGCAGTCTGCAAGTTATGCCATTATTTTACCGAGATAGGACAGTTAGTATCATGCGGCAGCCTGCAAGTTATTGCATAGTTTTACAAAAATAAGAACTGACAATTTTCATGTTTCACGTGTTCCCCAAAACAATACAGACAGAATAAAAAATGATTGAAGGTCCGTGACATGTTTCAAATACCCAAACATACAAAATCAAATTTTACCAATCTTTACGCAAGTGTCTGCAGGTATTGCATACGTTTACCAAAAAGGTTGGTAAACTTTATGTTTCACGTGTCAGACAAGACATTTGCCGATTTGTTTTTGCAATCGTCCTCTTCCGTTGTACTTTCAACAATAACTAATAATATTTCGGTCAAACCATACCGAAATCTATTGTTTAAACACTAGTGATTTTTTTTTTCGAGCGTTCGTAGCTTGTCAGTGATCTCTTTTATCCATCGCTCGATAAATGAGAGACTGCGCTCGAGCGAACAACACTATGGAACTACCGTACCTGTCCGGCAGCTGGGCCAGAAGGGCGGCGAACGTCGGCCGCGCGCCCGCATCGTGCGACCAGCACTCGCCCATCAGCGCGTACATGTCCTCGGGGCAGAGCCGAGGGCGCGCCAGATGCCTGTGAATTGGGAAAATGTAGGCACTTTTCGATTTTGGCGCCTTTTCTCGCAGAGCATTCCCTCCCTATCATTTTCATTCACCACTACACTGCACACTCATAGCGCCAGGGACAAAAATCGAAGTTTCATGAAACTAGGTTTTAGAGTAGTTTTTATATGTGTGATAAATCTAGGAATTCTTAACTTCCAACACGCGCCGTTCACGTTTCACATACTCATGCTACTCCGCAATTCTCGAATAGTTTCAATATCGTTGACGCAGTGGCATCGTAACACGATACAAATGAAATACCGTACCTCCTTTGTTTATCGATGGCCTCCAGAATCTCCGCTCCGTTCTTGCCCTCCCACGGCATTCTCCCGTACGCGAACATCTCCCACAACGTCACGCCGTACGCCCACACGTCGGATGAATGGGTGAACTGATAATAAGATAATATTAACAACAAATTTTCAGTCGTGATTCTTCGGTTTCACCGACTTATCATATCAGAAGATTTTAGAGAAGTTCCGATTATTCGGCAATTTGCATGCAAATTTAGCAAATGAACGAGTGTAGACGTAAATAATAAAACTATAAATGTTAACGAGAAGAGAGAAAGGCTCGTTTCGAATCCAAGGAAAATCTTTAGAATATTCAAGACATCTAAAGCCTTTCTTGGACCCACTTAAGCAAGTTCCTAGGTACTTTATGAATCCGTGTCGCCATCAAATCACCTAGTCGAATTATTAAATTTTCGAAAAAAATCTTGCTCACTTTGAGGAAATTGATGCACTCGGGCGCGCACCAGGCGATCGGCAGGCGGAGGGTGGGCGAGAATTCGCCCCTGAATTAAACTAATTTGAATTTAAAAATAATAATGCCCTAAAGAGCGCTCTCTACCACAACACAATCGAATACAAGGGCCAAAATATTACAACCATTTCAGTATCCCGAAAATAAAGAAAATTATTGTACCTGTAGTAATCCTCGCCGACGCCGAGTGAGCGCGAGAGGCCAAAGTCGGAGATCTTCACCTGCAATCACAAAATGTCCATTCATTTCTCGTCACGATGGTTTTCGTTTCACAACTTATGTAAGACGCCCATTGAATTAGCTGTTTCAGTCAACCAACGAGTCATTCGAAAAATTACTTTCACGTTTCAACCCATCACTAAGTAGTATTCTTATTCTTGCTCATTTCGATTCAGCTTTTCTCCCATTGGGCAAAAACTACACCCAATCCACGTCTCGCAATGCTCTCTCGTCTAACAGGCGTTAGAGCATGATATAATAAATGATAAATGATATGATAAATGAGGAGTGCGTTAACATCCTGAAACATCATACCTTAGTAGCAGAGAACACAAGGACGTTCCTCGCAGCGAGGTCCCTGTGGATGAGTCGTTGTGCCTCGAGATACGCCATGCCTCGGGCGATCTGAAAGGAGAGGAGATCAAAGATCAAGGATCAAGGTGCTTGTATCATCGGGATCGAGTATTTTATTTTTATCTATTCTCGCGATGATTACCACCTACGAGACTTCTCTCCCGCCTTTGTCAATCAGCTTGTGCACTAAAGCGCCGGGTAATCTTTCAATTTTCATGTGGCAAAAAAAACAATAACCGTACCTGTAGTAATCTAGTTCCACAGGAACCTGGTTGTGTCATAAGACATATTTCCCGATAAAGAGTAAAGATCAAAGATCAAACCTGAATGGCGAATGCGCACAGTACTTGGACGGGGAAGGAGTCGCGCAGTGAGGGATTGAGCAGGCACGAGTGGAGGGAGCCGGATGAGGCCAGTTCGGAGACCTGCGTAGAAATGTTTTGAATTTCAGCAGGTGCATTTCTCCAACGAATTATGGGTTTCACAGATTGCTCATTGCGAGAAATATTCTCCAATAACTGATATTCGTGACGAAGTCAATATAAAGAAACAATCCAACCTGAAATCACCCATGGACTACCACAACTGTTCTGAATACAGTGCTCCTCCCTCCGCTATTGTGGACTCACCACCATAATCGAATTTGCAACCCTACTTGGCTCTATTTTTCCAACTAATGCATTGCAATCAGTTATCGATTGGCAAATCCTGCTACCGTACCCACTCACCATCATGATCTGCTTCGTGTCCAGTACGACGCCGTACAGACGGACGACGTCGTCGTGATGCATACGGTGCATGATGGCCGCCTCTGGAATGGGGGGAGTACGGTAATAGCACTATTGCAAACTGGATGTATTTGTTGTCATCAGGAAAACATGGCTCAAATCAAAGCTCACAGTAGATACCTTGCAATACCTATCACCCATAAAACCTGTCTTCACCAGGTTTGGTAGAATTATTAATTTTTAAATATAATTAATTAATTACCCGAGAGGAACGAGGTCGGATTGTTCAGCAGCTTCTCCGACGATATGCACTTAACTGCCACCTGTTGATTGAAGAATATAAATATTTATTGGCACTTCTCTGTTTTTTGGCCCAGCCATTTCTCGCAGAGTATTCCCTACCTACCATTCTCATTCCCCACCATTACACATTTGGAGCGGTTGTTGCCTGGGCCAAAAAACAGAGAAGTTCCGCTCATGAAACTTGCAATCAAAATGTTCGGAATACTATTCACTCCTTCAATATCCTTGTTTCGCTAACTTCTCATATCCCATGGAGGCGCATTTCACCGATACAGCTAACGATCTCTGGTAAATACACCTATCACTCACCTTCAGCTCTCATTGTGAGTAATCGACATCCTAATATGCTCAGAATACTATACATCCCCACGCAATCCTCGTTTCACTAACTTCTCATATTACGGGGACGCGCCGTTCTGCGATACAGTAAGCATTTTCCGATAATTGCACAATCAATCACTCACCAGTGATGAGCACTATCCTCGACCAATTGCACAAAATCGGGGGTTCGGTAATAAATCTGTTGAAAATCGCTGGTTTTGACACCGAAATCGGGGGTTATAGGCTTCAAACCCGGGTTCAAAATCGGGGGTATGGTCCGATATCCGACCTCGTGCTCATCACTGTTACTCACCTTCAGCTCGCCCTCCTTGCCTCCTCTCTCGCCCGCCGTTGCTCCTCCCTCGTTCCAGTACGCCATGTGCACGGTGCCGAACTCGCCTGGAACAAATATTTGTAGTGTTTGAAGCCGCTGTGTCATGTCCACGCAATGCTCCCAGTAATTGAAATATCCATGACACATCAGTTCACCAGGATCAAATAACTAATTTGAATGGTTTGAATGGTTTGGCGCGCAGTTTACATTGAGGAAGGAGATGAAAGTAGGTTATGAGGAATACTTGAAACACCAATAAAGGATCGATCTACCAAATGGAAAATATGAAATACCTCTGCCCAGTTCCTTGGCCAACGTAATCTTATCCAGTGGAATCACGTGCTGATGCTGGTCGGCGCCCGATCGCTCCTCGGCTCTGCAAATAATTAATTGATATTGGTTTCCTAAATTGAAATTTCAGGTAGGTGGGTTTCTAATAGGAAGATATTTGATTTCTTTTAGCCAAAAGGATTCTACGCAGCACTAGCTAGAAAGAAAACTGAAGCGAGCTATACTGTCGGTGCAACTGCGACTCGCCTGCTCCCGAGTTTACAAAATGGAGGTTTTATAATGGCGTTCAAGATCTCACTAATTCAGTAATCAAAGCGGGGAATTTACAAACAATTAGCATCAAGAAATCTCCTAGTGACTGAATTTTGATTTTCAACACCCGGTAACGAAAACACGGCATCTAATATAGATTCAACACATCAAATCGTATCCCCATCCTGCTCCCCCCCCCTCTCGCTCCCGAAAGGCAACCCCCTCTGAATGCGGAGGGGGTAGTGATTGAGAGTGATAGGGAGGGGATACTCTGCGAGAAAGGCTGGGCCAAACCTCTCACCTCCTATTCTCCTCCCGACTGAACGCCTTCTTCAGCTTGCCGAACACGCTCGCCTTCGGGAATAACCTGAAAGAAATTAAATAGTTTTAAATTAATTATTGCCGCTTTCAGTCAAAAATTCCAATTTGATGACAAGTACTATTGTTGTAGCAGAATGTTCCGTGCACTAGTAATTTCACCGCAACAACGATTCGCCTAGTATCTGCATGGAGCGTAATAATATAGTTCAACAACAATAACAGCAACAAAAACAAAAACAACAATAGTTTTCAATATTCACCCACCTCGCGTACTCTTTGCGCAGCCTCTTCTGTTCCGGCCGACTCATGCCTGTAATATAAATATTTAAATTAAAAACAAAAATAAAATCAGGTTTCTAAGATTTTTATAACTACCATGCTCACTCCCATTTCACGCATTCTACGTTAATAAAGTAATTAAAGGCTCTCCATTATTTCGTTGGAATGAGCCGATTAAACAATACGTCCCTTCCATCCAAGCCCTCAGCTCTTCGGTCATTGTGAAATCTACCCCCCTTCTTCCCCGCTTCTCATCTCGAATAAAAAGCCAAGTCCTCTTATTCCCTATCCCTGACACAGTTTGCGCAACGGCTAAACTAGAGACTAACAGCGCGAGAGAGAGATGACTAAGTAGCAACAAAAAAGGATAAAGAAAAGAAAATAGAAAAAAAAAGATATGTAGACAAAGGTCAACAAAAAAAAGGAAATGAAGAGGGAGAAAAATCAGCGCTCATCTGCCAAAATTACACACTTCCTCAGCACTTTCAGTAGCCAAATGTCCTTCCGCCTCTCTCATTTCAGCAGTGTGGGAAAGGAAAAGGGGGACTACTGAACGAAATAGCTATTCCAATGAAGCGGATCCTACCTTGTGAGATAGCTTCCAAATGTGTGAACTCGGTCAGCTCTACATTTGGAAGCCCCGCTGTGAGAGGGGCGCAAACTAGCGCTTCATTGGATCGCATTCAGCGCCCAATTCACTCGATAATGAGGCGGCGAGGCAAGTTTTCCGTGATCCAGCAAATGCCTATGTCACCGACAAAAAATGCTCCGAAATATGTGTTCGCTTTTGTGTTTCTGCTCACTGTCAATAAAACTCGAGGGGATCATATGCACTAACAACTAGACAGATAGAGACCCAATAATAATTGTCAACTCCACTACCATCCGAAATGGCGCTTTCTCGTCTCAGCGATCAGTCTAATTCACTCGTTCCGTCAAAGCGCCAATAACAATCCACCGGATAGTCTCAATTCCCCCAATCTATCGATAACCCCACTCACCGAACCCGAGCCGATCATTCTTGCCTCATTCTCGTTTCAGTGATTACACTAGTTTTTTGTTATCTCACAGTACTAATGTAATCTTCTTTCAACTTATCCATTATCATAAGTCCTCCAGATGGTCTTATAGTGTCCCCGATCAATCTAAAATCCCACTCACCAATCCCGAGCAGATCAGTCTCATTCTAGTCTCATTTTCTTCATTTTTTTTCAAATAAAGATACATCGGATAGTGTTACTGTCCCCTCCCCAATCAATCAATATTAATCAATCAACAACCCCACTCACCAATCCCGAGCAGATCACTCTGTCTCATTCTCGTTTCACGGACCAGCCAAGTTAGGAGTTCAGTCACAGTAGCAATAGTCATCTACCGGACTGTCTAATTATTCCCTAATCAATCAACCTTTTATTTCAGCCAAAGCATCAATAGTCGTCCTCTCAATATGTCCCCTCCCGCTCAATAAATCAATAACCCCCACTCACCTATCCCTAGCAGATCATTCTCGTCTCATTCTCGTTTCAGCGAGGCTAGTTCAATGACCCAATCAATCGATCGATAACCCGCACTCACCAATGCCCAGCAGATCATTCTCGTTTCTTTTTCGTTTCAGCAACCAGCCTAGTTCCCCCTTCAGTTACAACATTAATAGTCGACCACAAATCATTACCACCAGACAATCAATAATCCGCCACTCACCAATCCCCAGCCACTTTTCCATTGTTAACCACCAGTCAGATTTTGTCAGTGTGCTCCAATCGATAATCAGAAATTCGGATTCATAACTCACCAATCCCGAGCAGATCATTCTCGTCGACGTACTCGATGTCGCCGGCGTGCCGCAGGTGCAGCACGCACGTCAGCGGGTGCTCGAAGCTGGCAATTATCGATTGATTGATACCGTAACCTCGTGATAATACCGAATGTCTATCGTAAACTTTTATTATCGATTGCACCTCGTGATACTGCCGTATTCTAATCGTAAGCTATTGGCTTCATATCTACCCTACCGCATCCCTGCTATCACCTCTTGATTCTCCATCAATCCTACAGTACCGTCTCCATCTATCTTACCGTAACCACATCCTGAGACCGTATCCTGAGTAGATCCGTCGCATCTAATTACCGTATGCCTATCGCGAACTGATTCTATTCTACCGTAGCCCTACCGTATACCTGAGCAGGTCAGCCGCATCGAGCAGTGTCTTCAGCGACGGGATGCCGTTGACGGTGGCCGCGGACGAGGGCAGCGCGATTGAGGCTGCAATGGATTTGTTTCAATATTTAGTAGTTTTATTTTCAAACTTCACTCTGGATAAGCACTTGCAATAGGCTTGCAACGCATATCGAGTGAGCGTGAAACAACGAGCCGGCTAGTAAATACATAGGTGAAGTAAGAATTTTTTAATGGAGATTCGTGTTACGACTAGCAACAGCTCCGCTTGTGGCAGCTCTTTAAACATGGTTGAAACACAGATACGCAGACTCACCATGGATAATTGTCGGAGCCTCGGGCATCCTCTGTGCCTCTTCGTGTGTGTGGTCTTCCCTCTCAGCGATGTACCCGGCGAATATCGATCTGTAAATTAAATTTAATAAATAAACATAATTATGCGTCTATGGCAATGACTTGACAAATATTTATTGGAATTTTTCATCGGGGCTCAGAAGCAGAATTGGAAAAGCTTGGCTCTATTGACTACTATCCCACTGCTGAAACTCGCTTTTCCCTAGTCACTCAATCAACGCAGTGCAAGAAGTGGTCGCGCAGTGAATCTGATTAGAATATGCGCACTCTGGGGGGCGGCGGATGGGAGGAAGGGGCGAGGGACTATTGAAGAGAGATGGAGGGGAGAGATCAAAGATCAGTGAGAGCGACGGTGAACAAACGAAAACAAGACGGCGAAAAGGGGGCGCAAAAAGCAGCATGGGAACGATATGTTGCTGTTCGCATACAATGTGAACCGGTAATCAGCGTGTGCTTTGTTCGGCCCGTCTCTCCCATACATTATCATTACCTACCGGGAACGACAAATATATTGTGGTCTAACACATAAAAATGGCTTAAAAACCGATGTTAAAGTGAATATATTGTGGTCTGATGACAGATTCCATCAAATATATAGGCCCGGTAGGTATGAAAATGTATGGTCTCTCCGTTTCCCGTGCTCTCTCGTCGGTCAGAGAGAAGCGAGAGAGTTCGAACAAAAGTTCACAGCTGATGGAATGCTAACAACAGCGCCGCTTATTCACAGACTGACTCACAGTAGCTGTATGTCAGCAATCTTTGGATGTTTTTTTTTCAATAGGAGATTCCTAGAAAGCAAGTACTTTGTTTCCAACGCAACTATGAGCAAATCGTGAAGCGTAAATATTCCAAGTCGCTCGTCAAAAGAACACATTTCTCAGTTCATCAAATCGATTCCCTTCCCTCTTCTTCCCTCTCTCGCATTGGGCGCGGCGCGCAAACGATAAATTACTGCCAAATCGGGTGGAAAAACGCGAATTCCAACGACGAGAGAGCGGGCGAACGGCGGAGAGCGCAGACACGCGCGAGAGGGCAAAGATCGAGAGAGTACGGCGGATTGAGAGAGTGCAGACGGCTAGAGGGCGCAGTATTTATGTTGAGCAGTTAAGGAACGTTTGAGGGGGTTGAGGGGCGAGGGAGAGCGAGCTGATTAGATCAGTTGACCGATTATCGAGATGTGGGGTTTGTCTGGCCTTGCAGGTTGGACGATAGAGAGATTGCGGAACCCGGCGAACTGCGGTTGCAGGGGTAGCAAAAGTCAAGGGGATCGTCTAAATTAATGGTAGAATGGGGAAATTGATGATTGAACGGGGAAATTCATAGAGACCATTGATAACGAAAGTTGGGAACCTGGTGAACTGCAGTTGCAGCGATAGCACAAATCAAGTGATCGTTGACGTGACACAATTCCCAATAAACATCCAGGTAAAAAATATAGAGACTAGTGAATTAACGTTGCAGAACGAATTTAAAGTAAGGAAGACTCTATTTCTGCTCGAAACATTTCCCCTCTCAGTCGCAACTACTTCAAAGTAGTTAGTGAGTTGACGATTAATGGGGGCCAATCTCGCGGGCCCTCCTCTCATTCATTCATTCTCACTCTGCGACAGGTGTCTTCCTTCGGCCCCAATGACACACCCGATCACCACACAACACTTCCACGAGAGACTGACTAATCGTCTCTGCCTCTCTCCATTTCGCATGCTCTCTAGCTCTATCTGACGCGAAATTATATATTTTCAAAGATCTCGGCGGTCGCGAAAACTTGAGGATACAAGAGACAAAAGAGAAATTGGAGAAGCGGAAAATGAAATTAAGAACAGTTGCAACGTTTGCTGCCCTAATGCCACTCTCTCAGGTGCTCAAATGTCGTCATTCCTTGAGTGAATGAGGAAGTTTTGCAGTCCTGGACAACTGTCGGCATATCAGAGGACATTTTGTTCAATTAGTATTTTTTAAAAAAGGGATGTAAGAAGGGATTGAAACACTAGCCAGCCCTTGCCTATATAAATCATCTACAACATCAACTTGCCGGGTGCAGTTAAAACTCAACAAAAACTTGACAGCCGTCAGACGACAAGGCAAAAAACACGGCACACGCAACCCCACTAGAAGGCGATGGCGAAATTTTTTCTTCCTGCGACAAGATGATCTACGGTTTCAGAGGGAGCTCAACCTGGTATCTTCCACCCTTACCTCAATTACAAAGACATCTTCATTTTAAAAAAAAATTCAATGATAATCAACGGTGTAGAAATGAAATCCCAGAGACAAGAGATGATCTTCGGTTTCAAAGAGGGCTCAACCTCTAACAGATCCTCTAATGCCGATTCAGAAGCCGTTTTCTCCACAAAAAGTCAATGCCTCTGACACTCTCAAATCTACGCCTCCCCATTTCGCTCAAAACAAAGTGAAAGCACCCTGCCATTCATTGCATTCGTTCCAGCCACTCTCACATGCCGCCACTGCCATAAGTATTTCCCCCTCCCTCCATAAGTGCGTTCACACTAATGGAACGCTCACAGTTGAAAAGGGTGGTTTCATACCCTGGGAAAAGCATATGCGGAAAAATATTTTTGCACTTTTTTTGGCACCCCCTTGACCTCCTCTAAGTCATTTTTGGATTTTCTCAGTGTCTGGGAACGCTAGAGCACATGGAAGGATTAGGGGGAGGGGGAGGAATCAATGAGCAAAGGGGGGGGGGGGCCCCCCCCCTTTCGCATGCCCGCGGGCGCACTAAAGCTGCGGAAAACGACCGGGAAAAGCTCTGTTTACTGACTGCATAACTCCCCCGAAATGAGTTAGGGGAGAAAGTGCGGGAATCTAAGGGAGAAGGGGGAGAGCTAACGGGGTAGAGCGGGAAGAGGAGGAGTGTGAGTCACCACCCTTCGATTCTAGAGACAGAGAGGAGGAGAAGGAATGGGGGGAAAGACAGCACCACGATTGATGCACTGGTGAGATAAAGGAAGTAGCCCAGAGGGGTGGAAGCGAGAGAGTATAGAATTGTGCAACCAGTGAATCAATTAGCAATGTGCCACTCAGAATGCCACTCATATGGATAGGATGAATCACGAAAGGTGCGGGGTTGAACGAACATGCACAATTTAGATAATATATCGACGCCAGGACGATGAATCGAATGCGACGGAAATGCCAAGATATCATTCAACTACGAAACCCAGAATCCCCAGGAGCAAAGCCAATTCATCGCGCCCCAATCAATTACTCATCGGCGCAATGAGCGAGAGTGCAAGTGGTCAATCATTGTGTAAATATACGCGAATCGCGCAATCTCTCACGCGCTCAATTTCGCAAACACACCGCTCCACCATCTACGGCTGTTGCCTAGTGATTGTGTAACTGATACTATACTACAGTTGTAAATCGAGAGTTCCTCATGGTACGATACCCGTAGATACGATACCCTGACCCATAACTGTACAGTGGAAGCGGGCCACAACAGATCTCTCAGATTTCGACAATTGCTATTGCTGAGGAAGTATGAAGAAGAAATACCGTAGACTTTAGCGTATGAGGCGGGTGTTCCAATACTACAAAGACTTGGCTGTTGTATAAGATTTGGGACCAACTACGATTAGAGGTGTCGGAAAATACTCGAAATAAAGAAATTGTGAATCCAAAATTGTACTATCCCATGTTCAACTTTTTTTACTCACACCTGATCAGATAGTACTACCGGCTCTAGAAGATTCAAGCTATCTAATCACCGTGAAACATGCATGTTCCTAGTCTCTGTCACATCCAATCCCCACCTTCCGATCCTGGTCTTCTCAATATCAGAGTGCAGATCAAAGACCATACGCGGCGCTCCCACTACTTCTACATGAGGGCAATATGCGGGCATTCATTATTCAGAGGATGAATGAATGAATGAATGATTACAATACTACAAAGAATTGGTTGTTTTGTTTGAGATGGTCCCAGGTATGTTTAGAGACGTCGGATCATACCGCATATGAATCTGCTGTGAATCTCAAACTACTGTCTAATTTTCAGTTCTTCACACCAAGAGATACTACTACCAGCTCTAGAAAATTCAAGCTATGTGAATACCATGAAACCTAACTGTTCCTGGTCTCTCACGCACCTTCCGATCATGCTCTCAATATCAGAGTGCAGATCAAAGCCCGTGCGCGGCGCACAACATTCTACCGGAGGGGGGGGGGGATAACCGGACCTTGAAATACTAAAACAAATTGGCTGTTGTATTCGAGCTGGGAGAAACTGCGATTAGAGAAATCGGATAGAATCGGGTATGAAAGTGAATCTCAAATTGTACTACCTGATATTCTTTTTTCGACACCACATATCCAACAGTTATTACCACCACAAGACGATTCAACCTATGTCAATACCATGAAACCTAACAATTCCTTGTCTCTCCAACATCCAATCTTGCACCTTCCGAACCTCTAGTCTCAATATCAGAGTGCGGATCAAAGCCTGTGCGCGCTACTTCTACTTCTACATGAGGGCAATATGCGGGCATTCATTATTCAGAGGAATAATGAATGAATGAATTTATATTACTACAAAGAATTGGTTGTTTTGTTTGAGATGGTCCCAGGAATGATTAGAGACATCGGAACGGATCACATATGTAAATGTTGTGAGACTCAAATCGGACTCATATTACCACCACAAGAAGTATCAAGTTATCTAAATAGCGTGAAACCTCTCTGTTCCTGGTCTCTCACACATCTTCCGATCCTGCTCTCACTATCAGAGTGCAGATCAAAGCCCGTGAGCGCTACATCTACCGGACGAGGGGCGGCAATAAACCTCCGCTGGATACACGGATACAGAAGAGGAAGAAAGAAGAGATGGTCTCTCGCTTCTCCACGCTCTCTCCATTTCTCTGGCCTCCTAGGGATCATGAAGGATCAAGAGATCATGAAAAAGACGAAGGAAGGGTGCAAATGGGCCATAAAGTCTGAGAGAGGGACGGGTGAGGAATGGTCTGGCACTCTCCTCTTTTTCCACGCTCTCTCGCCGGTTGGAGACAGGAGAGATAGTACACGAAATGGAGAGAGCACGAACATTTGCGGATGGAGATTGAGATAGATGGACAATGAACCAATGGAGAAGATGGAGGGAGGAGGGAATCGTGAGAATTGGGTAGGATTACCCGTGTTGGGAAGGGCGCGGATTAGGCTGCGAATGCGCAATTAGGCAAGATCTTGAGAGAATTCACGCTATCGATGTCGAAAATAGGGAGGATACTCCCCAAATCCTTCCAAAGTTCAAAATCCCGAGGAAATCCTGCAAGTTCGCCTGTCCTATCCCCGTGGCTTCTTCTGCTAGATAGAGAGGCGAGAGGAGATATAGAGGTGTGAGTCCCCCCTGATAGAGGGAGAGATGAGGTCTGGCGGGGAGGAGGCGAGAGAGTGTGTGAAAGTGAGAGACCGGCAAGGGTCATGCTACACAAAAAAAGAGAGAGACTGAGATGACCGGGCAGCAGTGACAGGTGTTGAACGCAGTCGAAGAGTAGAAGAGGAGAGGGGAAGAGGGGAAGGATGAGGGCAGAAGTTAAAGTTTGAGACCTATTGTTTTCTATAGGACATACCGAGGCGTATGACAGCGCATATGATTATAGAGGGACAACCCGATACCCGATCAACGATACAAAAGTAGCCGGAATATGTGAAGTGAGCGAAACGCGAGTCTGACGGGAGAAATGAGGACTGATAATCATACAGATAAGTGATAAGGACAAAATAGTCAAATAATATTCATCGGCTGGACCGGATGGCAGAAGGTATGAGATCGACATACCTATCCGCACCCGGCCAACGATTGAACAGATGTCGGAATATGTAAAAAGAGCGAAACGCGAATGTGACGGTTGGGAGAAAACTCTAACTTGACAGGAAATATTGATTGATTTGCAAGCGGGATTGAGCGAAATTGTTCCGAACAAGAAGATGCAGAACTAGTACCACAAATGAAACACCAACCCTCCCGGAATAATCAACCGAGATTACTAACGGAAAAAAATGACATGGCGAGTTCAAGCGAGTTCTGATCGCATAAAATATTCAGAGAAACGACATTTTCCCAATATCTCTGGCCGAGAGCATACGAAAAGAAGAGAATTCGCCTCCCGAGAACACTCCGCACTGATTCCATCCCATTATCGCCATTGACAATGAGAGAGTCGGAGGGGGCTCAGGCTAATCTCTAGATCGGATAATGAGATAGTCAAAGCGGCAAGGGCAGAGATAATAATAGGATAGACAAATCGTGAAAATCGATCGCTAACTGTAGCAGATTAGTCTTGTTGGAATCAAAACGACGGCAACTGTCGAAATATCGGATCCTTCCCCATCATTGATGACACGTATGTAATCGCATCAAGTGGGAATAACACATATTGGGTTTGCGATAATCGAGTAAGGGAGATAAGATCGAGAGTGCAACATTATTGAACATCATTGCAAGTGCAACATCCGATAGTCTCTTGATAGAGCGATGAAACACGAATGGACCAATCGAGTATCGTCTTTCTGCACAAAAACTGCCAGCACTCCCCTCCAACATCCCTGCAGGGAGTGAAATCTCGATATCTCTCTCCTTCTTGCACCATTTCTGTATAGAATGCTATGCGCTCTTTCCCGGGAGCGATGTCTCCACATTCAGGGTGCTATCTAGCCAGGCAGAGAAAAAGAAATAGTGTGGATAGAAGAGAGACTCCATCTATTTTGCTCGTTCGATAATATCCCCCTCTCTCTCTCTCTCTCTCTCGACAATAGCTCACGCTCTCAAAGTGGAATCAGAATGACAGGGGCACAGGCTGTAAGCAGACAAACTGAAGCAAATCCAGAGGTGTGAAGCTGCTAAAATTCATTCTAGCACGAAAAAATTGAGGCAAGAACGCGAGCAAAACAGTAACATGCATACATTTTCGTAACTACCGGGCCGGTAATCAGACCACAATATATCCACAATAAAATAGGATTTTTAGCCATTAGACCCCTGATTTAAGTGTCAGATCACTATATAATTTCGGTCCCCGGTAGTCAATGAAAATGTATGGTAACATGATCTGTGCCCTGGAGCAATCAGAAGAATAGGGAGGAAGGAATGATAAGGTTGGTGTGATAACGACAGATTGCGAGAGAGCAGGGGAAAACGAGAGAGTGCAGACGGTCATAGACCGAGGCCGCGGCAAAACATAAACAGTAAATATTGGAGGTCCCCAGCTGTCCGGGGCGCGTAATCTCTCACCACCTAGTGGTTTGGTGTTCAACACGCTAGTCATCACACATAAAATTCACTGAAATTCGCTCATCGCAATATTTCGAGTTCGAAAAAAAGATAACATTAACAGCCTATGTCTCTTACTAGGGTACTGTCAGGGTGCCACACTGATTCAGTCCGAACCTCTCTATACTAAACTATCATCCCCTTGGGGGGGGGGCACAGACTATCGG
>LS486531.1:25278-76252 GCA_900490705.1 Pristionchus arcanus
GGAAGGCCCACATGGGGTGGTGGTGATGGCTACTCAAATACGCCTCCCTCATCTACCTCCTCTCCTCTGTTCTCTCTACCGTCAGAGAACACTAGAGACCATGGCCTTTCGAGAGGGTCAGTGATGGGGAGGGGGGGAGGAGGGATCAAGACTACTCGTGTGGCAGATACTACACGGGCGAGCGAGAGGGGAGAGAGAGAGAGAGAGAGAGAGAGAGAGAGAGAGAGAGAGAAGGAGAGTGGAAGAGTGAGGGGACAAGGGAAGAGGACGATGTGACAAATGAAAGCGCGCGTTGTAGTGGAGAGAAAATGAGGCCTGCGACCAGAGGGATGAGTCAGATCCCCCCCCCCCTTCCCCCCTTGAGTGATGGGGTTTGGATGGAGTGGTCTCTCTCCTTCTCCCATACTATCTCGCTTGTCAGTCAGGACGAGAGTGTGTGTAAAATGGAGGGTAGGGTGACCTATTCCCTAGCATTACTTCCTTCCTAAGCATCCTAAGCATTAAGCATATAGCATTACTTCCTAAGGGCGGGTGGGGTGTGTGCACTGACACGCAATAGGCATCAATGCGCTTGAGAGGAAGGAGAAACAATAGCCGCGGTTCCTTGAGTGAATTTCACCCCTCTTTCTCTCTCTCGAGTGCGAGAGGTCAAGCAAGTCAAACGAAACGGTTCTCTCAATTACCAATACTATATCGCAGGTCAGAGAAACGAGATATCACCTATTCACATTCCCAAATCACAAGGTCAATTCACACCCCTCCCTTATTCACAATCTGCAATTGAGGGCGCAATAAAATATCGCTAACGGCACATTCAACCATTGATTCGCAGCACGCAATCACCGGCACTGATTAATAAACGGAACGATTTATTCAGAACGGCTGATCGGCAGATTCTGATAACAGAATTCAACAACGAAAACAAAATGGTGAAGCAAATGGGGTGTAACAATGGAAAAGGGATGAATCAATACCGTAACCTTCAGGTGGGGCTTACTACGATAACAATGGGGTTACGGTAGCTACCGTAATCTTTTACTTCATCAAACTCTTGGGTCCGCTCATCTTTCGTCGTTTCTTGATCTCCTTCTGGACCTTCTTGGACGGCTTGTTGCCTGCTGCAGCTGCGGTCGGTCCGAGTAGAGGGTTGACCGGCATGGAGGAGGCCGGGTGCGGGCGCTTGCCTGTAGGAAAGGATCCATTAGTTAGAACTATTATTTCCGTATATTCATTATTTTCAGAGACTAAATGTGAGCAAAATAATGAGTCTAGCATGAAGCAATTTAGATACGCTAGTGGTGAAACCAGAACAAAATAGGTATGAGAAGTTAGCTATTCTAACCATTCCGAGCGAATATAAGTACTTTAGAAAACTAAATTAAATAGTCTTCTAAACGTGATCAATGGAGAACATTACTAGTTGATCATGTATACGGTGATAAGACAGCTCGACCAAACAAAATCGAATAAGGACATTTCGCACAATTTTCGTGAGCGCGCACACGTCTTTGAAAGCATTTTTCGCGTGTTTAGACTAAATTTTTCTCATGTTTATTTATCAATTTCGATTTATACCGAGTAGAAGAACCTAATGATGGGCATAAAAGTGCAAGAAAACAAGAATGGAGAAGCAATTGTGCGAAATGTCCTTGTTCGAAATGTCGTTATTCGAATTTTTTCGGTCGAGTTGTCTTATCACCATGTATACCCCATCCTAATAAGCCATTGATGAAACACGAAACTCCAGGTGGCATGTGCCAAGCATTATTCATGTGCTGTAATTATTTTATATACCCTCAAGATAGCAGCGTAACTAGCTACGATTGCATCCCCGACCTAATATCATAATGTTGAAACACGAAACAAATCAGGGCTAGACAACCCCATCCGGCTGCCCATTACTACTGCACCTCCGACACCACCTATTTGTAATTTTTGAAAGCGGATGAAAAAAATTATCCTATGTGAGACTCTGCTAACCTTTTAAACGGTGCCCATTTCTACCATACCTCCTGCCGCCGCCGCCGCTCCGCCCTTCTTCTTGTCCAGTTTCTTCTGCTTGCGCTTCTCCGCCCGCTTGCCGTCGCCCTTGCGCATGTCCTGAACGGAAGAGGGCTACCGTAATCTTTCAAATCGAAAACCCAAACATCTGTAGTTACCGTAATCTCTCAATCTATCTTACCGTACCCCCATCAATCAATAACAGTTTGAGGTACCGTACCTTCTTCTCGCTCTTCTTCATCACCTTCTGCAGGCGGACCTCGTTGCCGCAAATGACGGGCGTCGTCAGGGCGAGAGCCGCCACGACGGAGGCATCGTCCTGTAAACATAGGCTTCATTACAATTATTATTATTAGTATCAAATCAAAATAAGAATTTTCAACCTGATTAACAAGGGACTATTGCCCTAGTGCAAAAATTTAGACCCAAATGCATTGTGAGCAACCTAAACCTCGCTTGCGAAGAACGATAATTGCAGCGAGGCAGTTCACTTATTTTTTGATATAAAAATTGATTTAGGAGGATAATGAGAGTGAACTTAAGTGCTTTTAACCTTGAAACCTTAACCTTTTAACCCACAAACCTTGAATGTGATGAATCCGACGCCCCTGCCGTAGCCGGTGTTCTTGTCGCGGACGACGCGCACGAAATCAACCTGCAAATCATGTTTCTAGAAATTTTGAACTTTGCCGATTCCCGTTTCACCATTCCCACAAGAATAGGCAAAAGTGAGTTACCCAATCGGCTCCATGGTTAGCGCACCAATATTTCTCGTTTCACCACTCATAAAGATATACGGAATGTAAGCTGTTTGATTATTTCTTGGCAATAAATCCAAATCAGTGCTTCTCCACCGCAGTATCTCAATAACCAAGGAAGCTCCTAGTTTCACCGTACTACAAAGGGATAATGTGTCGCGGCAGTATAACATTGTACGCCCGCGGTATAACAATAACTAATACTTTTAGAAATAGTACAGTAGAGAAGGCTCCCACCTAACTCCTTTCACGTTTCAGCGCTACTTCTATAACAAAGCGCAATACTCACAAGCAATATCATTTTCTCCAACTGTTGTGAGGATTCTCAAAGCTAGAGAGCATGCCAATTCGAGAGAGTCAGAGTGTCCACTCACCGGACCCACACACGTCTCCGCCCACTCGATCAGCTCGTCGTCGCTGATCTCGAACGGAAGATTGCCGACGAAGATCGTGCCTGATTATTGATTTATTGATTTTTGAAGAATGGTTTGTTTAAGAAGATATTAGACTGTTCAAGGAAGAGCAAACCCTCAAGCAATTAGCTCTCGAGACAGACACCAAGTATCGAGTGTGGATGAAACGGAAATCTGTTGGGCTATTCAGTTAACATCTAGATATGGTGAATAATAAAACTAATTTTTAAACCAATCATCGTAGAACCATTGAGAACACGGCAGCGTCTCTTGAAGTAACAGTTGTGCGAAACCGAAATCTAACTATCCATTTCGCACTCCAGTTTAGAGTAACTGAAAACTCACTCTTCCTGTTGTAGTTCTTGATGTCCACGCAGCCATCGACGCGGATGTGATGGCCGTCGATGACGGTACCGTTCCTGCGAGTACGGTAGGTTACGGTATGGTAAAAACATCAATTGTCGATAGTTAGACAACAATTTAGTGTGAGGAGATGAATGTTCTAGCCAAGTTTCAATTAGTTTCTAGACCTTAATGATCTTAATAACCGGAATGTGGTAGGTTTAAACCATAAAAACCTCATATTAAAAATTAAAATTAATAAAAACTCACTTCTTGATCGCCACAGGTACCGAATCGACGGAGACGAATTTGACGTACCCGACGATGGACTTGATGTTCTCGTTCACTTTGCCAGAGAGGAACGCCGTCTGCGAATATTCATTGAATTATCAATCCAAAAGTGCACATCAACGAAGTTTTGAGAAACAGATCTCATACAGCAGATGAATGAAACCAAATGTTACAATGTTTTTTCTTGGATATTCATTTCGTCGCAACCAATTCACTTACTAAAATTTGAAAACCATCTAAGAGCTATAAAGAAACACGAAACAGAACTCTGGCTGGTCATTAAAAGTATGTGAGAGCTAATCAAAAATTAACATAAAAATATAAACTAAAACAAAATTAAAATACCTTCTTCGAGAGGGTTTCCTTGCTGCCGACGGTTCCGCGCAGGCGCGCACTGTCAATCTGGAATGAGTAAATCAACAATGAACCCGGTGCATCGGTGTTACTAATGTTCAATACTTCCCAATGAGACTTTCACGTACTAATCAGAGAGTGAACTGTTGGAATAACATATTGTAATTTTCTCACCCAGTATACAGAAATAGCTCGCTCACCTTTCCACAATCAGCAAAGAGTGCCTCCAGCTTTCTCCTCGTGAACTCCCTCGGGAGATTGCCCACGAACACGGTCCGCTTCCGCTCGTCCACCATCTCGGGCGCGTGTAGGTTCTGAATTAGTAAGTTAGGCAACAGGTTCATCCCGTAATCAAGGCACACGAAGACTTGCGGAGCCCGCTGCTAGGTGTTTTCAAGAAACTAAATAGCCAAACGTTATTAGATGACATGATGGACAGATAAATTCATTTTTTAACCTACGGGCAGAGTTCGCATTAAAAAATATTTTCAAAACTCAAGTTATCCCATTCTCGAAACACAACTTCACATACTAAAGTAAGCGAGGTTATGGGCAAAAAGTAACTATAAATATATTTACAAAAACAAATAAAATAAATTCGCACCTTCTTCCTGTTCTCTCTCTGCTTCTTGCGTGTCTCCTTCTCCTCGGCATTGTCGGATTTCTGTAAAGATTAATAAACCTATTCAATTAAGTGGTTTTTAAAATGGATCCAGGAGTGCTGAACGAAATCAATGACCCCTTTCATCTGTCACGCATAAGAAGTTGGTGAAACACACTATTACCAACCCAGAATAAAAATAGAAATAAGAATTGTTCATTATACAAAAGAAGATCGTGAAACAATCAAGGGGCGGAATAAAACAAGTATAGAAATTGGCCTCGAAACTCAAAGTAGCCTAGATTTGGCCAATATGTTCAACCCGCGAAACGCGTAACAAGAAACTATGAACCACTCGTACCTTAGGCGCCTCCGCAATCACTGTGGGGACGTCGACGAAGCCGTTGTCGGTGCCCTCGTACTTGGCGAAGATGTCCTCCTTCGGGGCGTCTGAATGGTCCGAATCTTTCGATGAGACGAATACAACATCAATTGAGGGCTTTTGACGAAACTTTGCTTTGCTCATCATATTTTTAGTTTTGTATACAGCAAGTTGTAAAGATATTGAACAGCCACTAGCTAGGGTATTATAACAAATTCTTGAAACACAAAAGTGCATGGTGGCTTTAACTAAAAAAATACGGGCCATAATCTACAAGTACAGTGATAAAGATTAAATTGGATACTTATTTACTACAACTAAGTTTGAAAATATGAAATAAGCCTCACCACTCTTCTCCCCTCCTCCGAATAGCGCTGAGAGGGCGCCGGGCACGTACGCGTCTTCTGACTTTACTGCGACTGCCGGCTACAATATTGGAACAAATAAAATTAGGAATCGAGTGTAAGTTTCAAAATTGAAATTTAATTTTGAGCAGTACAGCACTACTGACAACTTTTTGGTGAGGATCATCGATTGCTCTCCTGGTATGTGATTTTATGTTTCAATAATTTATGCAAGTTTCACAACCAATCGCTCACTATCAGCTCCTCAGACTAACCTTGTTCTTGTTCTTCTTCTTATCTTTCTTCTGCTCACTTTTCACTGCGACGGGGCTATCCTCGACCTCCACCTTTACTTTCTTCGAAGGAGGAGGGACTGCTTCCTGAGAACATTTTAGTTTCAATAAGGGTACCGCAGCAAGGGAATATCGGAAAGTTAAAACTCTTCAGTACTTCACGTTTCTTTATTGTGAGAGAATTTTTTTAATTTGCTTTGGTTTTTTTTAATGGGATTATTAAACAAATTCAAACCTTTTCCTGCTTCTTCTTCTCCTTCTTGGGAGACGGCACCGGCGATGCCTCCACTTCAACCTTCACTTTCTTCTCTGCCTTCGTTACCTACAATGAACTTCGTCAACGCGAATAGGAACCAGGGGTCGATTACTATGTAAAAATAACATATCCAACCCACATTTGGCCAATTTTTGGGGGTGTGAGAAGGGAAAAAAGTAAAACCAGCCCACATTTGTCCGATTTTTGGAGGTGTGGAAAGGGAAAAAGGAAAACCAACCCACATATTGCCATTTTTGGAAACCTATGTAATCGACCTCTGTTTTCGACCGGAACGACTTTTCCTGGTACATCGATATCTAACTGTGAAATGAAACAAGAGTGATCGCTCATGTGATAACATGTTAATCACATTAATTGCTCACAACGATTTGACCAAGACTTTTGTAGACTAAGGAATCAAGGCATTGATTCATAGCTAGAATTAAACGAACTTTGGCAGAATGTGCAAATGCAGCAGAAATTTACCTGTTCCTCGAGCTCCTTCTTGATTTTCTTGGAAGGAGTGGCGGCGTCGTCTGCTGACTTCTGTCGCTTGTTCGGTGTACCCTTGGCGGTCATTCTGAACAAAATAATGGTTGAATGCTAATTGTAAGGTGCTCCAAGATAAAACCTATCGCGAAACTTCTTGGAAATCATGAAGAAAGCAATGTGAGTAACCAAAACATGAGAAACACGAGCTAGAAGCATTTAAGTAATGAATATTACGAAATAATTATATTTCTATTGAGTTATGACGGAATTTCTACAATTGAAAATAGGAATCACAAAACCGGAAAATTTGAAATTCTAACCGGGTTGTTTTTGGTGTGCCTAGGTGGTGTGTTTTCCAAATGCGCTAATTTGAATTTTACCGTAATTTTTTTGTCAATTTTTTTCATATCTTAATTCTTGATTTGTGAATTTGCTTTACGTGATTGTCGTAATATAAAAGAATGAAGAACTATAGGTAAAGAGACCCATTACAAACTTTCTTCGCATCATCTGAATATACAAACATGTTCCACTGTATCCCCCATTCCGTTGCAGATACTTTTCGAAGTACCGTATTATATTCAGTAGATCAATTGAATGCTCTCCATTATTATTCTCCCACTACCAACTCCCCCATTTAGCTCTTCACATCCCACAACACCCTGTTATTCTCCCGTATTCTCTGACTAATATGCCGTAGTCAGGGGTGATATCTCACGTCGGAAATAGGTTTCCCCTATTCCCTCCGATGCAGTCTAGTCCATATTACTTTTTGCGCTAGCGTAGTGTATCGATTTCTTCGATAGGATTCACTTTTTTGTGTTCATGTGACACAAAACTCTTCGCATTCCATCTGCTCAGAAAAGCGACCCTGTCGAACCCACCTGAATAGATAGGTGGGAGATAGTTTTGTGCAACTGTACCACCTGAGATTCTAGGAATGAACGGTGTGATAGATTTGTGTCCCCTGTGAAACATATTTTCCACTCAATGGTTTCTCACTCATTCGCTGAAGAGGGAGGGGAATTGTGCTGCCTATTAAATTCAGTCGGCACAAAACTACTATTTCTACCTCATTTCATACCGATCTGTAGGGCTTATCGGCGAAGGGGGGGAATGATTCAGGTCACGTGTCCGCTTAAAAAGGTGAACCCTAATTTGCTCTTAAAAGTGTAAACGCTATTTCGCTCAATCGGATAATGTTGTCTTCAACTCCCATGCGATTCTCTGATTGACGAAATTGATGTCAAATTCGAATGACTATACCGTACCCATACCGTACCCTACCGAAAAAAAAATAAACATACCGTACCCTACCGTATCTAGATGGTCAAGCCACGCAGCTTCAAGCTGATCTACTTCGACGTCCAATGGCGCTGCGAGCCCATTCGCATTCTCTTCCACTATTTCGGCCAGGAATTTGAGGACATGCGAATTACGAATGATGAGTGGCAACAAATGAAGCCAGGTGGGAATGGGACAGATTCTATCCACAACTTCACTTATCTCGATCACCTGTTTCCCGGGGTCCAGATGTAAACTGATTATATAGCAGTTCGGGTTCTGATAACGATGCCAAACTGTCGATCTCAATTAACTACCTGCAGGATAGAGATCTTTGTTTGAAATGTTTGATCTATGAGCATTGGTGTCTCTCCATGGATAACCCTTCACTAGCATCAGATAGAGCCTTTCCCTGGGCTCCTCTGATCTTTGATCTCTACAGATGCTCCTTTCGAGCAACTTCCTCTACTAGAGATTGACGGTGGCAAGAAGACCCTCTCCGAATCGCTCTCGATCATGAGATATCTCTCCAAGACACTGGGACAAGACGGTGATTATTCCGTTCCGGAAGCTTCCGAGTTCCACTTTTTATCCCACACTTCCAGGATTTATCGGCAAGACCAAAACGGACAGCGCGAAAGTGGACATGTTCGCGTACGCATGCAACGATCTCTACATCCCCATCTACTTCTACCAGCAGGCCAAATCCGGCAATGAGGGGGTACGGTAGTCCCTCTGGTCTGACTAATTCACAGTGTCGCACAGATGATCAACCTCGAAGGAGCTAAGGTCCAGTTCGAGTTGTCGGCTACTCGTTTCCTTCGGAGCATCGAGAAACAGCTCAAGTCTCATAAGCAAAAGTACCTGATTCAGTATGTAAGTATGACCCGTCGAACTACCTACAGTAACTAAGGCTACCGTAGCCAAGGATTCTGAGTAGCAGATGTGACCCACCGAACTCTTACCGTACTCAGATCACGTGGGCCGACATCGTGGTCATGTACATGGTCCACATGATCGAGCAGGAGGACGATGCGCTTCTCAGCATTCCGGAGGTACGGTACCGTGGTGAATCGATAACTGACTTTTTACCGTACTCTTACAGTACCCTCTGACGATCCAACACTACAAACGCATTCGGGAGCTCGATCAGATCAAGGAATACATCGACGAGCAACTTCCCTCGAAGATTCTGTCTGCGGATTAATCCCTTCTCCCCTCAATGTTGACAATTACGATGTCTGATGTTTTCCAAGTCTAGACTCACTTTTCTCTGATTCATGAATCACATGTTGTGATACCCTCGTAGCCTACAAACTCCAGGTGTAGTTTATGCCCCACAAGGTAGACTGCTGTTTCCATAGCCGGGCAAGATGTTTCGAGAGACTCGTCTAGTTTGTGTTTCACGTTTGCATCTGTCCCAATCTGCTTCTGAATCAGTACTTCCATAATTTTTCCTTTCCACTTCAAGTGTGTTACATCTCAAATACATCTATTCAAACAGGATTCTTCATTGATTTCGCTGTGACATATATCGTCTAATAAGCATTGAAAAACCATCTATAATTGTCTTCACGCTCATCTTTCTCTTCACACTCAATAACGATTGCGTGAACGAATTCTCTCCACACTCCCTCACCAGTTGAGCTCGAGAAATGAGACGGCCGTCTCTTCATTTCGCACACTCTCTCATCGACCGAGTGGGCGAGATAGTGTGCGAAATGAAGAGACGGAGGTATCATCTCTCCACACTCTCTCGCCTGTCAGACAGTGCGAGAGAGTGCGTGAAACGGAGAGAGCGAAGCAACATAACACCGTGTGAATGAGCTCTTCGCGTCGTCTGGACAACCAAGCCCATTTGGTCGGAAGGGAGAGAGCAGTTTTCCTCCTTATTACTAGTACACTTCCCCTTTCCTAGACGCGTTGTCCTTTCCTAACTTGTGTTTTACCTCAGTAGTCTAGCTCACTTTTTCGTAGTATCCCGCGACAGAATCGTCTCTGATTGGTCCCTTTGCACAGTAGTCTGTTACAGTAATCCCCAAGCCACAGTATGAAGGAAACCAAGCACACCTACCGTCTCATCTACTTTGACGCTGAGGGCAGAGGTGGGTTGAATAAGAATTAGTCAACTCGTGATTACGATCGACTTTTCGAATATGTTTCACGTTTGAAAGATAAGGCAGCTAGCATAGATCAGATTAATTATTGTACGATATATTTTCGAAAAATAAGAAATTAATTCTGAAAGATAGGAGGAAGAAAGACTGTAGGATTTCTGATCAACCTGTGCTAGACAAAAATGCCAATTCAGGTGAGCCAGTCCGTCTTCTATTCAAGTACTTCGGTGTGCCCTTCGAGGACGCCCGTCTCACTAAGGAGGAGTGGGCCGAGCGCAAGACTGGTACGGTAGTTACAATTCTATTATCGATTAACTACCGTACTTTCAGATGCTCCCTTCGAGACCGCGCCGCTGCTCGAGATCGATGGCGGGAAGAAGGTTTGGTATTTAATGAAGATCAAAGACCAAAGATCATTTCAGGTGCTCGGAGACAGTCTGGCAATCTCGCGCTTTCTGGCCAAGACTCTTGGGCCGGAGGGTGAGTTGGTGATCTTTGATCTTTAATCTTTGATCTCTGCTTTCAGGTTTCATCGGCAAGACCAAGTCGGATGCTGCGAAAGCCGACGCTTTCGTGTACGCCTCTGTCGACATGTTCATCCCGTTCTACATGGTCAAAATGGCCGAGGACGACGAGAAGAGGGTGATCTTTGATCTTTGTACATTGTTTGATCTTTGATCTTTGATTTTCAGGCCGGAGCCATGGCCTACTTGGACAACTCGGTGGCTCGCTATCTTCGCTCTGTCGAGAAGCATCTCGCCGCACACGAGAGCCCCTACGTTCTGGCTCATGGGGTTTGAAACACTGAGCGAGAGTTGATCTTTGATCTCTGACAGATCACTTGGGCCGACATTTACGTGCTCTTCGTCGTGCACACACTCGAGAATATGAAGCCCGAGTTCGTCGACAAGGTTGATCTTTGATCTTTTTCGTAGTTCGATGGGTCAGATTCATGAGTTCAGGCCGAGTATCCGCACGTGGTCAAGCACTACGCTCGCATGCGTGGGCTACCCCAGCTGAAGGAGTACATTGAGGAGAAGTGGCCGTCGAAGATACTGTAGATACAGTACCCCTAACGTACCCCTACAGTAACCCACCGTATCCCACACCAATTAATTTTCCCTGTGATTCCGCAACATTTCTTGACATTATGAGGTTCATAGACGCCAAATTTCTAAGAATCGATTGTTTGTTTCTATGTAATGAGTCTACTATTCCCGACATCTATTTCCAATATTTCCCGTGCAAAAGGTTCTTTTATAATCACTTTCGCTAGACACCAATACCACTTCCTGCGATAAATGTGATTGTAGTTTCTGCTCACGTGTTATATCTGAAATTCACATCAAAGAAACGGGTAGGAGCAATTCTGTTTGGTCCCCTCTTGTTCTTTCGTTGGCCAGATAGAGCTAGAGATATCGCGAAAGTGAGAGACCCATCGGAAAGAGTGAGGCACCCGAGATAATAAGTAGGTGTTGGCAATGGGATCGTTGTCAAGACAACGAAAGGAGAGGGAAGAGGAGTAGACAGCTTACTTACTATCGCATTTCCTTTTTCTCTCTATTCTATCGCTCTTCTTCAATGCCGGAGATACTCAAACTCAACGGAGGCCAGAAGCATCGATACAAGCTCTACTATTTTGACATCAAAGGTGTTTCATTTATCAAATTTTGGTTGTTATTGTTGCTTCTTCAGGCAGAGGAGAGCCAATTCGACTTATCTTCGAATTTTTCCGTGTCAAATTCGAGGATGTCCGCGTGAAGTTCGAAGACTGGCCGACGCTCAAGAAAAGTTAGTCCTTGATACCTTCTTACCGTAACATACCGTACCCAGAAGCGCCGATGCAGTTCCTACCGTATCTAGAGGTCGACGGGGGCAAACTCGTTATCTCACAAGCGCCCGCAATTATGCGCTACCTTGCCAAGAGCTTTCGACCAGGTATGGATTGGAGCTGATTTATTCAATTTTTCATAGTCTGGAGGGAAAATGTACAGATGTTCAGGCTTTGCTGGAAATTCTAAATCGGATGCTGCACTGGTCGACATGTATGGAGAAGGAGCCTTCGATATGTTCGATGTATTCAGGACCATTGGAATGGCACCCGATGATAGGAGGGTACGGTAGATTAATGAATCAATCAGGATACCGTATCACCGATGAGATTACTGTAGGAGGAAGCTCTAGCGGAAGCCACCCCTCGACTTGAATGTTTCTGTCAGTGCTATACGAATCATCTGAAGAAGAATGGCAATCGGTACATTGATGGAGATCTTGTGAGCTTTTGTTGAATTTCTTTCAAAATGTATTTCCAAGTTTTCTCTCTTTGGAAGGCGTAACACAGAAAATACCTATCAAATTCAGGTGACTTGGGCTGATCTTGTAATCGTTTTTGTCCTATCAGCCACTGACGATCTCGCGAATAGTATTCTCCTGGTTTGTTGAAGCCGTCGAATTACAAAATACTTGAATTTTTCCAGAAATATCCGGATCTATGCCGCTACTACCTCCGAATGAGAGACATTGACGAACTGCGAGATTACATTTCTGCCAACTGGAAAGTGACTACCATCAAAATGAAGGATCCATAAATGCCGCATCATTGTATATTTGAGAAATAAAAAATAAATATATTTTGAAAAATCAATATTCAATAACTGTTTGAATTCGCGCCTAGAAAAATATGGTACCTTCTGGAATATCGATATTTTACACGTGACGTCATCATTTTTATGTTTCGAAGTGGTTTTCCTTGTTTCCTTCGTTTTCCTGTTATTTTTGCCAATTATTATGTTTACATTTTGCTGCCCAGAATGTCGTGGACCCCTACCAATCGTAACACGTCCAACCCGGACGGCTCGTACGCCCGCCCGACCGTTCCCGATCGCTACGCGCTCCACCCCGTCACCGCTCACAACCTCGTTCTGTGCGATGAGGAACCGCACATCCAGCGCAAGCTCGTCATTCTCAAGTACCGAGCCAACAGCACGCCCAAGGTTAGTCGGTTGGGTGCTTTAGGAAACTCACAAAGTAGTGGTTGAATTGTCATCAGAACACTACCTTTTTGTTCTCAGTTCTTGATAAATTATTATTAGTATTTAAAATCAATTGGTTGTAATAATTAAGCTCTCGCTCAACGACCGCTTCGCTCCGATAGAGTTCGGCTACACACTTCAGCCAGTCACGACCACTGTAAGTTGTTCTTTGTATTTAGTCCTTTTTTTCTTATTTTTGTTTACCATTATCTAGTTCATAAAATTTTAATCGGTCTGAAATATCAAATTTAAGCCTTCCTCGCCTTACCGTCGACCGGTTCGCCTCGTGCCATTCATCGATCCTCGCACCGTCTGCGATAGCAACAACAACATCGGCAACAATCGCGCCTTCACCAGCAATGTGAGTGTGTGAAACCCCTGAGTGAAACCACGAGGTTCTTACTGGCCATTTCATTGCTGTTTCCCTGTGCCATGGAATCATAGCACTTTCTGCAAATCCCCCCTCGTTGAAAAACTTTACCTGCGCACGCCCATGCTGCCGTTTTATATCATACATTTTCGTTCCTACCGGGCCGGTAATCAGACCACTATATATTTAATGGAATCAGTTGTCAGACCACAATATTTCCACTATAAAATCGGGTTTTGAGCCATTAAATCTCTGCTATTAAGGTCTTATATTTTCGGTCCCCGGTTTGCAATGAAAATGAATGTTTTATATTTTCACGCAAATAATTAATCTTACCTATTTCAGATCAAGACGGATCAGGAGCGTGCTGACACGATGTGGATGAACATTGGAGGACGAATCAGCGATGTCTGAGTGAGGAAACGGATCTCCCGGTGACCATCTAATCTATCTAATAGATACCTATCTCGTCCCCATTTTAACGTTGTTTTGTTAATCATTACCCTGTAGCAGTTCATTGACTGTACCTTGTTAATCAATCTTATCTTCTCCTTTTTAATTGCCCATTATTGGCTAACTTTCTATTGTCCTTAGAAGTCGCTTGTTATTGTTTCTTTTATTGCTAATTGACAACTATACAAGATTAGTAACAATATATCTATAGTCGCTATATACATGATATTTACCGGATTGGCGTGGTAATTGAGCTCGATTTGGGAATTTTTGGAGTTGAGCAAGTGGAGGAAAATGTACAAGGCAACGATGAAAACGGAATTCCTGGGGTTTGATTAGAACGTTTGCGCATTCATGCAGTATCCGACCCAGTAGAGTATATTGAAGACAATAAAGGCCAGCGGGAAGACGATTCCTGAGCGGATTAGTGATTACGGTAGTTTATGGGGTACGGTACTTACTCGATTTGGTATCGATCATCTTTCCCTCGTCGATGTCGTGGAACATTGAGCAGAGGAAACAATCGATGTTGGAAATTGAGCGAGAGTGCGAGAGGAGGTTCTCTTCTTCGTGCTTTGGACCCGAATCCTCCTGAGGAAAATATCTATGTTACAAGGATTTTGCTCTTCAGAGTACTGGCTAACTAGAATGTACGAGATTCCCGCTTTTAAAATTATTCGGTTGTGAATCGATAGATTTGATAGAATCGTACCATTGGGCTAAGTGGTGATGAAGACTTCTCACCAGAACACGAATGAGACATCATCTTGGCTGAAAGGGCTCAAAATATAAACCTCAACTAGCATTTTCGATATGTTTCAAAGGGTATTCAGCTGATTTGTCTTCTGTATGATTTGTGGGAGAATACTTTGTCCATAAAATCTTCAAAGATAAATCGCAATTTCCTCCATTGAAGACGATTGATCACTGTGGATTTTTTGCTAGATCGTACTGTACCAAGTATACGGTAGAATTACGGTAATCCTTGCCTCTCTGATCACATTGATTGGCCACGTAGGTCACGTAGGCGTACTCGAGCACAGCGGCAAAGATGAAGATGAGGCAGGCTGGAAATAGGATTGATCTTTGATCTTTCAATGATGGCAGAAAAAAATATGCTAATTGTAAACAAAATTGTGAATCTGACCTCCAATCCAAACATCGATGGCCTTGATGTACGAGACAGGTGGCAGCTTGTTATTGATCGCAGCGGCCTGAAAAATGGAATTATAAATCGGTTCCGATTGTAATAGCACTTCTCCGGAATCGGGGTTCAGTGTGTTACGTCAAGATAATGAGCGCATGCATTGTAAAATCTAGGTTGATGGTAGGTCAGAGTAGAGTTCGAAATACGGGTAATCGTCTCTTCATTTCTCGTACTATCTCACCGGTCAGAGTGACGAGAGAGCACGCAGAATGAGGGGACGATTACCCGTATTTCGAACTCTATGTCAGAGGGTGGAGACTACAGTAACCTCCCCCGCCTCAATTAGCAGAACGAAATATAAATCGATACTTTATGACATATTCCTGAGAAGTTGGCTTGACGAGGTTACCGTAATGCCTCGACCTATTTCAAAAGTAAGGTAAGAAGTGAAAAAGAAGTGATGAAGATGAATGTGTGGAACAGATTGGGTGGTGGGGTGAGTTGAAGGTCGAATACGACATCGAAAAGGAGGTTCATATCGGGATACAATAACCTCATCCTCAAGCCAGCTGGTCAGAAACGGATCGTAACACTGAAGTTTCACGTTTTGGAAAAAAAATATTTTCAAGATATGTTTCACGATGCCAACAAATCACGAGTAATTCTAGTTTCTTCAATCCTGTGAAGACTATTTCTCCATTCAACAATTTCCGGTTAAAGAAGGAGTCACACCGACGACGTGGGCGGGATCTCTGATCGAGTAACCATTCAATATTATCCCAAATTGCCAGTTTATGTGACCAGAAATTCGTGGGACTCCTCCTTTACCAATGCAGGGCGATATGAGTGAAGCGATTGCACTCATACATTTTCATTACCTACCGGGAACCACGAATATATTGTGGTCTGACACATAAATCAGAGTTCTAATGGCTTAAAAACCGATTTAAAAGTGAATATATTGTGGTCTGATGACAGATTCTCAAGATTTCCGGCCCGGTAGTTACGAAAATGTATGATTGCACTAACCTGAGTGGTCATCGTAAGCAGAGTGGTCACTCCGAGTGTGACTCTCGCTGGTACTGCAGCTCGATCCAACCAGAAGGAGACCTGAAGAATTGATAAGTTCACTTCGCGATTCCTCAGAGCGCACATTGAATTAATCGAAGCGAATTCATTGGCAATGTTGACACACATATTTATTTAAAATAATTAAAATTATAACTGTGATCTTCTCACCCAACTGACGATGACGAGCAGCGTGGAGGGGATGTACACTTGGACGACGTAGTAACTGGAAAGTGATCTTTGAACTTTGACCTAGACGAACTTTGATTCCATCCAATCCATTCCTTCAATACTTCCAGATTCTAGTTTTCTTCCTATGTTTGCATCGTCGGCATTCTAACGACTGCCCATTTTTCCGTTCCTAATTCGCGGCTTCACCCAAACTGCTCCCCAGCGTGCACTCATAACGGGCGGCGCCGATCCCTTCTTTGTCTCAGCTGCATCTCCTACGCATTTTCTGACAAAGTGTGGGGTTGAAATGGAGAATGAGGCTGCAACTTCTACTTCCTCCTTCTCGTTTAGAGGATGATTGCTCTTCGCACGTAAGACAACGAAAAAGCAATTGAAGATCACGAAAATGGGTGTCGTATTTCACGATCGCTGATCGAAATCATCACTTTTCTTCACAAGAGATCGCAAAATGAAAGGTGATACGTCGGTCTTCGAAGATGCGAAATACTTCCCGTTCAAATGATCTCAAATTTCCGGATCACTGAGGAGCAATAAACGCGCATGATTTATTATTATTGCTCTTTGACTTTGTCTGAATACCACCCAGCTCTCTAACTCCATTCCGTTTGTAAATTTCGTATGTTATTTGATCTTTGATCTCTTCTCTTACCTGAACTGTCTCGCCAATCGGAAGGTGACCCTCAAGCAGGAGTACTCGCCAGTGTTCGTCTTGCTCTGAATGGTTCACTCGCTCAATTTCAAGAGATTAATGAGTAAAAGAAGGAAAGGAGCATCTTCGTAATCCCATTTTGCAGTCTTTTGACTTCGTTAGGGACCCGCCGGTAAGTCCGACTGTTAGACGGACTACAATTCCTTGTTGTCCTCTGCTTTCCAGGTCTTTCGCGACCTTCTTCCAAATCACCGCTCCCGTGGTGATTTGGAAGAAGGCCACGGAGAGGGTGGACAGGGTAACCAGTTTAGGCTAGTAGAAGGTGCCAAATGATAAAATTGACCTACCGTGCACACACTCGTCTCGTGCTTGTCCAGTGTGAAGGAGGGCAGCGAGTCGTGAACGCCGACCTGGAGTGATCTTTGATCACTGAACTTTGATCTCTGGTCTCACCTTGAACTGAATCGGCGCGATCTGAGCCCATTTGTAGACTGAAATTTTTTTAATTATTTATTTTTAAATCTACGACAAGATTTCACTGTTTCATTATTTCAGCAAACATTTTGAGGAAAGTGCGAAACCTATTCAAATCCATTCCGATTTAGAAAGAATAAATATTCTCACTGAGATCCTCCGTTGAGTAAGCATAAGATGCCATGTCGAGATGACAGTGCTGCACGTCCAGAGGGAACATCTGAGTTCAAAGATCAAAGATGCGGAATTTGAAGGGCATAGTCGCAATGTGTTTCACGATTGCTTTGAAAGGCATAGATGAGGTTGGATCCAATTTCGCTTTACTTCCCTGGGAAAATATAACTGTCTAACTGACAATAGAGCGATACTATCCTATTAGGTTGATGCAACCGTTTCGCTGCGACACATATTTGGATATTGCAGTCTATTTTTGGACTGTTCAGGGCCAATAGTCAAACGTGATCTGAAATCTCACCGCCAGATGCATGGGACAGCTCAACGTGAGGGTGAGTCGTTCCGAGAATAGAATTGATCCATCCTTCTCGATTCGAATGAGCACGTTCGGCTTGTCGATCTCGTGTCGATGAGCGCGCTTTTCGTTCTGAGATGGAATCATTAAACTATTTGTTTGGGAAATATCGGAAACTCCAAGGAATTGATCATTTTCGTAAGGTTTTTCGATTTAGGATGTGCTTCACAAATCTCATATAGGATCGAGGCACGGCGAGAAAATAATTCTATCGTACTGCGCCTTTGAAAAACACATCTAAGCGATCTTCGAAAAATACCAACATTTTGGCGTGTTTGGTTGACAGGTATATTTCATTTCTGTTTGAGAAATTGCAACTTGCTGCCATCTCTGGTTTCCTTTTACTATTAGTACACTAATTAGTAAACTATTAGGGGAAATTCTCTCATTTTCCCATACTCTCTCGCATCTCCCTAATAGCACACTAATAGGCCGTCTTTAGTGTACTATTAGGGAAAAGCAGACTAATGCGAGAGAGCATGGGAAAATGAGAGAGTTTCTCCCCTAATAGTTTACTAATTAGTGTACTAATAGTAAAAGGAAACCAGAGATAGATACCTGGAAGAAGGTATCCGGCCTCCAGATGGCATCCTTATCCGTCATCACAATGAACGCAGGCACGTCGCCCTGGATGTAGTCGTACGAGAGACGAGGATCCTGGAGAGTGATCTTTGATCTTTGATCTCTGCTCTTTTCGTCCAATTAAGGAAATAGTGTCGCGGAAAGAGCAGACCTCGTGCTCTATCACGTTCGCCCTAATTTCATCCAGCGCCAGCTCAAGACCACCCAAGATCGGGTATGTTTCACACCATGGTCATAGTCAAAGATCAGAAAGAAGAGGAATTACATTCATTTCGCTTTTAAAATATCCAATAAATCACCTTCCACTTTTCTCGGAACGTTATCTGCAGATCGTAGTTCATAGAAACGAAGTCGATATTGGACAAACTGGAATTTCGTAATTTCGAAAACTGAAATCGGATTCAAATTTCGAACCTTCGAATGAAAATGTTAACGTCTACGTCGACCGGACCGGTGTTGCCTGCAATGGTGAAATGTGTTTCAGGGATTCTATCTTAGCGAAAGCGGAAGGAGGTTGTATTGAAGGCAACTCTTGACCGGGGAAAAGTAAGTTGTGAACCAAAGTAGTTGAAAACTATCTCACGTACCCTTTTCATCGGTCGCCGGCGGTCTCACTCGTATATCGTAACTCTCGTTCATCATTCGTTGCAGGATGAAGTCTGCGTTCACTTTCGGAAGGTTTTGTGAACTGAAAATTAAGGTTCAATCGTGCACAAGATTTGTTAGTTCAAACTCGACTCTTTCTAGAGATCAATCAAACCAACCTCGATCCACCAATAAATGAGATCAGCAAACAGAAAAGAAGGTAAGCCATCGCCGGAGAGGTGGAGGGATCGAGCTGGGATAAAGTAGTAAGTTATAAGAATTTTGAAAAAGGGGCGGAGTTAGGCGTTCTTGGCTCCGCCCACCGTTTGAGACTACAGACGGATAGATGTGAAAACAAACAAAGTGGCGAGAATGAGCAAAAAGGATCAAGAAGGAATAGAAAATCTCGAATGCTCATCAAAAATTTATCGTCTCGCGGGGAGAATGGTTTACAAAAAAAAGTATAAAATATCAATATCAGCGTATTGTTCCAGGGCAAAATAGATAGAAATTGGATCTGAGATAAGAACTGAAAAGAACAAGAAAAAATTGTAGCCTACAGCATCAACCGCATTACGAGAATCGAGAAAGACACGAACGAACGAGGATTTGCTCAAGAAAATCTCATAACAAAGAAAAATCGCGAACAAACTAGAGCGTAGGGCATCGAATCAAGCGTGGGAAAAGCATGCATGATGCTGGTTCGTATGGAGAGACACATTTATAAATTAATTCAAATAGGCTTTGCACAAACAACCTGTTGGAAGTGGAAACTCAGAAATGTATTGACTAACAAGGTTTGCGAGAGCATAAAACGAATGGTTTGCCTGCAAATTATATGATTTGTCTGAGAAAGAGTGAGACTAGGTGGTGGAGTGATGAGTGGTGCTCGGAATACGAACTCTTCCGTGGTAAACAGGCGGTTCGGCCTAGACGAACCCAGATCTCTCGTCGGTTCAGAGGGGGTCGGAGGTGATTGATCATTCTATCATTCGGCCACCCTCAGCAAGTAAGAGATCATTATATGGAACAAAAGGTCGTAATACAATGCTCGGTGAGATCCACCGACAGGATAGTATGAGAAAAAAAAGCTTATATATTCGAAAATTGTAAGTAGGATTTTTGCGCTGCATTCACGATTGTATTAATAATTCAAACTAGGGCTGTCAGAGTGAAGAATCCGTCTCCTCATTCCGCGCACTCTCTCACCGGTCAGAGTGACAAGAGAGTATGGGGAATGAAGAGACGGATTCTTCACCCTGACAGCTCTACTTGGAACAACAGGAAAGCTGTAGATTTCACACCAAAAAGCGGAAGCAGAATAAGCGGGGGCTAGAAGATAGCTCGTCGAATAGAATGATCTCAATCTATCCATCTCGCATGCTTCCCACCACTTAGGCACAATAAGAGAGCATGCGAAGCGAGGAGACTCGGACGATGAAGAGGTTGCAAATTGCGAGAGCAAGCATATTGAATTTCACATGTTATCCCACTGGGCGGCTTCTGGCACCAATTCACTCGCGACTAGAGTGCGCTGGGAATGTGGCTAGAGTGCAGAGAATACGAGAAAACGAAAAACGACTTTTTAGTCCGTTGCGCGATTTTTCCTAGGTTCAACGATAAGTGAGACGGAGAATAGCCGGGAATAATTGAAGGTCTGCTCATTCCGCATGATACATTCTCCGAGAAGAGGGCGTGTGAGAAACTCTACTCTGAAGCAGTGAAGGAGAAGAGAGAAGTGTCTCTGCTCTCTCTTCATTTCACGCAAACTCTAGTCTACTGTGACCGCCGAGAAAGACGTACAAAGTTTGAACGCGACAGAGCGAACGCAATGTGAATTCACCCCCGGAAAGCGCCAATTTTTGGGCTCTACTCGAAATTCGAGGGGTTCTGAGCGGGAAAAACGACTGACTAGACGATAAATCGTGGAGTAAAAGAGGGCGGAAGAGAGTGTGGCGAAAAACAACAAAAATCTGAGCCTGAGCCCCTTATCTCAGCCACGCGATAATCTATCGCATGATAAGGGCAAGGAAGAGGAAAAAAGGGGAAATGAATCGGAAAATCACCTTTCTTGCGAACTGGGAAATCGGTGATTTTTTAATAGAAGTCAAAGTTTCTTTGGATGAGACGAATGAAGTGGTAACTAGCCGGCTTTCTCTGTTTTCCGGTACAAACTGACTGAAGGGCAATCGACAAATGTGACCGATATTGAAATAACAAAGTTGCTGGGTCGTTTCAAACTCACTGGAAGTTGAAGTGGGAACGCACCAGAGAACGAAAAAGTTGATGAGGCTTCTCAATTGACTTCTCAGTTTTCCAGCGCCATTTGATAGGGTCAAAAATCGCGAAATGAAATGGGATTGTTATGATCTTCGAGAGATGAGTGACAGGTAATAGTGTAAGAACCGAGAGAGAAAGTTGTTATGGAGAAAAACGATCTCGTTCCTGCGATAAACGTCTGTACTTGGAGGAAGTGTAAGGGAAGATCGTATTTCGTCTGATCGGTTGAAAACGCCACAGAACGGAAGAATGATAGAATCTTGGAGAAGGTGTCTGGAGAGAAAGTTCCTTGACGGAAAGTTCCTAATTACGTGACCTTTGAACCCCATTACACCTCGTTCCAAGAAGAAATTGCTGAAACAAGCAGCAAATTGAGAGAGAAATCCGGAGAGAAAACGCCGCTGGAGGCAGTAAAACAAGCAATGTTCTCGCTCTCTCCGTTCTGCATACTCTCTAGCAGGCCAGAGAAGCGAGATAGTGTGTGGAATGAAGAGAGTCAAACCCCGAGAGACGATAAATGGGTGAAAGTCTGGAAGTTCACAGTTAAATAATTGCTCGCAGGTCGTGGGAAACAAAAGGCGGGTATTCAAAAGGCACCGAGAGGTCTTTGGGACTCTCAACTCTTTGATTTCTCGGAAGTAGAATTCGAAATAGACTCACATTTATGATGAATTATGGACCATAAATACAAAATTGAATCTAGACTCGAGGACTACCAGTGACTACTGATTTAGTGCTGAACCTCGGCTGATAAAAGAAGCTTAACAAAGACGTAGCTCGAGAGCATTCCGCCTTCACTCGCCACCTCTCCTCTGTAGTATCATCTAATTCCATCTAATTGTCCGTCTCGAGAACAAACTCTTCCTTTCTCTCTTTACTTCTCATGTTTTCCCATGAATTCTCGCCCTTCTTTCCTCCTTTGAATGTTATGGACACTGACAGCAGTCGGCAACAGAGGGAGCAACAAGTCTACGGAGAAATTAGGGAGCGAAATAGGAAGGATTCACATTTTAGCGAAATTCAACATGAATACCAATGGCTTCTTTTCACCCTAGGGAAAAGAAATGCAACTAGCACCCATTTTTTCGTACTGGCAACCACTGTTCAATTCTCAGATAATTTCTAACTAAAAAAGTTTTCAGCTCCGGATACCGCCGATCCCCCGTATCCCTTCTCATCTCCCCCATCCGCTCTCCAATTCAAATCTGCCCTTTCCTTCTTTCTTCCTCCTTCTCTCTTTCCCCCCGTTCCTCCAACCCATCAACCATCGACTTTTTGCCTTGCCCGCAGCTCTTTTTTCCTCCCTTTCTCTTCTTCCCCTCCTTTTTTACTCTCCTGCGTTCAAACCGAAAGGGCGAATCATCAGTGGACGAGAGAGCGCGGCAGGTGAGGAGAGTGGCAGAGAAAGAGAGATAAGGGGAAATGGAGAGAGCAAAGGAGGACGAAGGATGCATAAAGGTAACGAGCAATATTCTGGCGCGAAAGTACCACAGAGCCATTTTCGAACGGTAAAGGGGATACTGTAACCGCGCAGGTAGATCGAGGAAGGGTCCTGGAGGGAAGGAGGTTACCGTAACCCGGTAGGAACATCACCTCAGAACGAACTGGATAACAGAGTGATTCTCAAAGAACCGAGGGACAATTCTCGGCCAATTTACAATCACGTTTAAAGGTAATTCGGAGTTACGGCTTCTTGGCGAGAGAGTGCGGTATCAGACGAGACGCAGAGATGCCAGAGATTGATTAGGAGACGAGGGAGCAGGTCAATTAGAGAGAGTGCAGAGATGGATGGAGGAGGGGGAAGTGGGCCATGTTAACGACAAGATCCTCAACAGAAATGAGGATCTTGATGAGGGGAAAGTCTTGGTTCGTGAACTGAAAACAGAATAGTAAATGCGTTTTATTGAAATTTTTCTGGCCTGACGGAACTGAGAATGATTGAATCCCCCTTTGCCACTCGAGTTATCTAACAAGCGTGAAACATATTTTTAATATATTGGTTTTTGCATCACGATTAGTTTACTGACAATGAGCTACACGGTATGTTCACATCCGAAAATGAATAGTTTCCTCTAATTTCTTCTCTTGATCTTCTTCTGAAGCACGCTCGACGCGCAGATTTGCAGAGCTGCCGAATTCCCACAATTTTCTTCTGACTCTCTATATTTTTCATGGTCACTGAACTTATCTGGCTAGAAAAATAACGTGTGTTTCGATGACCATCTGATCATTCCTCATCTGACAACTTCGAGGTCACTTATCGGTTACCATTTTCCTTTGCACGAAACCCTTTTTTATCTGCAGTTTTTTCAGCGAACGACCTTTCCGTACATACGTGATTTTCGACACTGACCGTAGTAGCTACTGAGGAAAATCAATACCAAGTAGCAGAAGATACCAATCTACGGTTTTTTCAATGAGTGACGATAGCTGCTGCACTACAAATTACACTCAACCCCCTACTTCGCTCGTCCAACTATCCCTCTCATGAATACTACTAGAGCTCGAGAAATGAGACCGCCGTCTCTTCATTTCACACACTCTCTCACCGGTCATAGAAGCGAGAGAGTGTGTGAAATGAAGAGACGGCGGTATCATTTCTCGAGCTCTAAATACTACACATGAAATCGCTTCGCCAGGTGCCCTTTTCTGTCCTTTCCTCTTCTCTTCCCTCTTCAGCCACAGAAAATGACTGGTCTCGGGCCTTCCTCCCTGTCACATGAGATCTCTCTTCTCCCCTCCTCCATGGATACGGTAGAGTGCTCTCTCGATATTGCATTATCTATCGTCTTCTCTAACCGAGAAGATGTCTGCGAAAATAAGAGTCGGTGGTCATGGAAATTGCCGCCTCATTCAGATTCGATGGGAAGGATGGGGTGAATGAGAGGGTAAGAAACCAAGTCAGACCAGCCATTTTCTCTCCCACCGAAGACCTCCAAAGAGTGTAAGGAACGCAGTAAAATGGAGGAAATGTGGTTTCAATCACAGCTAGGCATTGCGTGTGGGCGAGAATCAGGGAGAAAATGTTCGTATGTAGCAGAGAGATGATGCTGAAGAATCCACTCCATGGATGTGACACCGATTCAATTTCAAAGTATGAAGTATTTTGTAAAATTGCTAAATAGCTTTTTTTTTATTTTTTCCGAAAAAATAAGTATACTCTTAAGGAATACGTTACGAAGGAGTAGGTTGAAAATTAGAATGTTTCGATTTAGATAAATATGCCATGAATATTTCTGTGTTCCACTGTAGAGTGAAGAACGGTAGTGAAGCTCTTGTAGAGAAGGTCTAAGAGCCGATGATAACTATGAGAGGATTGGAAGAAGTTCACGAAAAGCTCATCTCCTCACATCTGCTGAAGATCTGGCAAGAAAGTACTCAATCTTGGAGAAGAGTACGAAAAAACGGAAGGGACTTGGAGGAGAAGGAAGAGGAAGATCGATAACACGTGTGTGCCTCTGAAGGGGAAAGAGGGGGGAGATCTACAGGATGACTCAGATTGACCGCCTATCACAAGGGCACGGAAGACACAACACGAATGGAAAAAGAGAAGAACATGAGAACAATATTTGAAACAATCAATTGATTCAAACTTGTGCGGTCCTCATAATCAAATATTCAATCTAGAAACACTGGTGGCCTTTCCCAAACATGTAACTCATTGTGGGAAATGTGTTTGACCTTTTTTCAGTGCTCCTGTGCCCTATTTCATCAGGCAGAGAAAGAGGTAGCTTAGGGCGAACGGAAAATAAAAGGTAAAAGGTAAAGGTGTATCCACGTCAAGCGATTTTACAGTCGTAAGACAACGCTAGGTGGGACCCACTGGTAAGGCCAGCTGTTAACGGTAAATGGACTTTTTGAAATCAATGAGAGTCACCGATGAGTCGGTTGCACCAGAAACCGTTTAGAAGAACTTGATAGCGTGTGAAATTGCGCATTCGAACTATTTGTGATTGACATCGATCGGAGAGCGTTCCACTCCGAATTCGATCGTTTCCCGTGATCTTACCAAGTATCGACGGCAAAAAGGCGTTCCGGAACCGTTGATCTGCACGGAAATTGCGGTCACGTGAATGTGAGCTTGGATCGAATCATCTGAACTGGTGAGATAGAAGGATGCAAACTGCAGGCAAACAAAAAGAATTTGGAATACGTTTCAGCAAGCATTCTTCATCTGTAGAATCAGAAAGCAATGATTGCTTGTTCCATCGTGTTCTAATACAACTTTTTTCAACCATGAACTCGAATATTTCCATTGTAATTTACCTCGACAGACGAACGATTGCCCGAACTTTCCGAGTACCCCAGTGAGTGCAAAATCAATAGCCTATTAGCCGTATTTCTTGGCTCAAAGGCGCTGCCCATTCCCTTCGTTAGCTGTTCACTGCCCGAGATACCGATCTCTCTCTTTCCTTGTGAGGAAGAAGGAACAGTTAGAGAAGGAGGAGAGGGGTTAGCAAATGGGTTCTGACAGGGGGGATCGCTTACCATTGAAATGCGCGCGCTCGCGCCGTTACAGGGCATGATTTACTGTTTGAAATGAGGGGGGAGTCGGGGGGAGGGGGGGGGAGGGGGGGGAAGGTTTCGAAAGTCCCGTGTGGCAGTTGCATCAAAGATGACGATTCGAAAGCGAATTCAGAGCACGTTCCGGATCGTAAATTTGACGCAACTGCACGTGGGGACCAAATGGGGACAGTTTCGAAACGGGACGGGAGAAACGAAGGCTGACTATTTCCCCTAACTGAATGGCACATCAGATAGGAGAGAGGGAAAGGAAGGAGAGGAACCGTCATGCGAAAAGCGCGCGCGATTTTGAATGTCTTTTCACGGGCCAAGAGAATGTTGAGTGACCTACCTACCGTGTTCTACCGTAGTCGAGTTGAGTGAAGACTGAAGACTGAAGGAACGACGAGGCGAAGGGGAGACTACGTTAGACTCCGCCCCGACAGCCCTTTTATACCGAACCCCGGGATGGAGGGAGAGGGGAGGAAGGGAGGAGGGAGATGCGAACCGAGGGGCGGGGAGCAAGGACAGATGTGGGGAGAGGAGGAGAGGAAGGAAGAGAGATGGTTCAAAAATCGGGCGGGAGGAGATTTCTCTACAGGGGTTCTCTTCTTACCTTTGTTTCTGGATGGAGAGGGGGAGGAGGCGGGAGATGAGTCAGTTAAGATGGGATGAAATGCATGCGAACGTTGACGAAATTTACATTTGGAATGATTATGTGAAATAATGAGTGTTTTTGATTGACTGGGATTCGTCTTCTTGTTTGAGTGTTAACTTTGAAAAGGGAATTTCCGGTGGAGGATCTCTCTAATCTGAAAACGTAATCAATCCCAAAAGTGCCACAGCTCTCATAAATTGCACTCATTTTAGCAGCGAACATCTCAGAATGACACTGCGATATTTTGGCTACGGCTCTTCTCAAATACGTTCATTTCTCTTGCCTGAGTGATATATGAATGTAAATTTGCTTCCACATTCAACTTTACAGTCGTCAGAGGGCACGGCCAAGCTTTGTGGTGTGGGTAATGAGGCTGGATGAGTGGATAAAAGATGAAGGAATCCCGAAATGGAAGAATGCACGTCTTGCATTCAATCGGGACCGCACGTGCATGACGATTTCATCGCGCCTCCCCGATGTTGATGGGCAGTAAAAGAGGGAAAGCACTGACGAAGAATAGCGAAGGACTCTTTCAGTTCCATGTGATCAATGACTGCTAACTATAGGAGAGAAGATTTCCGATAATGGGCTTCCCGTCACTCTCTCGCTCGTATCTGGAGACTCGGAATTCTTTTTTTCGATTTTTATGATGCGCAAGTTGGACCTCCCACCGCAAACGTGACAATAAAATCAAGAGGGGCCTACCGTATTCCCCCTCGTGTGGTGGTGTATAATTATTATGCTACGAGGCCACACACGAATGATGGGAGGAGATGGGGGGAAGGGCGCAAAAAATGAATTGGATGGTCAATCCACGGAGCGATTTATGAGCTATCGTTCTGTGTGTGTTCGAAGGGGAGGGGGAATAATTGGAGAAGAGAGGAGGAAGTGGAGAATGGGGAGAGGAACCATTGAACCACACGAGCAGAGAGCATCACTGCACTTTTTATAGTCAGGAGTAGGGCTGTCAGGGTGAAGAATCCGTCTCTTCATTCCGCGTGCTCTCTCGCCACTCTGACCGGTGAGAGAGCACGCGGAATGAAGAAACGGATTCTTCACCCTGACAGCCCTAGTCAGGAGGTAGTAGGGTTGGCTAAAGGATTACGAGATAACGGGCCCCTTTAGAATGTGCGAATCCCGCAATGGAGAGGCGAGGAAGATAACGGGTAGGGTCGGTAGGATGAAGATTCCGACTCTTCATGTCGAGCACTCTCTACCGACTCTGATCGCAATCAGCATAAGGATTCTTCATCCTGATAGCCCTAATAACGGGGACCATACCTGTCCACGCCGGCGGCGACCCTCTTTTTGACCATGTATCCCTATACGTGGGACCGAACGTTCGTCTATGCGGTTCCATGTATACATGGTCAAAAAGGGGTCGCCGCCACGCCTGGACAGGTATGACGGGGACTGTATTCCGTATTCCTTCAAATACTGAATGAATATGCAATTCGAACTTCTACATGAATCTGCATTATCTTCCATATTCATACTGTATTTCCCGTCAGAATCCCATTGAATATCGACCAATTTCCAGTCATTTCCTGAACCGAGGAGGCCTCTTTCTCGGGGAAATCTGCCTCTTCATTGAGCCGCTGACAGATGTTCTCTGCTTCCCTTCTCCATCCACTTTTCATTCAGCTTTTTTTGCCGGGGGCTTTCTCATCTGTCTGCGCCTCTCCAATGAGCACTCTCCCTCTCCCACTCTGCCTGACGAGTCATTAGGAGATTTATGTAGAATTTCCTATCCCCCATCCAACCTTCAGCGAGGGGAAGTGGGGAGGAGATGAAGAAAAAAGTCTGTGAGATGCAAATGAGAGGGTTGAGTGCAGTGAGAAATGAGAGTAGGAAGAAGGGGGAGAATCGAGGAGGATGATTCGGAAAGGGATTCGTTAGGGGAAATTGAAGGGACTGCAACGAAGAATGGATGTGTAGATTATGAAATTGAATCGTATAAATTTCAGAAAATTCCACGGTAAATCTGTGAGGTCGGCTAACCGATTTCAACTAACAATCGCTTAGCAATCTAAGATATTAGAGATTCGGCAAGAGAAGTCGAAACGGTGGCGTATATGGTAATGAATCCTCCTCAATCGATGAGAGACCGCCTACAAGGATCCTCAATGAGAACACTAAGGGATAATTCATAAATCAACTTTCTTTCTACGTTGAAAAAAGGAACAGTCAATTTTCAAGAATTTGTCCTGGTTGGGTAACTTTAATGTATCTTCGATGCAAAAAGACGTTAAATTACCGTTAATGTATTTCTATTGATTATCTAGTAATTCGCCAGGGAGGTTGATTTAGATTGTTAGTTCTTTCAACGTAGTTATTCTTATTATTTGAATCTGAATTGAAATTTCCTTCCACCTAACCAGACGCACGGTCAGTTCATGTACAGACTACATGTAAGGTGGGGAAAGAATTAACATGATCATCGGAACAATGCTAGTACTCTTAATTTTTAAGCGAAGAATCTGTGCCTTCAATGTATCACTCTGCAGTGCACTAACATTAAATTATATTGTATTAAATTGTAACACGGACTGCCACAAAAACCCCATCCCCAAAAGCTCGCCTGAGCCTGAATACCGCCTGTTTACCCCATACCCGTCATTACCGCATAATTCTCGAGTTGGTGAATAAAGAATAAGAATAAGAACATGCAATGCGTTCCAGAAGGCTGGTTGAAGTGCGAAAAGGATACTGTAGTCAGCTTTCGACGGGATTTAGAAGACATATGATCACAATCACCCATTCGGGCACATCAAGACAGTATCCGACATTTCCGGATCACACAATCCCATTTTCGCACACAAAGATCAATAAGCCGCGCTGGCAGCTCAATACAGTATCCAACACTGCCGTTCAACACAGTACCCCCATTTTCACACACATCTCAATAAATGCAGTATCACACATTGGCAGGAACAATACATATCCCCATTTTCGCACACACAAACATGAATGCAGTACCCCACACTGCTGGCAGCTCAATAAAGTAACCGACACTGCCGAACACTGATAGATATCTGCTATGGCTATCTGTTATCGACATTGCTCTAAATGAGATCAACGATTGCTCAGGTAGGTCAATTGGTTCAACTTCACTCATACATTAGCGCCTTTCACTCTTCTTTTCCGTTCTCCAATCCAGTAACAACCGGTTATCAAGTCATACAATCTCGGTCTGTAAGATGCTTCTCTCTGTGTTTTGCAATGTGTCTAGTGAGAAAAACGAACTAGAGATGATGGAGAAAGAGGAGAGAGATGCGATGCTCTTCAATGGAAGAATTTCTCTGATTGGCAGAGACCATGATAAATGAGTAGATTCCATTCCGAACCCTCCTCTGGCCCTGAAAGAAGGGCAAGAAACTCCCCCGTCTCACCCACTCGACCATGCCAGGCGGAGGAGCAAAGGAGGGAGTATATAGGGAGGACCCGTTAGGGGGGGAAAGGCAGAAGATCCCATTCACACCTAGTCATTCCCTCCTTAGTCTAGTGCCTTTGTATAGTCTCTGGCAAGCATCTTTGTTTCGGTTGACTTATTGACTTGTCTGTCTCCTTTGTTCGGTCTACAGTATTCCTTAATGCTACCGTATTCCTACCGTACTCCAACCATATCTCTACCGTACCCCTTACAGATGGTGTTCTCCTCGGCCTCGTCCGCAGGCTTCCTAGCGGTCGGCTGCTCGCTCACAGCCGTCCTCCTCACGATGGCCTACGTGCCGGCTCTGGTCATGAAGATCAACAACATCTCCTACCAGGTACGGTAACACAGGGATCTGCAATCGATGACTGACTATATTCTTCTTTTCAGCTGCAAATCGACGCAGACGAGTTCCGCGCGCTTGCTGATTCCACGTGGTCCGAGCTCGTGAGAGCCAGGCAGTCAGCCAGAGGAAAGAGACAGGTACGGTAGATACAATATCCCCGACAAGCTACAGTAATCCCACGCACCATATCCCCCGCTCACCCATAACCCGCTTGACCTACCGCGCTCTCATCTCAGGCGGTGTATCAGGTGTACGGTGGTTCTGCCGTTCCCCGACCGACGACGTATCCCCTACACAACGCGTACGCCAAAGAGGACCAGTTCGTAGAGGCAGCGCCCACTTGCGGTGAGTTCAGTCATCGTGAGATCAGAGATCAAAGGCCATAATTTCAGCCTGCAACGCGCGCAACTCGTGCCCCGCCGGACCTCCCGGAGCACCGGGCAAACCGGTATGTGCACCCTGCACCAGTGTTTCATGGAATCTATAGTGACAACCAAGCGTCTCCCGCATTTTCATGATCACTCGCATGTTGGAGAATCCGAGATAGCACCTAAAATGCAGAGAGTGAAGAGTATTGAAGAGTACCCTGAGGGTGCGCAAGCGAAGAAAGGGAGACTGATTGATCCACTTAGAGCAAGGCAGAGGAGGAGGTGAAAGTATAGAGAGGGCTGTATTTTATCTCGTTCCACCACTCTGTCCGATGGCCCCTCGGGGCATACTACAATAGCCACTAGAAACTACTAAAATGTCGAATCAATCGATAATTGAAGGTTACTGTATCTAATCAATGAATTATCTCAGGGTATGGACGGTACGCCTGGACTTCCCGGATCGCAGGGAGCCCCTGGACTAGCCGGAATCGCGCCTCCAGTGACCATTGATCCCGTAAGACTACCGTATCTACCGTACTCCCCGAGAATCTACCGCCGTAACCCTCCATTCGTTGCAGAACCAGGGATGCAGAATTTGCCCCTTGGGACCACGAGGACTTCCTGGAGCCCCCGGAGAGCCCGGAGCAGCCGGTGCCGAGGGACCCATCGGAACCATTGGAAGAGCCGGAGAACAGGTACTGTGAGACTACTGTACTCTTCAGTATCCTCACCTGGCCTACAGTAACCCATTGCTCGCTCAGGGACGCAAGGGCTACCCCGGTCAGCAGGGTATTCCCGGAGAACCAGGAAAGGCCGGCAAGTCCGGAGAGCAGGGAATCCCCGGCAGAGACGGAGTTCGCGGACAGAAGGGACCTCAGGGCAAGAGAGTGAGTACTGTAATCGATTGGCTATCGTATCCCAGTATCGTATACCGTAACCCTTCCAGGGAGATACTGGACCGCAAGGACCCAAGGGCCCGCCCGGCTACCCTGGTCAGGACGGAAGCCGTGGATCCGATGGAGACGCAGGGCCCGTGGGATCGCCCGGACTCCAGGGACTGCAGGGAGACGTCGGAAGAGCTGGACTTCCTGGAATTCCTGGTAGGGTTGGCTAAACGATACTCTAAACGTGGCAGGTTTAGCTCCTCTCCCCTAGTTGCGAGCGAGAGAGCATGCAGAATGGAGAGAGTGCTTCCGATCTCAGGGGCATGGAGCGTAGGGGGAGCTAAACCTGCCACGTTTAGAGTATCGTTTAGCAATTGTACGCAATTGGAGAACAGCAGGGAAAAAGTGGAATAAAAGGACATGATTATTCACCCTAACAGCCCCTGCCGGATTCATGGGACTTATTATTTCCCGCACTCTGCGAAGGATCTCAGTAGGAGAGCGTGATGACCATCATGAACGAAGCAAAGGAGTAAAATCATAGAAAATCATAGAGGAAGATCAAAAAGTGTCACAAGTGCGAAAATCAATACGGGTTTTCATTGTACGAGATCTATCTGCGAAGGATCTCAGTAGGAGAGCGCCAGAGCCATCATGGCCGAAGCAAAGGAGTAAAATCATAGAAAATCATAGAGGAAGATCAAAAAGTGTCACAAGTGCGAAAATCAATACGGGTTTTCATTGTACGAGATCTATCTGCGAAGGATCTCAGTAGGAGAGCGCCAGAGCCATCATGGCCGAAGCAAAGGAGTAAAATCATAGAAAATCATAGAGGAAGATCAAAAAGTGTCACAAGTGCGAAAATCAATACGGGTTTTCATTGTACGAGATCTATCTGCGAAGGATCTCAGTAGGAGAGCGCCAGAGCCATCATGGCCGAAGCAAAGGAGTAAAATCATAGAAAATCATAGAGGAAGATCAAAAAGTGTCACAAGTGCGAAAATCAATACGGGTTTTCATTGTACGAGATCTATCTGCGAAGGATCTCAGTAGGAGAGCGCCAGAGCCATCATGGCCGAAGCAAAGGAGTAAAATCATAGAAAATCATAGAGGAAGATCAAAAAGTGTCACAAGTGCGAAAATCAATACGGGTTTTCATTGTACGAGATCTATCTGCGAAGGATCTCAGTAGGAGAGCGCCAGAGCCATCATGGCCGAAGCAAAGGAGTAAAATCATAGAAAATCATAGAGGAAGATCAAAAAGTGTCACAAGTGCGAAAATCAATACGGGTTTTCATTGTACGAGATCTATCTGCGAAGGATCTCAGTAGGAGAGCGCCAGAGCCATCATGGCCGAAGCAAAGGAGTAAAATCATAGAAAATCATAGAGGAAGATCAAAAAGTGTCACAAGTGCGAAAATCAATACGGGTTTTCATTGTACGAGATCTATCTGCGAAGGATCTCAGTAGGAGAGCGCCAGAGCCATCATGGCCGAAGCAAAGGAGTAAAATCATAGAAAATCATAGAGGAAGATCAAAAAGTGTCACAAGTGCGAAAATCAATACGGGTTTTCATTGTACGAGATCTATCTGCGAAGGATCTCAGTAGGAGAGCGCCAGAGCCATCATGGCCGAAGCAAAGGAGTAAAATCATAGAAAATCATAGAGGAAGATCAAAAAGTGTCACAAGTGCGAAAATCAATACGGGTTTTCATTGTACGAGATCTATCTGCGAAGGATCTCAGTAGGAGAGCGCCAGAGCCATCATGGCCGAAGCAAAGGAGTAAAATCATAGAAAATCATAGAGGAAGATCAAAAAGTGTCACAAGTGCGAAAATCAATACGGGTTTTCATTGTACGAGATCTATCTGCGAAGGATCTCAGTAGGAGAGCGCCAGAGCCATCATGGCCGAAGCAAAGGAGTAAAATCATAGAAAATCATAGAGGAAGATCAAAAAGTGTCACAAGTGCGAAAATCAATACGGGTTTTCATTGTACGAGATCTATCTGCGAAGGATCTCAGTAGGAGAGCGCCAGAGCCATCATGGCCGAAGCAAAGGAGTAAAATCATAGAAAATCATAGAGGAAGATCAAAAAGTGTCACAAGTGCGAAAATCAATACGGGTTTTCATTGTACGAGATCTATCTGCGAAGGATCTCAGTAGGAGAGCGCCAGAGCCATCATGGCCGAAGCAAAGGAGTAAAATCATAGAAAATCATAGAGGAAGATCAAAAAGTGTCACAAGTGCGAAAATCAATACGGGTTTTCATTGTACGAGATCTATCTGCGAAGGATCTCAGTAGGAGAGCGCCAGAGCCATCATGGCCGAAGCAAAGGAGTAAAATCATAGAAAATCATAGAGGAAGATCAAAAAGTGTCACAAGTGCGAAAATCAATACGGGTTTTCATTGTACGAGATCTATCTGCGAAGGATCTCAGTAGGAGAGCGCCAGAGCCATCATGGCCGAAGCAAAGGAGTAAAATCATAGAAAATCATAGAGGAAGATCAAAAAGTGTCACAAGTGCGAAAATCAATACGGGTTTTCATTGTACGAGATCTATCTGCGAAGGATCTCAGTAGGAGAGCGCCAGAGCCATCATGGCCGAAGCAAAGGAGTAAAATCATAGAAAATCATAGAGGAAGATCAAAAAGTGTCACAAGTGCGAAAATCAATACGGGTTTTCATTGTACGAGATCTATCTGCGAAGGATCTCAGTAGGAGAGCGCCAGAGCCATCATGGCCGAAGCAAAGGAGTAAAATCATAGAAAATCATAGAGGAAGATCAAAAAGTGTCACAAGTGCGAAAATCAATACGGGTTTTCATTGTACGAGATCTATCTGCGAAGGATCTCAGTAGGAGAGCGCCAGAGCCATCATGGCCGAAGCAAAGGAGTAAAATCATAGAAAATCATAGAGGAAGATCAAAAAGTGTCACAAGTGCGAAAATCAATACGGGTTTTCATTGTACGAGATCTATCTGCGAAGGATCTCAGTAGGAGAGCGCCAGAGCCATCATGGCCGAAGCAAAGGAGTAAAATCATAGAAAATCATAGAGGAAGATCAAAAAGTGTCACAAGTGCGAAAATCAATACGGGTTTTCATTGTACGAGATCTATCTGCGAAGGATCTCAGTAGGAGAGCGCCAGAGCCATCATGGCCGAAGCAAAGGAGTAAAATCATAGAAAATCATAGAGGAAGATCAAAAAGTGTCACAAGTGCGAAAATCAATACGGGTTTTCATTGTACGAGATCTATCTGCGAAGGATCTCAGTAGGAGAGCGCCAGAGCCATCATGGCCGAAGCAAAGGAGTAAAATCATAGAAAATCATAGAGGAAGATCAAAAAGTGTCACAAGTGCGAAAATCAATACGGGTTTTCATTGTACGAGATCTATCTGCGAAGGATCTCAGTAGGAGAGCGCCAGAGCCATCATGGCCGAAGCAAAGGAGTAAAATCATAGAAAATCATAGAGGAAGATCAAAAAGTGTCACAAGTGCGAAAATCAATACGGGTTTTCATTGTACGAGATCTATCTGCGAAGGATCTCAGTAGGAGAGCGCCAGAGCCATCATGGCCGAAGCAAAGGAGTAAAAATGGGATCCTGGGGTCCTGGGATCCTGGGATCCTCGGATCCTGGATAATCGGCGCAATTCTACACAGACCATCTTCATCACGATGGTAGTTCTCTCTTCCGTGGCTCTTCTCTGCACAATCATCTCCATGTTTGCGATTTTGCCCATAAGTGAGAATTATATCAAGAAATCCATCTACAAAGATTCCGGCCTCATCATCAACTTTAAATGGGTAAGCCTCTGCTTTTGCACAGGTGTGTACCATATTCCTTTTTAGTCGAAAGGTATCTCGTTCTACCTTCTCGTCGTCGCCGTCCTCCTCTTTCTCATCCCTCAGATAGCAGTACGTTATTTACCATCCAGACACTTCACTTTCATGATTATTTTGATCTTTTTATTCCCTGTGATAGGAATCTAATCGATGTTCACAGCTCGCGGCCACTGCATTGGTTCTCTCCTGCAGAGAAGCCTACCAAGCTGTTCCGGGGTCGGGCACGTTCAGTAACAGGTGACCAGTTTGATCTTTGATCTCTGGACAGCCAGATTGATCTTTGATCTCTGGATAGCTGAGTACTTGCAATAAATTTTCATTTTTAGTAATCACTAAACGACGAGACGAGAAGAAGAATCGCCAGAAAGAAGATTGATATCCGGCTTTGCTTGATAAAATGGACAAAGTTCTGAATGCGAATTGAGACAAATCATTATGAAGACATCCAGTAGAAAACATTGCATTGAATGAGATATACAAATGTTTGTTACGATCATGCAGTGATTATAATGTAGTGCAGAAGGGTTGCAATTAGACTTTTTCAAAAAAGCATCTCAGGGAGGGCGAATGATACTCGTGTTAAGGAAGGGTTGGCACGAATATCTGGCTTCCTTCTTTGCTTCCTTCTCCTTCTTTAATGTTAGAAAGGAATTCATTCTATTCATTTTGCACGCTATCTTCCCCATCTCAAATTTGACTCATCGCAAAGCGATTGATCTTCTCCCTCTCCCTTTCTTCCCATTTGGTATTGCGATGTATCAATCGTTTTGATAGCCAATCCTTGTGCACTGTGTGAGCTCATTGCGACAATAGAGATAAACAGTCATTTATTCTCAATTTAGTGCTTGTTCAGGCCGGGAATACATCGGCCATGCCAGTCTTGTCCTGGGGCTGTAGCTGCACGTAAGTCTGCAACGAGATAGATTACAGTAACCCATCTATCATCATCTAAGGTAGTTTGAGCTACCATACTACAGTAACCCATCTATCATCATCTAAGGTAGTTTGGGATACCGTACTCTGAGTGATCCTACCGTAGTAGTATCTACCGTAGTTGCAGTGCTCCTACCGTATACCATTCTACAGTAACCCATTTCTCACCATCTACCGTAGTATCTACCGTACTCTCATTGTCAGTGCTCATACAGTATACCATTCTACAGTAACCCTTCTACCGTAGTGTCCCAGTCCCCCTACCGTATACCTTATAGTACTTGACGAGGGCGTCAATCGACTCGAACAGCAGTCTCTTGTTGTCTCTGCTGCTGCTTCCGGCAGACAGGAACCGACGCTTGTTCTCCACCACCGTCTTGATCGGAATGTGTCTGCAGGATAATAAAGTCAGTTCCCAATCGCTAGTAAAGTCAGTTCCCAATCGCCCTCTACCGTCAATAAAGTCAGTTCCCAATCGCCCTTAATTCTCTACCATACGTAAGCAGTGTTACTCGCGGACCACTTTATTCATCATACACTCCCATACACTTTCCGTTGCGTCATTGCGTATGCTTTCATATTCGATGATGACTATTCTTTAATCAATCGATTCCTCTCTTCCCGGCCTGTTGCGTAGCAACATCGTTCTGTTCTGTATTGGATTTATTCATCAAGATAAAGTTAGTCAAGAGTATTGCGCAAGTCTATTCTCACAAAGGACACGGACATATCATATAGTGATCTGATTACCGGCCCGGTAGGTACAAAAATGTATGAATCAAATTAAATAAATTTAAAATGCATTATATTTAGGTGGACAACATCGTGTACGAGGGCGGCAAGGCCATCGGAGTCAAGTGCGGAGATGAGATCGTCAAGGGCAAGCAGGTTTGTGTGAGGAGAGGATGAAACTGAATAGTGACTGGTTTATCGATTTGCCGATTGCTAACCCGATATCTGCAGATCTACTGCGATCCCTCGTACGCTACCGAGAAGGTGAAGAAGACGGGACAGGTGAGTGCGGCGTTTCACGCTTTGCTCCAGTCTATTTCATGTTTCAAACCATGAATATTGATTTATTATTCTAGGTTATCCGCGCCATCTGCCTGCTGAACCATCCGGTGCCGAACACGAACGACGCCCAGTCCTGCCAGATCATCATCCCGCAGAAGCAGGTCGGCAGACACTACGGTAAGTCGGATACTGTAGGAGTACGGTATTGATTTTCTCTCCGTATTCAGCAGACACTACGGTAAGTCTCTTTGAAGATACTGTAGGAGTACGGTATCGACTTTCTTTCTGTATTCAGCAAACTACTGTATGTCGGATGTTTTTGATGATACTGTACAGTACGATATCGATTTTTTATGCAGACATCTACATCTCGTGCGTGTCGAACACGAACATGGCCTCGCCGAAGGGCTGGTTCATCGCGATGGTGTCGACCACGGTGGAGACGGCCTCGCCCGAAACCGAGATCCTCCCGGGACTCCAGCTGCTCGGACCCATCACCGAGAAGTACGTTTCCCCTCCCAATATTTTCATACAAAAACCTATTCGTAGTTTGTAGTTTGGTGTTTCACACTCAATCACTACAGGTTCGTGACGGTGTCGGACGTGTTCGAGCCGGTGGACCTCGGCACTGAGTCGCAAGTGTTCATCTCCAAGTCGTACGACCCCACCTCGCACTTTGAGACGACCTGCAAGGTACGGTAGTGGAGCGGGGAAAGATTACTTGCATGGGAGCAGATTTGTGATTCATCTTGAATGAAATGCGTTGCAGGACGTGCTGGAGGTGTACGAGCGAGGAACGACGACTCCTTTCGACTTCACCAAGATCACTCATCTCTCCCTGGAGGAGCAAGAGTAGACGACCTCTTCGAAAAGGCGTCGCCCCCTCACCACCACAAAAACACTCCCAGTCTGTCGCATAAATCGAGATCTTGTTGTGATAGAGCTTGTGTGGCCAGTATTCCCCCTCTATTTCTTCCCCATCTCTAATCTCCGCTTGTCTATCCTGTCAATTGTAGTAACTGCTTGAAACACATCCAGTGTATGGCCCCCGAATATCGATCAACTCTCTCGATTGTGCGTGTTCTCTCGTCAACTGATTGGAGATCACGTGAATAGATTAAAGCGGTCGATAGGATAGGTGTCACCCTATTCAAAGATTCTTATTAGATGATTGTGTATTCTATTACATTCTCCCGCCCTCTCTATCTATTCTGTTTTCCCGCTCGCGGTGTAATTCCATACCCCCATTTCGATACATTTTCAAAATCAGTGTTGTGAGACTGTCCCCGCACGCCCCTCCCCCTCCTCTTCTCGCTTTTGTCCTATTCAAAATATACACACATTTGCATGGTTTCCTCTGTATTTCTGCTGCGTGGGAGTTGTATAATTTATTGACATAAATTATCTTACGATGATGCTTGTTTGTGCCTAACATGTGAGAAAAAAAGTTTATTAGTTCGAATCGATGGGATGAGATCATTTAGGAGGAAAGTAAGTGAACCTAAGCATTCTTGACATCCTCGACTGCCACTTTGAGCTCCTCGATAGCCTTGGCGACTTGATCTTTGATCTCTTGTCCGAACACAATCTGTCCATTGTGCTCGACCACGGATCCGGCCAGATTACGGTTGATGATTACGTACCTGAGAGTACGGTAGATCAGTTATCGATCGGAAGAGAATTACGGTAGCTCTTACTTCTCTGCAGTTGGCGTAGACTTGTGAAGAATTAGAGGGTTGGCATTGAAGGGGACATTTCCATTCGCCGCAGAGCTTCCGTCAGAGTTGATTACCGTAATCTTCACCTTTCCTCCCTGATTCCATGGAATTCCTGAGAGGATCGAACTACCGTACCTAGCTACCGTTTGAACTACCTAGATACGCGAGTTGGTGGCTTGCCGGCCAAACGGTTGGAGGTTGGAAGAATTGTCTGGAAGCAAGGATACTGTAATTTACGAGGGTGTAATAACTTACGCAGATACTGTAGCGATGAAGGTGATGGCAAGAAGGGCGCGGAGCATTCTTGTTGGGGAGGGAAAATGAGATACTAGTGTCTATTCGCTCTCGAAACTGTCTAAAGCTGTTCCGTAACAAGTCGATCCGATTAAGTTCCCATTCCTTTCTTTCTTTCTCAGCAGAGCTCAAGTGTGACTGATCTCTCCTTTCTTACTGCTCTATCATACAATCTAACAACCGAAAGTTCGTGCAAGTTCTATCAACTCGTCTCTAATTGGAAGTAGTAGAGTGCTGAGTTCTCGACCAGTGATAAAACACGGAAAATATAGACATTTATCAAAAACATTACAAATTAACATGTGAATCGTGATAAATCATCAATATTACTTCATCCGATTATGAAATGGCTTCCGTGGCCTCGTTACGACAACAACTTCTGCTTCTTTGCTCGAACTAGGCTCTGAATCAATCAATTATTGTTATTCTAATGCCAAAAATAACTAACAATAGCCTCCTTATCCGTCAATCCCTCAATCACTGCATCCAGTACGTGCGAGACCAACTGAAGACTCATGCAGCGTCCCCTCACTTCGCTCTCGAAATCGATAATCTCCTGGAAAAATCGATACTAAAGTACTCCTATTCGCGTCGGGAGTCACTAACCTTCATCAGCTGCTCTCCATCCTTCTTGAGCGCGGCCTTTGTGATCGAACCGATCACCTCTCTAGTGAAGATTGTATCGTCAAACTGCAATCGATTATTGATTACGGTAGTTCATAAATACCAAACTACGGTAACTACCCACCCACGGATTGCTCTTCGTAATGTACTTGTCCGTCTCCCAGAACTGCTGCTTCTCGTGAGGATTATTCGGCTGGAAGGGTAGAAGTTTAAACATTGGTGGTGCCCTTCCCTACCTTGAATTCGGTAGTCCACAGTTCCATATCCGGCCAACCGGGTCGATTCATCTCAGGAGAGATCAGAGCAAGCTTGAGGCGAATGGCTGCAAACAATTTCCAATCAGGAGTCAAATACACAGGTAATGAAACTCAAAATGTGGAGACCTTTTCCAAAGTTTTTAGATTTTTGGGCGTGAGAAGGTTAGGTTTCGGTTAAACTACCCAGATTTCGTGGAATGGTGGCATGTTTTTCACTAGTTTTCGTTCAAATTGGTATAAAAATTTGGTATGTCTAGGTCCTTTCGGGAGGGGAATTTGATATTTGTTTCCAATCAATAATCCGCCTCTTGAGGCTACCGTACTCGTGCCGTCGACCTCGTCGATGACGTCATCAATATCTTCGTCGTCCGACGGACCCTCGTCGCTCTCCACCTCCTGCACCTCGCCCGGCTCTTCGTAGCAGTCTGCAATGACAAATTGTAAAAAAAGGAGCATACTATTTTAATTTTTGACTTTTTTCACCTAAAAATAGCTCATATCATGGAGATTTTTTTGGGGGAACGAAATTACTTTTTTTGACAATCCATGAAATAGCTGGGCGCACAAAAGTTACGACTGCAGGGTGTATTTGCGAGAAATCCTTCAGATCGAGGAAATTGTTAAAAATCGGTTATGTTTTCGGCCTTTAGGTACAGTCGCGGACAAAAGTCACCGTGCACTTTTTCGATTTGTTTTATCTTCTGCGCTAGGAAACCTAAAAATTTCAAACTTTGGCATTGACTAGAAAGTAGGTACGACAATATTTTGAGACTAAAGCTGGATTGAAAAAAATCGATATTATTACATAGTGATGACGCAATCGAAGTGCACTATTTCGAAGAACCGTTATTCTTGGGAGAAATTTTTCTAACTCTCCAAACTTTTTATGCATAGACATATGATCGAGGGCTACCCAGAAAAATAGTTTCAAGTTGCTGCCGCTTGCTGTAGAGGCTACAGGATTTTTGCAAAATCAGGTTCGAATTTTCGGAACTCCGCTCCCAGACGTGCTAGAGACTCGTTCTAAGGATCATTCTGCTTCTTATCACGAGTAACTAAGATCCTGAGAGTATGGTCGAGATTGACCGGCATTTACAGTTTTGAAACTCAAAAGTCACTTTTTATGATGATCCGAGTTTGATGATGTGCCATTCCATGGGTGAATTTTTTTATCACATGGTTTTGGTGCAGGAACGTTGCAAAACCATCCATGAGTAATATCCCAAATTTTTAGAGCAATTGATCAACTCTTCAATCTGCTGTAATCGAATTGCGGAGGCATATTCAATTAAACAATTTTCGCTTCACCAAGTTTGAGCGTGTACATTTTGTATTCTATCCGAGCTACAGGGCTAAAATTGTTCGACGATAATTATGTGAGGGTAACTGATTTTTTGGGTAAGTATGGGCTTAATTCAACCGTTAGAAAAAAATTCTTCAATTGAAGAGGATTCTCTTCAAATTGAATATGCCTCCGCAATTCGATTACAGCAGATTAGAGAGTTGATCAATTGCTCTAAAAATTTGGGATATTACTCATGGATGGTTTTGCAACGTTCCTGCACCAAAACCATGTGATAAAAAAATTCACCCATGGAATGGCACATCATCAAACTCGGATCATCATAAAAAGTGACTTTTGAGTTTCAAAACTTTGAATATGCCTCCGCAATTCGATTACAGCAGATTGAAGAGTTGATCAATTGCTCTAAAAATTTGGGATATTACTCATGGATGGTTTTGCAACGTCCCTGCACCAAAACCATGTGATAAAAAAATTCACCCATGGAATGGCACATCATCAAACTCGGATCATCATAAAAAGTGACTTTTGAGTTTCAAAACTGTAAATGCCGGTCAATCTCGACCATACTCTCAGGATCTTAGTTACTCGTGATAAGAAGCAGAATGATCCTTAGAACGAGTCTCTAGCACGTCTGGGAGCGGAGTTCCGAAAATTCGAACCTGATTTTGCAAAAATCCTGTAGCCTCTACAGCAAGCGGCAGCAACTTGAAACTATTTTTCTGGGTAGCCCTCGATCATATGTCTATGCATAAAAAGTTTGGAGAGTTAGAAAAATTTCTCCCAAGAATAACGGTTCTTCGAAATAGTGCACTTCGATTGCGTCATCACTATGTAATAATATCGATTTTTTTCAATCCAGCTTTAGTCTCAAAATATTGTCGTACCTACTTTCTAGTCAATGCCAAAGTTTGAAATTTTTAGGTTTCCTAGCGCAGAAGATAAAACAAATCGAAAAAGTGCACGGTGACTTTTGTCCGCGACTGTAGTTCTCGACGAACTATGTATTCTCTGGCAATGACGTTATCAATTCAACAACTTTAAAAAAAATCAATAATCGATATTAAAATTTAAAAAAATAGAGCTCACATCCATTCTTCGTCATTGCGAAGATCACACCGTATACGGGAGGGTGCGACTTTCTTTCTGAAATACAACAATTTCAGAAATCGCTAATTCAGAGCTGATCTATTATACAAATGATCACAAATGAGTTCTTTACAATTACCTTTATTATCCTCTTGCTTCACTTTCTCTTTCACATCTTTCTTATCGTCATCGGCATCAATCACCATCACATCGTCGTCTGATGTCTCCTTTTGCGATTCCTGACAAGGAGTCTTCAATAAAATGTCTAGTATTCCAACATATTGGGATACAATATAAAGTGACACCGACCGGATATTGAGAAGATAAACAAAAGAAGATTGCATCCCTTAACCCACCGACAGAATGAGTACTAAGATCCCTATACCCTTCCCTAAAGTTACCACCCGGAAAGCCCATTGCCTTGATGCCAGGATAAATATGATATGATAAATGCCACTGCTCACCTCCAATTCAGCCAGAGCTTCCTTGATCTGTAGATACTCCGAATTGTCCTTCAGAGATACTTGACAAAAGGCGGCTAGCCTCTCCTGAGTAGACAAATGCCGTAGTTGAAATCAATAACTCAGCCTACCCCCATAATTCCATTCAGGAGCAGCGGCAGTAGTTGCTGATCCGGTTCTCGGAAACTGCCGAAGTAATCTATAATATTTAGTTTTGTATCATTATATGTCCTCTTCTCAGAGATCGCGTGTAAATGCAACAATTTTGAAAATTCCGACATACCCGAGTCTATGTCGAATTTCCACTTGCAACTCTCCGTCTCATCATAGTCCGGATCCTGACCTGAACAGCTGATTATCGATTTTCTCTTAATTACCGTATACCGATTTCGTAAATGAACTCCTCTTCGAAAGCAAATTGGGCGAGATTTGAATTGGCAACGCTTCCGAGGGGCAGGAAACCCAGAACCTCGACAGATCTAACGCCCGATGAGGGATCGATCTGTAATATTCAACCAATTAGTGCCTAAAACTTTTTTTGAAACTCACATCAAACTTGGCAGATTTCATTCCGAGCGCGAGCACCGGTTTCTCTTCGAGAGGAGGCAACAATCGATTGATCAGATCATCAGCTACCGTATCCTCACTAAAATACGGATCACTAGGAGCAAGAAACGAGAAGAGAGAAAGTAAGATACCTTTGAAGAATGTTAAAATCTCCGTTATCCGGGGCGTAGCGTCGCTTAAGCGAATCGATCGAGGATAGAAGGGGATTCGGTCCTGCAAAATTATAGTTCATGTGCCATCTTCATTCAAGGTAGAGGCTCTAACATCATGATAACAACGAAAACGAAAAAGAAACTTTAACAAATAAATTACCCATCATGAACCAGCGCACAATTGGGGCCAGTCGTACGGTGGACTTGATGTCCAGTCTCTGTTAATAGATACAATTAGGGATAATATTAATATTAACAATAATAATAATTATAAAATGAACTCACCGATGAGAGGTCTTCCTCGCTCATGAATACGTACATTTGATCAAAGTGGCAACCGTCCTGTCGGGGGTTACTGAAGGCATGAAATCATACAAAAACACACACATTCAAGAGTAGGACACTCACGACTTTCTGAGGATCGATGCCTGATTCATCTTAGTCAGATATTCATACAGATTGTTCGTGAACGACGGACCATTAGGATCCGTCGTCTCGATCGAGGAAAGACTGTAAATCGAATACTTGTGGTCAGACAGGTAAACCGTAGCGCACACCTGATCTCTATCTGCTCTTCGCTCTGGATGGGAACAGACTGCAGCTGCGTCTCGATACCACCGAGAAGAGTTACCTGAGTAACGTCGTGTACTTGGCTACAATCGTAGCAAATAATACAAATAACGAACCACGGAGACTGTAGCTCGCGGTGCACGCTTCCTGAGCTCATCGATGATGCGCTGGATGGTTCTGAACAGAAGAATGCTTTCGAAAAGGAATAACGTTGCGTAAACTGAACCTCGCTGAGTGTCCAAACCACGACAAAGATACGCTGTTGACCATCGAGTTCTCGGCGATACAATCAGGACACTTGGTCGACTCATCATTGCCAAGATTCTCAGGCACGTTCCTACTGCAATTCCATTCATTTATATCTGGCTGAGAAGATACATAAGCTTACGTTAGTCTCATGGACGTTCCGCCACTAATGACGAAGAGGAACGATTGTTGCTCGTTCTTTCGAGCTGACGCCATCTTAAATATGTGAAATTTAGCGAGAGAAAAGTAGCCAAACAACAAATTATAAATAAGTAAAAGAACACAAACTCTCGAAATTCGTAATCTACAGTACCTTGCTAGTCGCAGTAAACTACGGTAGTTATTGAATATTTTGAATTACTTATTGATTTTATTTTTTGAAATGAAATTATAAAATTGAATTTTCACAAGGTTCGCTAACAAAAACATGTTTTTCTGCACATAATCATATTATTTATTCAATTTCCATATCTTTCTCTGAGCGCCCCTCTCCCTCTATTCCTCTCCTTTCCTCCATTTCGCACTCATGTCTCCGTGCCGTTCGGTTGTGTGCTGCGCACACGGCGTCCCGTGCATCACGGTAAACATCCAGGCCCCTTCGATACACCGTGACACCACTACCGTACCCTCCGATCTCCTACCGTAATCTCTGCCTCCTTCAGGGCACCTTCCAAGCCGCCTTCGAGGGTCTGCGCCTCTCCGACCTCGATCGACGTAATTTTCGATCAGGTACTGGCCATTCTTTGATCTTTGGTTTTGTAATTTTCCAGATCTCGACGATGAGGGCGATGCTCACACGGCCTTCCTTCGATCGATGACCGGTCGTTCGACGACGCCCACTCGATCTCGATCTTCCACCTCCACCATCTACGAGAACCAGATTGAGCCGGTGAAAAGTAGTCAGTCGTCGATGGCATCCTACCGTATCCTACAGTAACCCTTCAGGACACAGCAGCAGCAGCAAGCGCGTGAGTCGCTCGGAGAAGAGCTACGGCAGCAGCGGCAGCAAGCCGGGGTTTCCCGCCAAAATCACGTTTCAAAAAGGATTACGGTATTTGCAGTCGCGGCCCAGCAGTGAAGGTGTACATTGGCATCAAGACTTCGGATGAGGCAGAGAGCATTGTCACCCGTGCCACCGACTTCAAGATCTACCACAAGCTCAGCGAGGTAGTACGGTATCGACGAGCACGGTAGTTTCGCCCCCCAAGTTACCGTATCCATCCGCAGGGACGCGACATTGATGCGCTGCGCACCAACCTCCCGCTCTACATCGTGTACCGTAGCACGAGAAACGCGGCCAGGTATACGGTAGGGGGGGGGCGATTGGGAACTGACTTTATTGACGGTAGAGGGCGATTGGGAACTGACTTTATTATTGGGAACTGACTTTATTGACGGTAGAGGGCGATTGGGAACTGACTTTATTTCGCAGGATCCCATGGTCGCAGGATCCCATGGTCGCAGGATCCCATGGTCGCAGGATCCCATGGTCGCAGGATCCCATGGTCGCAGGATCCCATGGTCGCAGGATCCCATGGTCGCAGGATCCCATGGTCGCAGGATCCCATGGTCGCAGGATCCCATGGTCGCAGGATCCCATGGTCGCAGGATCCCATGGTCGCAGGATCCCATGGTCGCAGGATCCCATGGTCGCAGGATCCCATGGTCGCAGGATCCCATGGTCGCAGGATCCCATGGTCGCAGGATCCCATGGTCGCAGGATCCCATGGTCGCAGGATCCCATGGTCGCAGGATCCCATGGTCGCAGGATCCCATGGTCGCAGGATCCCATGGTCGCAGGATCCCATGGTCGCAGGATCCCATGGTCGCAGGATCCCATGGTCGCAGGATCCCATGGTCGCAGGATCCCATGGTCGCAGGATCCCATGGTCGCAGGATCCCATGGTCGCAGGATCCCATGGTCGCAGGATCCCATGGTCGCAGGATCCCATGGTCGCAGGATCCCATGGTCGCAGGATCCCATGGTCGCAGGATCCCATGGTCGCAGGATCCCATGGTCGCAGGATCCCATGGTCGCAGGATCCCATGGTCGCAGGATCCCATGGTCGCAGGATCCCATGGTCGCAGGATCCCATGGTCGCAGGATCCCATGGTCGCAGGATCCCATGGTCGCAGGATCCCATGGTCGCAGGATCCCATGGTCGCAGGATCCCATGGTCGCAGGATCCCATGGTCGCAGGATCCCATGGTCGCAGGATCCCATGGTCGCAGGATCCCATGGTCGCAGGATCCCATGGTCGCAGGATCCCATGGTCGCAGGATCCCATGGTCGCAGGATCCCATGGTCGCAGGATCCCATGGTCGCAGGATCCCATGGTCGCAGGATCCCATGGTCGCAGGATCCCATGGTCGCAGGATCCCATGGTCGCAGGATCCCATGGTCGCAGGATCCCATGGTCGCAGGATCCCATGGTCGCAGGATCCCATGGTCGCAGGATCCCATGGTCGCAGGATCCCATGGTCGCAGGATCCCATGGTCGCAGGATCCCATGGTCGCAGGATCCCATGGTCGCAGGATCCCATGGTCGCAGGATCCCATGGTCGCAGGATCCCATGGTCGCAGGATCCCATGGTCGCAGGATCCCATGGTCGCAGGATCCCATGGTCGCAGGATCCCATGGTCGCAGGATCCCATGGTCGCAGGATCCCATGGTCGCAGGATCCCATGGTCGCAGGATCCCATGGTCGCAGGATCCCATGGTCGCAGGATCCCATGGTCGCAGGATCCCATGGTCGCAGGATCCCATGGTCGCAGGATCCCATGGTCACAGGATCCCATGGTCGCAGGATCCCATGGTCGCAGGATCCCATGGTCACAGGATCCCATGGTCGCAGGATCCCATGGTCACAGGATCCCATGGTCGCAGGATCCCATGGTCACAGGATCCCATGGTCGCAGGATCCCATGGTCACAGGATCCCATGGTCGCAGGATCCCATGGTCACAGGATCCCATGGTCGCAGGATCCCATGGTCACAGGATCCCATGGTCGCAGGATCCCATGGTCACAGGATCCCATGGTCGCAGGATCCCATGGTCACAGGATCCCATGGTCGCAGGATCCCATGGTCACAGGATCCCATGGTCGCAGGATCCCATGGTCACAGGATCCCATGGTCGCAGGATCCCATGGTCACAGGATCCCATGGTCGCAGGATCCCATGGTCACAGGATCCCATGGTCGCAGGATCCCATGGTCACAGGATCCCATGGTCGCAGGATCCCATGGTCACAGGATCCCATGGTCGCAGGATCCCATGGTCACAGGATCCCATGGTCGCAGGATCCCATGGTCACAGGATCCCATGGTCGCAGGATCCCATGGTCACAGGATCCCATAGTAACAGGGTCTCGTGGTTTCAGGATCCCATCTTTACCTTTGATCTCGTTCCGACGATTAGCTGTATAGTGAACACGAAGATTGCAATACTCTGAAGATAAAATAATGTTAAGTTTCCGAATCATACATGAAATATCAACCTGAATAACAATTCCGAATTCGAAGAAGAACGATGCTGCCGTTATTCCCTGAAGATTTATTTCATTTGAATTTGTCCCACTCTAATTCTCTGTAAATCCATAAGAAATACGAACCATTCTGCATGCTAAGACTCCTCCCGTAACGTCTTCACTTTCTATTGTATCACCACTATCTTTCGCAATGACGTTAACCTGAGCGAAAGAGTTTGAACACGATAATTTCTGTTTAGGATCTCACTGCGAAACACTTGAATCCCATGCTTACACTGGCAGAGACTTTGTCATTATTTTGGATCGTGTACTGGTAATAGCCTGGGCAAAAAAAAGTAATTATTGGTAGAGACCGCAAGCCCCGTCCACTTGAGAGGGATAGGGAATCGACGAAAAGTGGGATCGAGAGTGTGCAAGTCGAATTCTCAACCGATTTGGTCGATCAAAATTGCGTTGGATAGGTCTCAGCTTCCTCTTTAAGTGGTCCAATGCGCACTATGGTCGGATTTGTCAAAATGGGTCAAAATCCCGATTAAATAGCTCGGGATAGGTGTTTAGAGGCTTTCCCGAGTACGTATCACAGTGCGCATTGAATAGATTGTAATTTCTATTTTTTGAAGATTTTTAGAGAAGAAATCAAACGAATCGGATGTTTCCCCGATTTGCACAACTTTTCCAAAGATTCCCGCACGTGCGCGCGCATTTCCTCTCCCTCTTCCTTCGCCTCTCCCTCTCTCTCCTCACTGTTTCTAACCCGTCGTGAATAGAACACGCCGTGCCTATAGCTGTCCAAATTTCTCTTGGAAATTGTCTCTCACGACTTAGCGAAGCTCTAGCCCTCGAATATGGTAGGGAGCTGTAAAAAGACTCCGCCCACTTTTGGCTGGTCCCGTTTTCGGCGGCATTTCTGTTATGCCCCACACGCATGGTTTTTGGCCCATAACTCGGTTCAAAGATGAGATATCGATAAACGGCAAAAGTATGATCTTATTCGGACCAAGAGGGATAGAATGGGCACTTAAACATGCCCTCGCGATTGATTCCGTCTATCCCGTTGCGGTCTCTAATTATTGGCACTTCTTTACTTTAGTGCCCAAAGACCGCCCTCTAACTTGTGGGTAGCGAGAAATGATAAAGCGAGTGATCGAATGAGCTAGGAGATATATAATTATTTTCCTTTGTGCACCAAAGTAAAGAAGTGCCTAATTATTATCTAAAGTAAGCTAATTATTGAGGCGATTTTTGATGTCATGATGGGTTCGATCACAGGGCCGCATCTACAGCACCCGTTTGACGAATTGATAGGGTGATTGATAATTTAGATACCCTAGAAACTCACTGTTTGTAGCATTAGCCATCTGCAAAAGCTCAAGACTGAATGCACAGAGAACGAAAAAAACGATCGTGATGATTTTGAGAGCCTGCATGGATCTGAAATATGCGCATTAGCTCACGATAGGATGGAATATTTGAGAAATAGTACCTTGCTCGTATCGATCGACCGACTGTGATGAGAGTGAAACGAGAGAATGAAGAGAGAATCGAACATTTATTTCATTGATTTACCTATCTATTATAATCCAATATAATGCGATTACAAATCCGATAGGACAATAAATGAGTCAAATGTGGAGATTGAATCTCACTCCTATCGTTGAGCCTCCCCTTTGACTGGGATATTCGATGGTAATCTACAATCTCAACCCTATAAAGCCTCGATGAATCCCTCTCATCCTCATACCAAGTCGTCGACATGGCCCAGTCCGTTCCTCCCGGAGATATCGCCACCCAGCCCGGAAGCAAGATCGTCTTCAACGCCCCCTACGATGACAAGCACACCTACCACATCAAGGTACCGTACCCCTGACCCTGACCTACCGTATCTCTTGAGATCCACTGTGATTCTCATATTCGTTCTTATCCCACAGTAACCCTTACTATCTCAGGTTACCAACTCGTCTGCTCGCCGTATCGGATGGGCCTTCAAGACCACCAACATGAAGAGACTCGGAGTCGACCCCGGATCCGGAGTGCTCGACCCTAAGGAGAACGCCCTCATCGCTGTCTCTTGCGACGCCTTCGCCTACGGACAGGAGGTACGGTATTGCCCCCTCCCAACCAGCCTGACCCTCCAATCCATCTCTAATTCGTGCACTTCAGGACGTCAACAACGACCGCGTGACGATCGAGTGGACCAACACCCCCGATGGAGCCGCCAAGCAGTTCCGCCGCGAGTGGTTCCAGGGAGACGGCATGGTCCGCAGAAAGAACCTCCCCATCGAGTACAATCCCTGATTTCGCTTCGATAAAGGTGTTTTTGGAGAAGAACTTGTTGAGCAATGTGTTTATCATTGAAAATGGATCAATCGATAGTCGATCTTGATCAGTACCGTAGTCTACAGTACTCTTACGATGCCCACTTCCACTTTCTGTACGGGCTGCGCTGCTCGCCGTACGAGGCTGGGGGCGTCTCTGAAACACGGTAGGATACTGTAGTTCAAACGGGTCAGACTCACGATGGACCGCGGCGTTGTCGTAGGCGCGAGGCTCGTAGGCGGGTGGCTGCGAGACGACGACCACCGCTTCCGAGGGGGTCTGATGGATTACTGTAGACCCAGTTATCGATTGGCTACCGTATACCTCGTAGGATGGAGCGGGGGCGTACGATGGTGCGGGTCTGTTGATGCCAGCGGTGCGCTCGGGGCACTTGCAGTACTGTCCGTCAGCTCCGGGGTTGCCTGAGGATGGGGAAACGGTAACAAGAATTCTAAGCTACCGTAACCCAACGGTAATCTACCGTACCAGGAATTAGGGCTGGCTAAACGATACTCTAAACGTGGCAGGTTTAGCTCCCCCTACGCTCCATGCCCCTGAGATCGGAAGCACTCTCTCCATTCTGCATGCTCTCTCGCTCGCAACTAGGG
>LS486535.1:0-31777 GCA_900490705.1 Pristionchus arcanus
ATCGTAAAAACATGCTCTTTCACTTGGCCAAAAATCGACTTTTTCTCGAAAACGAAAAACAATCATGCGATTTCAACATAACCACGAGATAGAGCTCGAAATTCGGATTTGGGTCGCGAAAATTTTCGACTTTTTCACGCGTTTCGGGCGAGAAAAACTCGAAAAACGCATTTTCAGGAAAAATGAGGGGGTGCCCCCCCTGGAGCGAAAAGGGGACATATTGCGAAATCGACCATACCAGGTTGTTCAGCATCGAAAACAACCCATAGGCCCAACTTTTGAGCACTTTTGATTTTTTACCTTTTCCCGACACTTGTTGATCCTAACGCAAACCGCCTCATATACCACGGGGAAAGGACAAAAAAACCGCACCACAGCTAGACGGGGATACGGTAGGCACACCATGAGAAAGGACATAAAACAAGACCACACCATGTGAAGGGGATATGGTAGGTACACAACGGGAAAGAGCAGAAAACAAGATCCCACCACTAAGACGGGGATACGGTAGGCACAACATGGGAATGAGCAGAAACTTAAACCACACCACGATCAGAGATGGGAATACGGTAGGTACAAAACGAGAAAGTGCAGAAAACTAAAACCACACTACGGAGGACGGGGATACGGTAGGCTCACCATGGGAAAGGAAAGGGCAGGATGCCAAAATCACACTGGGTCCGCGGTACTGTATGCACACCACGGGGAAAGGACAGAAAAAAAACCGCACCACAGCTAGACGGGGATACGGTAGGCACACCATGAGAAAGGACATAAAACAAGACCACACCATGTGAAAAGGATACGGTAGGTACACCACGGGAAAGAGCAGAAAACTAAAACCACACTACGGAGGACGGGGATACGGTAGGCTCACCATGGGAAGGGCAGAAAACAAGACCACACCATGGGAAGGGGATACGGTAGGTACACCACGGGGATATGGTAGACACTAGGGTTGGCTAAACGATTGCGACATTGCAACGTTGCAACGGCAGGGGGAGGGTAGCAACGTTGCTACCTATCAAGTAACTCGTAGCAACGTTGCTACCCCTCTAGGGAAGGGCAGGGATAGACGAGAGAGCGTGCGAAAATGAGAGGGTCTTCCCTTCTCTCGTTGCAACGTTGCTACGATCGTAGCAACGTTGCTACCCTCCCCCTACCCTCGACTCTCCGTTGCAACGTTGCTACCTAGGGAATCGCTATTCCAACGTTGAAAACGACGAAATGCCAACCCTAGTAGACACATCATGGGAATGAGCAGAAACTGAAACCACACCACGATCAGAGATGGGGATACGGTAGGTACAAAACGGGAAAGGGAAAGGAAAAAAACACATTTCCGTAAGACGAAAAGGCGTTTTACAAGGGATAAATATTGTATTGCGTTTTAAAAGAATATCACATGGTGACGAAACAACGATTCAGAAGGTTCCAAAATGACAGTATGTCCAATCGCCTGTTTTTTTTATCGCGAAACAGCGACTTAAAAAGTTATCAACATTTAATAGTGGTTTCTAATCGATTGCAAAACAGTTAACATTAAAATAGCCTAAACAGAATTGCATTTAGTCGTTTACTATTCGACTACTACAGATGGCGAAACAGCATTTCTTTTGAGCTCACAATTCCTGTTATAACGATTGTGAGTAGCTATAACAGGAAAAAATGAAATTGATTTCAATCGATAATTTATAGTCCGCTGGTGTAACAGCGTTTCACCAAGTAGCAAGCTAGAATTACAATCCACCGCTACCGCTATAATTGCGTCTCGGCATGTATCAAAATATAATTACATTCTACTGATTATTGTTCCAACTTCCCTTACAATTAGGACGAGAATGATCTGGATCTCCCCTCTCAGGTGAGACAATCAATATCCCGACATCGACCGTACCCCTCCCCCCTCATCCCCTACTTTCCCCGGTCTTGTCGAATTTTCGACAGGCGACATTTCCGACTGCACCACACATCACACACCACGCACCTTGGCTCCCTTGGTGCACTCCTTGAATCCCTGCTCGTCGACGCCGTCGCAGCGCGAGTCGTGGGGCAGGCAGAGCGGCGAGCCGTCGCACATCGACGTGTCCTTCGAGCAGTCCGTCTCTCGCTTGCCTGCAGGGCGGCTTTTATTACTTTGACCTGTCCCGTTCAAATTTCGACAGGGCGACGTTTCCTAACCACACCACGGCACACTCACGGCAGAAGGCAGAAGAAGGCAGAAGGTCGGTGCGCGGCGCACCACGAGCCAGGCCCCTACCTACGTGGTGCAAGCAGCGGCAGCACTTATCGCCAAACGCGTCCCGGATCGAGTCGGCGCGCATTGTCATCTTTTCCCAGAACGTGCTGGAATAGTGGTGTTAGGGCGACGTTTCCTACTCGGCACACTATTGCACCCACTTGCAACTCACCGGGGCTCCTGGTATCATCCGTTCACGTGGTACATGTTGGTGGTCGTGGTGAACGAGCCTTGGCGGAATGCCTGAAAAAACGGCGCGGTGAGGTTGATGATAAACGTCGACAGTCATATTTTTGACAAGACTAGGTTGATTAGGAAACGTCGACTCACCTCGACTGCTGTGCGTCCTGTGGAGTAGTTGCCGCGTGTGCCGAATGAGGGATCGACCGGGTGGGCCATGTAGGGGCGAGAGCCGGAGAAGGGAACCGGTCTGAAGTGCAGGTATTCAATCGATAATCACGGTGCTTTCGCGATCGACGATTATTACAAATATGAGAAGACGTGGTTTCAATGAGGATACACAAGATCGCCACACCAACTCACCAGCAAACTCGAACGCTTGGGACTACAATACACCGACTAAAATACCGAAATTTCAGTCGCATATCTTGGGATATGGAAACAGTGATTCACCAGATAAAATGGAAAGGAGTGTTAACTTTACATGATTGTGAATCCAAACTGCAGTTGCAAAATGAAATGTGGATCCTTTCACAAAACATGAATGTACAGCATTGATTCGGCTATAATCAAAAACGAACTACGATTTTGCTTATACCTCGATAACCAAACATAATTATGCCGGGAACTAGATGCATGAAATAAAAAGGAGCTAAACCGATAAAGAAGTGCACATTACTTATTTTTACACGACGAAACCCCGATCAAGTAGATTCAATACATGTCAGGTTCTGTGATCGGCCTTAATATCTTGCTTGTGAAACATAAATTCAGAGGTAACTGAGTTAGTACGCACAAATTTAATTATTTCCTCGAGTTTACTACGCAATCGCTAAAACGCATTATCACCAGTATCAAACCAGCAACGCATTCTCTTCACTGTATTTGGTGTCGAAACAACAATTCACCAAGCATCTATTAAGACAATATTCAAGCGCTATTTTCTTGATCGTGTAACGGCCACTGATGTGCTAGGAAAGGTGACAAGTGTTAAATTGCGGATGCCCTCATAAGTACTGGTTAACTTTAATTTTTGACTAATCTCGAATGTACGAAGGAATGCCCAGAACTTTATTTGCGGATGCCCCCACTCCGCCACCTTTTGATCTCAACGGTGACAGTACCTCATGGAGCTGTGCCTAGTCGCTGCTCTCGAGTACGCGTCCGATTGGGGGAGTCATCCAACTACACAGTGGAATGGTTTGATCCACATCCGAGCCATACCTCTTATCCCTGCTTCTTATCCCTTCATCAGTCGTGCTCGAAGTGGCCGACAGTAGTCGCAGCGAGGGGAGGGAAAACGCCAGAGTGAAACTGCAAAAGGACAGTGGTAAATAAAATCGATATACACTATCGTACCTCTCATCCCTGCCTCCTATCCCTCCATCAGTCGTGCTCGAAGTGGCCGACAGTAGTCGCAGCGAGGGGAGGGAATCGCCAGAGTGAAACTGCAAAAGGGCAGTGGTAAATATAAGGCGCAATTTACAGTCATGTTTATATACGAATAGCTATTGTTTCCAGTACCTGTTCTTCCTACAGAGTGGCACCTCCACAGCCGCAATTCCCTCATCGAAAAGAGAGAAGGAAGGACGGGGAAGGAAAAAGGGAAGTCGTTTGTGTCCCATCGCAGTGCTGAAAAAAAATTAAATTACATTGCAATATTAAATGAATATAATTATTTAGCCAACCCACCTCAATCATCCAATCGACGAGCACGGCACGCGAGTCCTTCGATAGTTTCGAATGGTTCTCCATGTATCCATCACTTCGAACGAGGAGAGACCGACCATTGCAAATCTGTAATGAAAGGCAGGGCAGCATCTTTTACCTCTCATTTAACTCTTATTTCGTTCTGGCTAAATTCTAAATTCCCGTTGTAAGTGTGAAGAGGAAGTGTGAAGAGGGAGGCTAATACCCCAACGAAAAAAATTAATTCAATTCACGTTTGAGACAGATAAATTCATTTTGACGATGGGGCCTTACATACCGGTGACCTGATAGTGTGGCGTTTACGCGAAATGGATTGAAGGTCAGTGAGAACCTTCTCCCCCCTTCACTACCAGCCGCTGATCCCTGAACCGAAGTTGAGGGGGCGGGACACATATAGTGCCAATGTCGACCGGCTCTCCTCACTCACAGATAATAAGACCCCATCGCCAGGGTGCGCTCTATTAATCTAATCAACTGTATATACGAAAATGGCATATTTGTGAATTGATAGTGGATTTTAAATTGAAAATACTGGAACAAAAAAAGATGATACAAATTACTTGCAAAAAAGCGCAAAACCCCACTTAAAATCAATAAAATAATTAACTTATCGAATAGAGGCGAGGAAGAGGCCGAGAAGAATTGGCTAATCGGCTGGCTCTTAGAATCGAGCGGTCGACGATGATGTCACCTTCAAGAAATATAAATCGAAATAGGTCTATTAAAGAAATGGTAAACGACACAGCAGTGCCAACGCAAACGCTTACAAGCAAAATACCAGCGGCAAACTGCAGGATACATCACTCCACTAACAATAAGTTATGCGCGTAAAGTGGTCAAAACACGCGATTCGTTGCTTGTAATATTACATTATAACGAGAGCAGGGACGCGCGTACGAGCAGCTGAAGCCAGTGGTGGCCAAAATAGGACAGCAGAAGCACTCAACATCACCTAAGGAACAAGGGTGCGCCAGGCACAGCCTTTTCTAGAAGGTCAAAATCTGTTTCAACCACTTTTCACGCTCGAGAAGGGAGCAAAGCAGAGCAGGGAAGACGATGAGTAAACAAGAAGGATGATGGAAGTAAGACTGAATCAAGACGAGAAAGGAAGAGACACAATCGATTGGTAGATCACCACGAGGGACGCGAGACGGGCGAAAGCGAGAGAACACGCAAAAGTGAGAGAGTGCGAGGGGAGGGAGAGAGTTATCCTCGCACGAGTCACGCACGCTGATCAAAGAATCAATGTGCGTCGTCGCTCCCAACCAAAAAGTAGTATCGGGATCTGAATCTGGGTACGGTTATGGTACCAGAAATCTGGATGCGGGTATGGTACCAAGGAAGTGGATTCGGTATCAGTGATCTGGATGCGAGTACTGTTCCAAGGATCTGGATACGGTAACAAATGATTGGTTACGGGTTCGGTTCCAACGATCTGGATCTGGATACGGTATCAGGAATCTTCATACGAGCACGGTACCAAGAATCTGGTACGGGTACGGTACCAAGGAGCTGGATACGAGCACGGTTCCAGTGATCTAGTTACGGGTTCGGTGTATCAGGAATCAGCACTAATCTGATTTTTCTTTATTGGTAAAAGTCCTAGAAATGAAAGTCACGGAGCACTGTGAAAGCTAATGTGCAATCGAAGACTTCTTGAGAATCAATTATCTTTTTTTAAATTCTAATTTTATTCTCAGCAGAGCCTCTTTACATACTTATTTCAACAATAAGATTTTCCATTTGCATCTCCCCTCCCTCCATCTCTCCCTTCTCCCCTCTCCTCCTTCCCTCATTCACGATCCTCTCCCTTCTCTCGGACGGTCTTCTCCAATGTCGAAGGAGCGATCGGCTCCGCCGACCCCAATCAAGACTGCCCCTCACGAGCCGAAACACATCGATCCCAATGACTTCGTGAGTTACCGTATCCCCCGCCAGTTACCGTACCCCTCCTGTTACCGTATCTTCTCCAACTACCGTTTCCCAGCCAGTTACCGTACTCTTTTCAGACAGTCTTCGACGGAGCTGTAAGGGCGATCGAATCATTCATGGCAACTGAGGTTGAACTGGGCAAAAGACGAAAGATCAAAGATCAATTCAGAATGCGAGAGATGCAAACTTGAAGCTTCGTGCGGGATTCGATCTCGTTCCTCCCGAAGGAAAGGACTACGATTACAAGAGGTGAATTGAGATCGATTGGCTAGTGATGACATCATCGTTTCAGTTCTTCCCATCTTTCTATCGATCTTTCCGCAATGAGAAATCTTCCTCGGGCAAGATCGGATGTACTGAAGAAACACGAAGAAGAGAAGAAGTAAGTGAACCGATCGAGATGAGAAAGAAGGAATGAAATTACTCGACTACCGTACTCCCTTCCTCGTCAATCGATACTACAGTATCCCTTCTCAGACGCCTCGATGCAATTCGTCGCGAGAGACAGGAAAAGTGTCCGACCTCGAGCAGAAGCGGTATACGGTAGCTGATCGACTGGCCTAATCGATAACTGATCCAGGCATGTCGTCATCCTCGTCGTGTAGTTCCATCTCTGACCGTAACCCGGTAGTGGTGCGTCAGCCAGCCGGCGTCGACGACGATTCGCAATCGTCGAACTGGACTGCACCCACTTCACCGTTCATCGAGCGAGCGAAGAGTGCACTCAAGGACACGAGTACGTAGAGGATTACGGTAGACACACCACCCACTGATCAGAATGATAAATCAATGACTTATCTCTGAATGTTGTTGAGTACATTGCATACTTTGCAGTGCTCATGGGAACTCCACACGAGCCAGTTCAATGGAAGAAATGTACGGTGATACCGTATCCCGAGGATACCCTATAATTGATTGTGAATGGGTACGGTATCCAATCGATTACAGTACCTGCCGTATCGACTGGTCGTGGTGAGAGGACACCAGAGAAGGCGCCGTATCAACGAGCCATCACGAGGGAAATCTCATCGGCTACCGTATACGCAGTGAAGGGAGCGGGTGGTACGGTGGTGAGATATCGACGAGTGACTTTATTACCCCTGGTATTTACAGGATACGGTACCGACGGTTCGATCGATGAATACGACAGACGCGAGATCAATCGCTCCTTCCCCTGTCAAATTGACGATGTCAGGGGTCGGATCGCCAATTGCTCAGAAGAGAGTTGAGATAGCAGAGCAAGAGGAAATGAGAAGGAGAAAGGAGGAAGAAGAGAAAAGAATGAATGATGAAGAGGAAAGGAAGAAAAGAGATAGGGATGAAGAGGAAAGGAAGAAAAAAGATAGGGATGAAGAGGAAAGGAAAAGGAAGAAGGATGAAGATGACAAGATCTCTTCAGATATGAGCAGAGAATCGACTAGTGGTCAGTTTCTGGCCTTCATTCAATCGATTTCATGTTTTTCAGATGCCTCTGAATTCCAAAATGATTACGTGCCGAAACCGAAAAGATATCGAAAGAAGACGAAGAGAAAGGTTTGAAATCATGGCAAAATACGAAAAATCGGATCTTTCCTTCAGTCTGCCCATTCAATTTCTCGTCATTTCTCTGCCCATCTTCAATCCGTTGGAAATACAGCAAGTGCAGCTGCAGCAGCTGCAATTGAGAGACTGCGACTCTCGAGTGGATGGATCACGGGTACGGTAGACTACCGTATCCCCACCATTGACTACCGTACTCTCAGATCTCTATCATCACTATCTCCTACATGTTCTGGCCTCACTTGGCAGGGCGTTTCCAGAGGTGGAAGTGCTCGGACCTCCTCCCAGAAAGGGACAGGTACGGTAGTCTACCGTATCCACATCTACCGTACCATTCAGATACCGTATCCTCTCAATCGAGCCATTCGTCGACCAATTCCTTCCGCTGAAGTTTTCGCTGTGAAACATGCAGTGAATGTTGTGAAGAAAGAAGAGAACAAAGAAGCGAAAAGAGAAGTGAAGAAAATTGCGAAGAAAGAAGTGAAAAAGGAATCGAAGAAAGAAGTGAAGAAAGAGGTGAAAAAGGAATCGAAGAAAGAAGTGAAGAAAGAGGTGAAAAAGGAATCGAAGAAAGAGTTGAAGAAAGAAATCAAACAAGAGATTAAGAAGGAAGTAAAGAAAGAGATTAAGAGAGAAATCAAGAAAGAATTGAAGAAATTAGAGGAATCAGTGAAAACAGCTCCGACTCCCCATTCATTTGGAGTTTCGCCGAAGAGGGAACAAGAGGTAAATATTCCCTGCTTTGGAAGATTATCGATTGATTCTTGAGACAACGAGCAAAACAGCGGAAGAGATCTCAAGTGGAAGAGATACAATATCGAAGAGAGAGACTGAAGATCCTCCTGAACCTCCCTTCAAGAAGAGTGAAGATGGTCTACCAACTGCCATTCCCACTCCTACGGAACAATCGGTGAGACACCCAGGCCTTAAATTAGATCATCGGACCACGAACTGACTAGACATGAGACAGCCTTGTAAGTAGCATAATAGTCACCCTTATCCACGTTATACAGCATCTGCAATAAAGCAATAGAACCCTTTTCACCTTCATAATATCCCTCCACTTCAGATCGGTTTTCGTGAAGTGCAGTCCAGCAAGCGGTCCAATATCGATTCTTCCTACAACAAGTATACCGTACCCTAAGACGATCGCCAACTGATTTCATTCCAGAGACGAGGATACGCTTAACAACATCAAATCGATCGATGAGGATGATTGGAGTACGAGAAGAACGGAGAGCGACACGAGTGTATGGAGATTATTAGAGTTCAAGTCGCCGTCTCTTCATTTCACGTGCTCTCTCATCAGTCAGAGAGTCGAGAGGGCGTGTGAAATGAAGAGACGGTGTCTTTCGAACTCTGGAGATTACGGTAATACCGTACCCTGCCGTATCCCTTTGCAGATAATATCGAACGATCCCGCTCATCCCGAAGCTTCATTCGATTTCAAGAAACTTGGAGATAAACGAACGGTAATTTGCAACTGATGTAGGGTTGTCAGGATGAAGAATTCGCCCCTTTTGATTCCTAATCCTAAATGCTAACCTCATCATTCCATTCAGGAACTTTCGTTCCAAGTGCACGTTCATAAGAACAAAATCTTCTCTCCAATTGTTCTTCAACCCACGAGAGTCGTCACGGTTCCCAATCTATCGATGGAACCTCTCTGATCTTTGATCTTTGATCGACCCTCTCAGTAATTATCCCCTAATCAGCAATGCAATCGAATCACTACTAGTTCACGATTGAGCTTTCCTGTGGACACGGCTCTCGTTTCCCATGCTCATTCTTTTCGTTCAGACGAATAAAGTTTTATTCTATTTTGGCGTTGCATCTTTTTGTTTATCGTAACAATTTCTTGGCACTGGGAATTCTGAGTGCTTTGCAATCATTGATATTTTACAAGCTTTATCTTCGCACCTTATCGAAACATCGGAAAAGTGTGTGTAATGCTGATTCGAACGAGCGAATTCAGAAAAGACACGGAAAAAGGAATAAAAAAGGGGGAGGGGTCTACTGGATGGAAATCGACCGGGATTGGGAGGGGATGGTGCTACAGTAATCTGCCCGACGACGTTTCGCCTGTCGCGTAGTGTACTACAACACACAACGACGAAGTCATCAGGGCGGGGAGTATATGAGAAACTAGTCAATACAAACTGAGATACAAAAGGTAAGAATATCAAAAGTGTGCTATAAATGAAATATACATGAGAAGCTGCGCGCCTTCTAACTAGAGTAGTGGTGGTGGGTGGTGGTGTAATCTAGAGTGTGGTGGTGGTGGTGTAAAGTGAGAAACGGCGCGCAACCACTCAACGTGAGTGGATGGAACGAGAAATTTTTACTGAGAGAGTGGGGGTGAGAGATTACGGATTGTCGTGTGACGCAGATACAGTACCCAGAGGAGAAATGAGATGAGCTTATCGACGACTGACTTATTTCTCGCCCGATGAGCGGACCTTCGATCGGATTCGCACGAGAGAGGTCTCGGCCGCGTCGGCGCGCTAAGATTATCGATTGATTACGGTAGGAGGAAGGACATATCGATCGGCTACGGTATCAAGGAGACGTTTCATACAGAATACGGTAGGAAGGATCGATCGATTACGATAGAAGGGTTACGGTATCCTTACCTCCTCAGCGGATTCAAGTGCCATCTGGATGGTACGGTACTTGTTCAGATTCTGGGTCGCCTGCTCCTCCTGCAACGAAATCACTTCAATCCTTCTCATTTGCTATCATCTCCATAATTTTCCCAGTGACTTCTTAAGCAGAGCAATCATTATGAATAAATGATCTGTGAAAGAGAAAGAGATGCAATCTTCATTCTGACAGCCAAACTCTGGTATTTTTTCGCACTGGATTTCCATGTGCATCTTTGATCTTTTCCCGCTGTGAAAAATACCAGAGTAGTTGAGGTCATTTCAGTGATCCGTCTCCTCTCCTTATCATCCCCTCCCCCTCACTCACAGCCTCCTCCAACGCCTTCTTCTGCTGTTTCAGTTTGGAGTGGAGCTTCTCAACCAACTCTTGCAGCTTATCGTAGTTCTTCTTGTCCTCGTTTACCTGCACATCAACTTATGAGTTTCAGTTTTGGCGGGAATATTCAAACCTGGAAGTCGAGTTCCCTGACTCTTCTATCGGCACGAGAAAGAGCCTTGGACGTCTCTTGGGCACGACGGGATTCGTTCTCGTAGTCGACCTGCAAGAATAAAAGATGATTATGATCCGAAACAATATTTATTCTCAGATAAAAATGTGTCGCATTCGAGCGAATATGTGTATAAAATTTTGCAGTAGTGTAATTTCAGATATAATAGGAAATGAATGGAACCTGGAGGGTCTTGAGCTTGCTCTCAGCCTTGAGGACGGCCTTCTGTCCTCCCTTGACGACTGCTGCCTCGGCGGTGTCGGCGCGGTCTTGAAGGTCCTGAATCGATGATGTTTAAATCTTTCTATTTTATTACCATACCACCTCTATAAGAGCAAGTCTACCACTATAACAGCAAGTAACAATTGAAAATATTGTAGAATTCCCTACCTTGACTTGGCTCTCAAGCTGCTTCTTGAATCTCTCCAATTGCTGTGCTCTCTCCTGTTCGTGTCTCAATTCATCGGCCAACTTGGCTGCCTCAACAACGGCCCTTCTTCCTCTCTCTTCAGAGGCAGTGATCTCGGAACTGCACTCAAGGAGGTCGGACTGCAATGGGAAAATATTAAACATCTTCAACCAACTGGAACTAGCCCAAGAGGAATCAAGAGCAATTTTATGAGGGATGTCATGATTAGAAATTTGTCCCTTCATTCCTTGCATTCTCTCACTATTCGGAGTTGCGAGAGAGCATGCGGAATGAGGAGACGAATTCTTCACCCTGACAGCCCTAACTGTGAAGTCACTTACTCTAAGGAGATTGATCTCCGAATCCAGTTGGTTTCTGGCAGCAGTGTATGCGACATTCTGGGAGTTCAACTCATTGTTCATCTCCTGTTGCTCGTGAGCGGTCGATTCCATCTGGCGACGGGCACGTTCGAGCTGCAATGTTAATTTATTATTTTTCTTAATTATTTTATTTAACCAAGTTTACATTCTTTGGAAGATTGAGCAGAAAGCAGTAGAGAGAGTCTCTTCAAGATCTGTTTGTCCGCTAGAGATCTTGTTTGCAGGCTCTTACTACTCAATTCCGAGAATACTAGTGATAAGCGATGTGAAAACTTGCACGCGCATTGTCGAGATCATTCTTTACAATGATCCGTTAATACTATCAAAAAATGCGGAATGCGAAAAAAAGGTGTTTCCACATGAAATACGCTGGTTTTCATTGATTGGAACATCGATATGCCCACCTGATCGAGCTTGGTAATGAGATCCTCCTGTTCCGTCTTTGCAGCTGCCAATTTTCTCTCCGTCGCAGCGTACAACTCTCTGAATTCCTCACGACGACGTTGTTCCTCGTCGATGGAAGCCTGCAGAAGATGGCGTCATCGTCATCGATTAGCCACGCCCCCTTTCGGAATGCTCGCATTATTTCTTGTGGTCTATCACCAATCAGAATGACGACAATGTACGCAAAAATGAAAGGACGCGAAAACAAATAAAGAATATGAGGAACAATTCAAACCTGGAGCTCTCTGATCTGGTCGGTGTATCTTCTGATGTTCTTCTGGGCGTCCTCATTGGCCTGATTAGCGTGGTCGAGAGCGATCTCGAGCTCCTGGAAAGGATAAATAATCGATAATCAGCCGATATTCTACGAATCAATCGATAATCCATCCAGTTTCCTCGTTTTCGATTTTGCCAATCTCCACAGATAAGAGAGCGCAAACAGATCCAAGTGATCAGGGGAAGATGGAGGAAACGTGTTATCTCGTCGATAGGATACTAGACGAGGAATTCTCTGGTATCGGAATGATCTCTCTTCGGTCAGAGAAGCGAGAGATCACGGAAAAGTGAAAAGTGTCAGACTCTCACTCTAGACGTGGATATCAAAAAATGTGCTTACTCCGACGTCGGATTCGAGCTTCTTCTTGATTCTGAGGAGGTCGTTCTTCATCTTGCTCTCCTGATCGAGGGTTACCTGAACAATTCGATTATTTAGTCAATGCAAGAAGAGAGTGGTCGGTTCTTGTTAGCAAAGAGTCTCTTCAAAGAAGTGATAAACTCAATCGATATAAGAAGTTCATGAAGTCAATCAACCAATATTCTGACCTGGATGCTCTCGAGGTGATTCTGATGGGTCTTTCTCGCATTCTCAAACTCTTCTTCCTTCTCGCTGATTCTCTTCTCGATCTCCTGTCTGATCTGGCCGATCTCGATCGTTGCGCGGGTAGCCTGACAATTATCGATTGATTGATTAGTTATCGATTGATTATCGATCGTCTGCTACCGTATACCTTGGACTCCTCGGCTTCGAGAGCGGCTTCAGCCTCATCGAGAGCGCGCTGGAGTTCGTCCTTGTCCACCTGTAAAATCGATAATGATGCACCGTAGCATACCGTAATCTAAAGTACATACCTCAAGTCTTCAGAAACAATCGAAAATGATTAGTAGTACCCCTGACGGCCGTAATCCCACAGTATCAACCGTACCTCGAGTCTTCTGAGGTGCTTCTGGAGGGCGTGGGTGTGTCTGCCTCCCTCTCCGAGTGCCTCGGTGTAGTCACGGAGCTCGTCGGACAGAGCCTGCAAGAAAGTTCAGTCTTAAGCTCCGCCCCCCTTTCTCCAAACTGCATACCTTGTTCTCTCTCTTGAGTCCCTCAGACTGATCAGCGAGAGCGTCATGCTGTCCTCTCAACTTATGAGCATCGGCAGCGAGGGAGCGAGAGTCTCTCTGGGCATTGTCCAGCTCGACGTAGAGGTCGTCAACCTTCTTCTTCCATTCGTCGATGACCTACGGAATTCATAGATTAGAACCGTTGATGCTATTGAACATGCATCCACATTCAGACACGAAGTAACAGCGGTGATACAGAAAAGGCTACAAAAAAGTGAAATTGACCTTATCGAATGCCTTCTGCTTCTTCTCGAGCGTCGAAGCAGCGGTGGAGTGGTGCTCGGCCTCGGTGCTGCAATTATTATTGATTAATACTTTGCTAATTATAATAATTACCACCGCCAGCGAGCACACGGGACTAGAAAAAAGACAAAATATTGAGAGAAAAATTAGAAAAAAATTGAAAAGCAATCCGAACCGGTTGGCATCGGCTTCGCTGGCGAGTCTCGTCTTAGAGTTCTCGAGCTGCACGATCTTAGCGTTCGCTGCATCGAGAGCATCCTGCAGCTCGACGACCTTGGCGTTCTGGCTGCAAATTGAAGGAATTAAATATTGATCTTTGATCTCTGATCCCCAAACCGTCTTCTAAATAAGGAATATCATGTAGAGACTTACCGTCTTCTGACTTCATCGAATTCATCAGCTCCAATGAGTCCCTCAGATTCGAACTTGCTCTTCCATATCTCAAGCTCATTCTGGGCACGGGACAGCTGACGAGTCGTCTCACCCTAAAGCATACTTCTCATTGCACCCTCCCATGTGCAGCGATGTCCGAGCGGTTAAGGAGATTGACTAGAAATCAATTGGGCTCTGCCCGCGTAGGTTCGAATCCTGCTCGCTGCGAAATGTTTTGCCGCATTTTTAGCTGCTTTACCTTGGCCGCGATTTCGTCCTCGACTTGTTCCTTGAGGTGATCGACGTCCCTCTGGAGGTTGCGAGACAGATTCGAGAGATTCTGACGCTCGCGAGATTCCTCATCGGCGAATCTCTTGGACTGAAAGGGCAGATTGATCTTTGATCTCTGGTATCTGGTCTTACCTCCTCGAGCTGGTTGGTGAGGAGGATCTTAGCCTTGTTGAGGTTCATGCTCTGGTGCTCGAGGTCGGACACCTAAATTAATCATTGATTGATAATGGTCGGTTTGAATTGATCTGGGTCCCGACTGGAAAACAGCTACCGTACCTGTCTGGCCAACTCGGAGTTCTCATTGTGAAGTCGTCCCTTGGATGAGATGAAGTCAGTGAGCTGTCTCGACTGCTCCTCCGCACGAAGACGAAGCTCCAGAAGACGGACCTGACGGATGAAAATGTGTTTTATTGTCTAAATGTTTCATCTTCATCTCTCAGCGTCATCAAAGCCGCAACTTTTGATGTATTGTGATAAAAGCACACGAATTCGCAGTTCTTTCAAATTCTCCTTCAGAAGAAAACCCACCTCATTATTCTTGGCGATTCTCTCCATCTCCTGTCTTGCCTTGCTCTCGAGATCGAGTGCCTGGGATGCCTCCTCGAATGCTCTCTGCATCTGTCCCTTCTCCTTCTCAAGACGAGACTTTGCCTTCTGCACCTGGAATGGAAAGGATTGGATATCACTCCGATGATAGATCGAATGGCCGTAGAAGACAATATCCTAGGATGAACCCATCCCTAAAATATCCGATGAAGTGCTGACTGTGAGACTAATGAGACACTGGTTCCCTTACCTGCTCGATTTGATCATTCATCTCCATTGCTCCATCCTGTCCCTTCTTCTTCAATGCAGCGAGTGCCTCTCCGAACTTCATTCCACTCTCATCGAGATCGCGACGAAGCTTGTTCAGCTCCGAATCCTTCTTCTTCGAGAACTCGATCTGATAAGAGGGAGGATAAGTTGGACCCGGAACCACTGCACTTGATGGTACCAAGCTACCACAGATCGTGCTGGATGGCCCGGTTCAATCTGTAGTAGCTTAGGGCTAGTTATCGGCTCTCGCCTCATTTCGAATGCTCTCTCGTCGGTCAGAAATACTTACGAGAATGCATGCAAAATGAGGAGAGATGCATGTCGATTTGTCATCACTGTCGTCTACCATACCTGAGTAGCAATGGCTCTCTGTTGTTCCTCCAACTGATCAGCCATTTCATCATATTCATTCTGTAGTTCTCCTCTTGATCTCTCTGATCGGCCTCTCGCCTCCTTCTCCTCTGCCAATTGAGACAGAAGATCCTGCAAGACAGTTAATACTCATCAAATCCTACGAAGCGTGAGATCATGCGGGCGAAAGAATGGCTCTCGGAAATAGGGCAAAATACGAAATAATCGTCTCATCATTTCTCGCCCTCTATTGGCCGGTGATAGAAATGAAGAGATGATTGCTCGTATTTCGAACTCTGAAGGAAGAAGGGCTGGTGAAGAGGTGTCATTAAAGTTGTAAAGACATTCTTCACTTGCCATCCTTACTCAAAAATGAACTAAAGAAGGGGCAGAATGGCTCTCGAAAGGATGAATGAATGACTAAAGGCGAAGGAAAGACATGCTAGTGCTCTACGGTATTTACCTGCACTCGTCCGCCTTGAGTCTGAAGAAGGGAAAGAAATAGAGATCAAAGATCAAAGATCAAAAGGGGCGGAGTCACTTACAGCCATGCGGGCTTCGTCCTCCTTGATCAGTCTCTGGAGCTTGGAGACACCGTTCGTTTCGTCTTCCAACTTCATCGAGAGAGTCTGCATCTCGTGCTCCTTGCTGGAAAGACGAATAGTAAAAACGGAGACTAATAAGCAGACGCAATCTGTCAATAATATTTATTTTTTGAAGATACTCATACCGTCTAAGGGCATTCTCGATATCAGCCTTCTGCTTGCTCAGTTCATCAAGAGTCTCTTGGGCGATCTTCAGTTCTCCCTCTGCCTTTCTTCTCGCCTTATCGGCATCAGCACGATTACGCTTCTCCTTGTCAAGATTCTCCTGAAATTGCACTTATTGGAACCTCGATTGGCGACGTTTTCATGATTTCGATAACTCTTCAGGGAATCAAACGCGACTGAAAGAATTCAGCTCAGAGACTGGAATCGAAATTTGGATAGAAAATAATGCTCCGCACAATGATGAATTGCCTACTGTCAATTATGTTTCATCAGGGATTCTAAGAACGATTTCAATAATCGTTTGCTAATTATATCTTTTCGAATCGTTTTCTCACCTCAACATCCTCAAGTGTCTGGGCGAGCTTCTGTCTCAGTTTCTGATTGGCCAGATTGGCTTCCTCAACAGCTTGGAGGTCGTCCTGGAGCTTCTTGTTAGCCTCCTCCTGAGCGCGACGCTCCTGAATATTAGGGTGATTATTGATTGATCGATACCGTATTCCCTGATTAGCTGATTATCGATCGCTACCGTAATCTTACCTTGGATAGCTTGGTGATGTTCTCGTCCTGGGCCTTCATCTCTTCAGAGAGAGCGCGGATCTGGTTCTCCTTGGCAGCCTTCTCTGCCTCGGCCTGATGATTATCGATTGATTGCCTACCGTATCCATCAGATACCGTACCTTCTTGAGGGTGAGGTCAAGCTCCTGGGCGGTCTTCTTGATCTCAGCGCACTCGGCCTCCACGCGCTGTAATATCGATTGATTGGTACCGTAACGATCGATACCGTACTCCTACCGCACCTTCTTGGCGGACAGGATATCCTGAGCGACTTGTTCCTCGTAGTCGAGACGAGATTGAGCATCGGACAGACGACCCTCGAGGGCAGCCTGATAGAGGGGATACGGTAGATATCGATTGATCGATCGATTACCGTACCTTTGCCTGATCCAACTGGTTGATTCTCTCCTCGATGTCCTTGTTCGAACCGTGCTGCTTCTCCATATGGGCCTGCAAATATCTTCCGTTTTTTCTAACTGTTTTTTTATTCACACATTCTCTCATAAGAAATCTGAAGAACTGTAAGAATACGTCTCTTCGCTACGTGATACCACTCTGGATGAAGAATCTGGATTCTTCATCCTGAAATTCCTAGTCTGTGGGTAAATACTGACATTGAGATCGGCAATTTCCTTGGTCATTCTCTCTGCTCCTTCCTTCAGTTGACGACGAGCCTCCTGCTCCTGTGCCATCTGATCCTTCCATGCATTCGCCTGAAGAAAAGATCATTACCGTTTATTCTTCAAGGTAGGTCGGGTTCCTGGGAGGCGACCTACACGTACCTGGTTGGTCATCTGCGAGATTTGCTCCTCCACCTTGCCCTCCTTGACCATCGCTCCCATCTGGAATGAATCGAGGATAAATTTATGCCTTCAAATCGAAAACATAACAAAAATTGCATGAAGCGATTCTTCTTGTAGGATCATGACGTATCGTAGAAATAATGCCAATGTTTACCTTTCCGTATAGCTTGAACCATGGCCATCCTCTGAGGAATCCCCACTGTCTGATGTTTCTCTGGATGATGAGGAAAGCCATCTTCTTCTTCTCGTTGCGCTTCTTCTCAACCTGAACAAGGAAAATTAAGTCAGTTCATAATAGTTTTGGGATACGGTATCGCCAAAAATCAATGAAATAACTCACTCCCTGGTAGTACCATCTGACTTGGGCCTGGAGACCAGTCAGGAGACGAGCGAGTTTCTCGTCTCTGAAGTCCTCAAGGTGAGCGACGATTCCGGCCTGTGTGGTGTGCCGATTAGTAAATGTCGCCAGTCAAAATTTGCACAGCGTGAGCGCAATGGATAATCGTCGCCGTACCTTGAAGAAGACCTTGGTGAGACCGACTCTGAAGTTGTCCTCGACGAGAATCTTCTCCTTGATCAGACGACCGGTCATCAGGGTAGCGGCCTTCTTTGGGTCCTGAGAGGAAATTGGAGGGTTACGGTAATCGATGGTGAAGTGATTGAGAAAGGTCGCCAGTCAAAATTAGGACAGCGTGCACGTAATTAGTAATCGTCGTTTTAGTTCACCTTCTTGCCCTCGGCGGCGGCCTCATCGGCAGCGAGGATGGCGTAACGCTGCACGAAATCGGGATGGAGCATTCTGGATTTATTTCAATATATTATTTATTTATTTATTGTATTGGAGTAAAATATGAGCTGAAAGATTTCAGTTATTTCTTATCTATATTTCATTATCTCTGAAACACACCTGTTGGGGAATCCCTTTCTGCAGATACGAATACCCTCCAACACTCCGTTGCAGGTGAGCTGAAATGGTATGTGGTGTGATGGGAAACGTCGTCGCGTCAAAATTTACATTGCGTGAGCCGCAGTGGCAATCGTCGTCTTCCTTTCTCACCTGGTTGAGCACAAGTCCGGCATCGATGACTCCGGAGGCCTTCTTCTCGTTGGGGATGATACAACGGATGAAGTGGGGATGAGTCTTGTGAAGCATAGTCATCAGTTTGTTGAGAGACTCGCGATAAAGCATGGAAACAGTCATGAAAGAGCCCGACTTTCCCTTCTTCTTCGTCGCTCCACCGGCTGAAATAATGGATTTTGATAGGAGCGCTGCTAATAGGGTTACATAATAAAAAAAAATCCGTCCTGTCTGACAAAAGTACAAGTAATGAAGAGACGGGTTCTTCATCCTGACCGCCCTAACTGACATCTCTTCTACATCTTGCTGTTTCAATAATTATCTTGCAAGTTATAACTAAGAGTAAGCTTCGGATTTCCAAAAAAAAATTGATAATCCCCGTACACTTCTTCTCAGCAGCAGCCTGCTCTTCCTGAGTGGTGTAATCCTGCCAGATCTCAACGAGAAGATCGTTCTTCTTTGAGTTCTTCATCACCTGAAAGAAGAAATTGGGGAATATTAGAAGTCAAGTGTTTCTTCATCCCGTACACTTCACAACTGATAAAGGAAATGCTCTGTTTTGATGCACAGTTTTTTTAAGAGAAGAAGAAAGGAGGGTCGAAGAGGATTGTTAGAAATAGAAAAAATCGTACTTGAACGACGGTGTCATTGAGAGGGTCCTTATTCTTCTCGAGCCAGTTCATCACATTGTATCGCACAGTTCCGGCGTAATGACGCATCGCGAAGTGAGCCTCGGCCTGAGATATTCATTTTTCGTTTCTTTCTGTGACTTTTTTATTGTCTTTCCAGCATGCATTCAATGTAGATCGCTATACAGATTCAATGAAAATGTTATGTGTTTCCAGTCCTTTTTTCATTTCCCATTGCCTTCTCCCTTTACCTGTTTGCCCTTTGGCGGCTTGGGCTTCTCGAAGTTAGGATGCTTGCCGAGATGCTGGTCATTCAGCTTCTGAGCCAGCGTCTACAAAGGGGGGATTGATTAGTGGGCGGAGTCAGAAAGGGGGCGGGGCCAATCGGCCGAAGCCGCGCACTAACCGCATCGGAAGCCTTGGGAACGATGCACTCCTCGTCGAGCATAGCGAGGATACCCATCGGCTGCAATTGATTATCGATTGATTCTCTGGCCTAAAGGGGGCGGAGCCTTACCTTTTCGATGAGCTCAATACAAGCCTGGAGATCGAGACCGAAGTCGATGAAGACCCAGTCGATGCCCTCACGCTTGTACTCCTGAAGGGGAGAAATGAGAGAGTACGGTAGGGAAACGGTAGGTCAGATTACGGTAGGTGGTTGATAACTAAAGATACGGTAAGATTACAGTACCTCCTGCTCGAGGACGAACATGTGGTGGTTGAAGAACTGCTGGAGACGCTCGTTCACAAAGTTGATCCACAACTGCTCGAACGAGTTGAACTGTAAGGTGTGATTCAATTGTGTGCTACTCTGTCATAGAGTGTTCGCTTGATTCAGAATGCCACATTTTGTCGAGCATTTTTCTGACAGCCCTGATCAGATCAGCCAGGAAGTTCAGTCAATAAGGAGATGTGGGCTATATTACCTAGTTGTTGCGTCATTGTGCAAACGTACGTCGAAGATCTCGAAACCGGCGATATCGAGTACTCCAATGAAGTAGTCTCTGTCCAATCCCTTCTGATCGAGAGTCACGTTACACTTCTTGACCAGCCAATGGAACACACGAGCGTAAAGACCCTTAGCCATAGCACCCACGGACCAGTTGACCTGAATTGTTGTTTTTATTGTTTTCGTTGTAATTGTTATTGTTTACCTGTTCCATGTTCTGGCCCTTGTTCACCCACTCGGCTCCGACCTTCACACGCGGCTTCAGGAGCGCCTGAAAATTGGTGTTTTAGATTTTCGAAAATAGTGAAAGTTGCAAACCTTGAGGAACTCCTCCGGCTCGACTCCGTACATGGCTGCGGCGCGCTCAGCGTCTAAAAATGAATTAAATAATTTCTAACTATCTCAATTTTGCATGTTCTATTGGTTTGATAACTGGGTTCCCTGGTATCATCGCACACGTTGAACGCAAGCTAGAATACAACTTGTGAGACGATACTAGAGATTTTAGTTTCAATCAATTGACTAGATCTCTCACCCTCAGTTCCATCAGTTTCAGCCTGCTCTTCTCTTGGTCTCTGCTTGAACTTCATATTTCCCATGTGCATGAGAGCGGCCATCAATTGGAAGCAATTCAGCTTCTCGTCCTTCGAGAACTTGAGCACGTCGAATGCCTGAAGGAAGTAGAGATATAGTTGATCTTTGATCTCTAATAGTTTAAAATCGTCTGCAGTATCAGTGTTGAACACGTAAATATGGCTAAGTATGGAGCTGAAGAGATGAAGAATTTGTCTCTACATTCTGCGTGATCTCATTACTCTTACCGATTTGAGAGTACGCACAATGAAGAGACCGACTCTTCACCATGATCCCTAGTCGCAAGCTCCTTTATCGATGTATCTGTGAAATGAGACTGAGGGTACCTCATCAGTCATCTGGAACTCCTCAACGTCATTGACTCCATCAATCTGTAGCTCAGCCTGAGCGACGAAGAAGTAATCCTTGATGGGTTGAACGAGTTGGAGTTGCTGAAAGAAGATAAATTAGTTTTGAGACGTATTTTTTTCGAAATCTGAAGCCTGACGAAGCCTGTCTGCACGCATAACGGCCTAACTTGATAAATTTCAATACCTTCTTGAGCTCAGCGGAGGTGTAGATCTGGTAGAAGATGTGATAGCATCTCTCTCCGGGAGCCTGTCTGATGACACGAGACTTCTCGAGTAGGTCTGAATTGGGAGAACATTGATTCTTTATTTCTACTTCACTCTTCGTTGTCGATCCCTATTTATCTGGAGAAAATCCTCTGATTTATCTAAACTACAACTCACAGTGCTCAATGTCGCAAGATGCGAGTCTTCCCTGCTTGTTGAAGTGAATTCGGATGAACTTTCCGAAACGGGAAGAGTTGTTGTTACGCACGGTCTTCGCGTTACCTGAATTCATTTTTATCTCGTTTCACCCAGATTAACAACATTTTGCCTCCTCAATCACAGCGATTGTTTAGTCGTCAAGAGATAGCCAAGCTTTATGCTTGGTGACTAAGCCCAGAATAATTGTAAGGAAATATATTATCTGCTCCCTCGATAAGTCCCTTACCGAAAGCTTCGAGGACAGGATTGGTCTGGACGATTTGATCCTCGAGAGTGACCTTCTTCTCGGTCGTCTCCACTTTCACACCGAATTGCTCCTGCTGAGAAGCACCGACGGATGCGAAGTACGCAATTACCTGATGATGGAAGAGATCACTTTTTGTTTTCAGTTCACGATCGAGTCTGATTCGTCTGTGAGTCGCAATGCTTTTTGGGTACATAGATAAGTGATTGAAATAGGCTCAAAAGTTGGTCCAATTCATATTTTTTTGTGTCAGGTGTTCAGAATCTGTTCACAAACAGCTTTCAATTGCAATGGTACCATGGCCCTTTGATCTAATACTGCTTCTCCATCACCTCCTCACCTTCTTAGTATTCTCAGTCTTTCCTGCTCCTGATTCTCCAGTGATCAACATGGATTGACACTCGTGGTCTTGGAGCATATTTCTGTATGCTTCATCAGACACAGCGAACAAGTGAGGAGGCATCTCCGTACGACGCTTTCCCATGTAGAAACGGGCTACCTAGACGGATTATCGATTATTACTGAGTACAGTTCGTGGCTTCAGGGTGATACTCCGTCTCTTCATTAGTGTGGAATGAAGAGACGTTTTGTGTAGCCCTAACACCCTGTCCGACTTATTCGTGGTTACTGTAGCTTCATCAGTACGGTAGTTTGATCGATAACTGACCGAGTCGGTGTAGATGGGCAGTCTCTTGTAGGGGTTGATCACAACGCAGAAAAGACCCGAGTAGGTCTGAAAATGGCAGTTATTATTGATGTTTTGCACTGTATCTATTCATTATTGATTTCTCGTATTCATTTTCTGTTTTGTATCTGTTCAGTTCTCGATCGCTTGTAATACAGTAATCGCATTCTCTAGTTTTACTTGCTCTGTGAGTGGGATGGGAGGCGAATTCTGAGTATTCTGCCATCCCCTCACTTCTTCTTCTTATTCTTCATCTTCTTCTTCCCCAGACAGTTTTCCACCCAGATATCTCTCTTAGAGCTTGCATCTGTTTGAGATCTACCAGAGAGAGGAAGAGGTGAGATATCGGAGAGGGGAGGAGGGAGGGAGGTAGGAGGAAGTGGGCGAAGTCTGAAATTAATTGTTTGTTTCAGATTATCGATCGATCCGCCGACCGGACACCGTAGCTCTCCCCTACATCAAGGAAAGGGGAGCATGGGAAGAAAGCTACGAGAGGGGCAGAGGGAGAGGGGAGGTGGGATGAGGGGAGGAGAGGGGCAGAGGGAGAGGGGAGGTGGGATGAGGGGAGGAGAGGGGCAGAGGGAGAGGGGAGGTGGGATGAGGGGAGGAGAGATCCGAAGACGCGCAAATCCTTACACACTACAGTGCAAACATGAATAAGAAGCTAGAAGACTGGCAACAAAATGAGGTGAGTGGGAAGAGACAAGAAAGAAGTGATAATGAGATATCGATTGATAAATTGATTGATAAGGACTAATCAATAATGGGCAAAAGTCGAGAAGATCAAGTGTTTCTGGCGCGAAAACAAACAGGAATTTGAGTGCAGAAGCGATGAAAGATCTCCCTATCGGGATAACAATAGCGCGTGGAAATTGAGATAGGAAGAAATTTCGCAGTTTCGGCGAGCTCAAAAAGATCCAAAAAGTGTAGGCGTTGCGTTCAAGGTAGAGATCGAATAGCACAAATGCGCTCAAGTGCCAAGACAAACAATTGGCGCAGTGAGAATAACGTAGTATTACAATAATAATTAGCTAATTAAATATTTAATTAATTAATTAATTAAAAACTAACGTAGATGAGCATGGCCTTGTAACGGGCACGAAGATTGTGAAGGACGGACGCGTCGTTGAGCATAGACAAGTTGGACCTGGGATGATGACGTCACTTCCGCTTTTTAAATTCCGGAATTCAAATTTAATTTTAGGTTTTCGAAATGCTAAATCTCACATGTCCTCAGTCTTCTCGAACTTGGGAGGGTTCATCTCCTGCACTTGGTCCTTCTTGAGAGTCTTCTGAAAATCGAACACATTTTATTTTGCTCGATTTTCCCCTTTTTCAACTCTGCATATTTCTACTGAAATGATGCAATTTTTTGTCGAAATTTTTTGGAGCTGGAAAATCGATAATTGTCAATTACCGTACCTCATTGCCAGGACCTCCCACTTGGACGACGACGGTTTCACCCTTGGTCTCCTTGATGATACCCTCGAGGTACCCTTCCTCCTGCAATCAATCGATAATCAATCGATACCGTATCTCATTACCGTACCTCATCGGGTACCCACACGTTCTTCTTCGAGTCGTAGGCCTTGGACTGGTCCTGAACGGAAGGGGAAAGTTACGGTAATCAGTTATCGATTAATGTTCCTACCTTGGCGAGCTCCTCGCGCGTCAAGCGCAGGTACTTGAATCCGGGATCTTCCTCGAAGTTCATCCTGCAACGAATGGATGGAGTACGGTAGGATTATCGATTGATGTAGAAACTACGAAAAAATCTTCGAAAACTGTTCACTGGAGGAAACACGAAAGTACCTTGCTCTCTCCTTTCAGATGGTTGAGAGAAGAGACAAAGTTTGAGGCGTCGACGAACTTGAAAAATCGATAATAAGGGCGACAAATCAGGGAATCAATTAATAATTTAGAGTAGGGTATGTCTACTTTAGCAATGTAATCAACGGAACGATTAATCAATATTCTCGAAGGTGGTTATCTTAATGGTTTGTAAGTACAGTACCTGGACCACCACCACGTGAGCCGTATGAGCGACGATAGGGAGGAAGGAGGGCGGAGTTTACGGTAGAAGATGAATCGATTAGAGAGTACGGTAGGGAGAGAGGTGGGTAGAGAAGGAAAGAGTGGAGGAGAGAGTACGGTAGATGGAGAGGGACGATGGGTTGAAGATGGAGAAGTTACAACGAGAACGACGGAGTTCTTTCTGCAAATAGGAGAGATGAGGGAGAGGGAGGAGGGAGAGGGAGGGAGTGAGGGGGTGGAATGGCATGTACCTAGTAGGAAGAGAGAGTAGGTCACATTAGGGAGGAGAGAAACGGGTCGGGACTAGGTCAACAGAGTAGATCAAGTAAGATACAGAATCAAACAAGCAAAATATTGTCTGCTGCAATCAGAAGCAAGAATAGAGAAGCAATCAAGGCACTTTAGAATAATCACGATGCTGAAGGCATTCATTCTATGCAGGGCACTGCATCACAGCACCTTCATTCCGGATAAATTCTGCAGAATAAAAAGTGGTTCATTGGTGTAGGTTCCGTGTAGTCTTTGACGTCTGTACTCTTCCCCAATCTCCGAATAGTTTCCACTGTCCTAACTTTCCTCTCGCTCGTCCACATTTTTTGCCCTGCTTCAGTTAGATAATGTGTACAGGAGTGGGGCAAATAGGCAGGATACGAGGGGGAAGAGTGAGGGTGGAGGATGGATCAGGGGGATTTCTCGGGATTCTCTCTCTCTATCTCTCTACCAATCGGCGTCATAGCGCTCGAAAGAAATCTTCTCCATCTTCTTCTTCTTCTTCTGTTCTCTTTCCACTCGAGAACAAGGGAGGAGAGTGCCAAGTGTTGTTGATTACGGACGACAATCCGTGAGAAGAATTAGGGCAGGGTTTGCAACGAAAATGGAAAAATTGGTAGCTCTTCAACAATGAACAACTATTGTCCATTGAAGAACTTGCTGCATGGCCCCCTTCTTCATTGCATAGATAATCGCCCGTAGAGTGAGGAGAATGGCATCGTTACTTATGATAAAGTGAAACCGTATTGTATTAGATAGGGCCATTAGGGCTATTTCAGATATAGTAGTGATGCAGCCGTTGCTGTTTATAAGAAGAGAGAAGATCAATATGTAAATATAAGAAGATCCATATCATTTCCCTCCCAATCCCCTAATCCCATTAATTCCCCTCTTTATCTCCCTCTTTACATCCCAATCATTCTATGCAACGGCCCGCTAATCGACTATAAATACCCCCTCCCCCGTCTCCTCGCCAGTCTGAGGATGGATAAATTGTGAAGTATATCTCTTGTAGTTTGCTCTCACAGTGAATCCGCATATCCGAAGCTCATTCAGTATGTTGTTACCAGCAAAGAATCATTCAAATGATCTGAATTTGAACAAGAAACGCCTTTCAATTTATTTTGTTATCCATCAAAACCGATCCCCTTCAAAAGCACTATTAGCCGTTCCTGACGTTCCTTGTGACATTCTGCTTCCTCTTTTCTCCCATTTCTTCGGGTCGAGTGTTCGTTTAGCAGGAACGATCTCATCCATTGAATTCGATCTGAAATTTACTCAAGTCGAAGATTCACATATTTAGCACACACGAATTTATCAGGACAGAATGAACGCTGCATTGGCTTGGAGTGGCAGAACCCGCCCTAGCTATGAAAATGCTTAATGTCTTAGAATCGAAGAAACTGTGCACTGGATCATTAGCGAGGATGTCGATAAGTTTGCGTTCGGAACGCACTCTGAATGTATGGTAGATGCAAAAACCTTCAATCCCAACAGGGAGCAAGAAAACGATTCTCCATGATTTTCCAAAGGAGCTTAGCGGAGCGAAAGTGATAAGAGCGCGCGACGGCTAATCAGAGAACTGAATAGGGTCCAACGTCCAGAATATCTCCCCTTAGATCAGACCCAGAACGAACCATCCCCACATTTCTCGTTGGCCTATCGCACACAATTGAGTTCGAGAAAAACACAATTGAGTGCGGCCCAATTCCACAGGAACCGGAGAATTAAGAATGAGATACAGAAATCCGATATACAATTAGGAGGTGGACTTTTCATTGTAAACACGTAACTAGCTGTGATGAAACTGGGTTGAAACTGGGAATAATTCTCACGAAAAGAAGAACAATTTCTCACCGTTCGATTGGCCTTCTTCCCTTCTCGTTCAATTTCTTCTTCTCCCTCTCAAGAGATTTGGTGAGGAGGAGACGAGCCTTCTGCTCGTTTCGATACGTACTGCAAAACGAAACCATTTACTACATTTCTTTTGATCTGCAGAATATCTCAATTAGCTTCCTCACTTCATGAGCAAGAAATGAGGTTTCTCATTTCTAGCTCACAATGTTTCCCATGTATGTACTTGCCATGTTACTTTACCGGTTGGAGTGAGATCACTATTTCTTCCGAAATCCGCAACCACCCCTAGAGAGCTCACATGTACAGTACAGCAGTCACGGCGATAACGAGAAGAACGAGATTGAGAGCGAGAGAAGCGAGAAAGAGACCCATCCATAGCTAAAACCTCATAACTATTTTCGTTAGCTAAAGGCTAGCCTAAGGCAACTGACAGTCGACGACTTCTCACATCCCTCCGGGCAGTCAACTCCGGGAAGAACCAAGTCGGGAGAGGTTGTCTGAATAATTTGAAGATCATGAAAGGAACTGCACAACGAAGCATTACGAAATTTCATGTCCTTATTCAGTGAAACTTATTTTAATTCAGAGAAGGGACCGAAATGTTCACTACCTGAACACTCTTGGCCAGTTCAGTAGCCACAGTTCTCGCATCGTCGAGAGTGAAGACCTCGTCTTCGAGAATTCGGAACGGCGTCTGAGAAAGAAAGTTTGCGAAAACACCGAATCGACCCCATCAACGGGCATTATCTTGACAGGAACAGAAATGAATGATCACGCTTCCTTATGCAATCCTTCCACCACCGAGTGAGCTTGATTGTACTCACTTAACATCATTTCATAGATAAGAAACGCATTAAATGACGCAGACGAAGGAAATCATGGACTAGCGACTGTGACCTTTCGTACCTTCACAAGACTGAGGTGCAAAAATCCATGATTTAATCGTAAATTGAATTATCTCAGTAAAATTATACCCTGGCCATATTGTGAATGCTCCTGTCGACTATTTCATCCATACTCAGCAGAGGTTCACCATACATTGCGCGAATTCGTTGTAGTCGAGTCTAGAATGAGTCTGGCTTCAGAATTATGAGACGATAATTTCGAGAAAAAAGGACTGGAATTTCCCCTTTTTCTGCTGAATGAGAATAATGACGAATACTCTATGAGAAAAACGTGAACCAAAAACACCAAACCTGTACGTCCACATAATTCCTTAGCGAAACGACCAGTGAATTTTCGAAGAATGTTATTGAAGACTGGAAAAAATGTTTTTGATTGTTGTTTTTATTATGATTTCCATTCTCTGCAAAAAAATGTAACCTGAAAGCAGGAATCCTCCTCGGCATGGGTGATGTCACAGTTAGATGAACAGATTGGATCAGCAGCGAGCGAAAATGATGTGAGAAGAAGGAAAGGAATGACACGAATCATGGGGTACCCTGAATTTAGAGAGTTCGGAATTCGAGAAAATTTCTTTCCGATGACGCGAAATAAAAAAATAGAAGAAATAATCGTTCGCGAATCAGTAAAGTGCTTAGAAGATTAGGATTAGCTTCGTCATAAGAAATGGTGATAATGTAGTGTGAAGCACTTGGCAATTTGAGAAATGGAATGGGAGTGGAAGGATGGAAAAGAGACAACAAGAAAACACTTAGAATCGTCGTTTATCATGTGGGAGAAAGACAGAAATCAATAGCGGCCTCACTCTCTTCTTTAGAGTACGCGACCTTATCAGTTTTTCACTATCAGTGAATTACAAAGGATTTGGCGTCTGTTAGGATGAATCAGAGGGATAGTGATCACTTATTAGGAATATTTTTTTATATAGGTGATAGGGCGGATTCTCAATGAATTCTAAGGAGGAGAAATCCTTGTGTGAAGAGAAAAATATCGTAGAGAAAGGTAAGCAATTGCGAGGCTCCGTTGGACAAAACGGATTTCGCACAAAGAGAATACCACATTCGTTTAATTATATTGTTTTTCGTCAATCGAACGAAATTCAAATTTAAATTGTTATCATCGGATCTAAATTCTCTCTCTATTTCTCACTCATTTTCCATTAAATGTGTCCTCTCAATCGGTCGTTCTGAGTTATGCTCAGAAAATGAACAATTTATTCACCCTACTCGCCCTTCTCACGTACTCATTCTCAATGGCTGATGATATCGATGTTCGTTTGCATATCATATTAAATTGTATCTGTATATTTCAGGAGATTCGAGAGCGATTCCATGTCATTCAAGGGAGGAATGTAAGCTCGGCCAAAGTAAGTCTCCTCTTACTGGTAAGAACCGGCAAAGATAACGTTGCTCAGATCCCACTGGATGATCTTTCTTCTTCTGATCATCTTCGATCATCTACAAGTCATTTTCCTTCTGTCCTCGGATGGATGGAATCATATCCTGATCCATCTCATTTTCTTCTTTCTGTTGTGAAGGACGGCGATGAGTGAGTCTTTCTTTTCTTTCTTCATTCGATGTAACGATAAGAAACTGCATCTTCTTTAAAGAAACGGAAAGTTAGAAAATGTGCTAATGTGGGAAAGCCTGGCAAAAATGGCTCTTCTGATTTCGCATGTTCTCTCATTTCATTGGCCGATAAGTGTGAGAAATGAAGAGACCACTTCATCACTTCATTAGGTTCATGCAGTGAGAGCAATTCACTTTTCATTGAAGAAACACAACTGTCAAAATCTCGAAACAATTCGCACTCACAGATTGCTCTCATCTGAATTATTTTCTGCAGTAACTGGCGCGTGGTAGACGGACGAGCTCGACTTGCGGCTGCCAAGGAATTATATGATGGCGATACAATGGTTTGATCATAGCCACACTTCCCAGTAGAATTTTGAGTTTCGTAGGTATTGCGCCACTTTGTTTCTCAGGATATTATGAAATTTAAATTAAAAATCTTTGATTTACTAACTATCTCTAACTAAAACTTAATTGGTAACTATTTTCCACAACAACAGGTCGAATGCACTATTTATGGTGGTTCCATTAACGAATTTTGTGCTACCCAATCTTTTGGTCCTTCCGTCTCGAGTGAATTGAACGTAGAGGAAAAGGTTTTATTGTTTTGTCTACTGAATTGTCACTTTCGACTGGAATTTCAGGTCGAATTAGTCGTTTGTCTGATGAAATTACTTCATTTCAAAAGCAAAAACCCTGTCATCCTTTCACGACTATTATGTGATTTATGCGAACATTCAGAGTTTACGAGCAGGTTCGTTGCCATTCATTCATTCTCTTTGAAGTTTTCACTACCTTTTCAGAATTTGCCGCTTGGCTCTGATTCGCGATAAAATTCATCGAAAAATGATCTGTGCAACGTTTGGGGAAGATAAAGTAGAACATTTCAACATTTACTATATTATAAATTCGCCTCAACTTACATAGCTCATACATATTTTTTCAAAGTGTCGTTTATCGATGAAATTCACAGGTCGTTAACACTGATCTTTTTCGATCGATTATTACATCCTACAATACAAATAAACAGAAGTGTCTTAAAATAATTGCTGAAAATAAATCCGGCAAAAATGAACTCATCAAGGTCAAATACTTTAGATTATTTTTTAAAAAATCATATATTTCAGGCTCTTTCTGGGGAAGGATCTAAATTGGTTCAATGTTTAATGAAAAAAGGTTATTCTGCGGCAGCATCGGCTGAAATAGAAGAGGAAGTTATAGACGTTCCAATTGCAGTGGAACTTATTAAGTGAGATCTGTGTTATTGTGAATATCTTGACTTCTCATATTTCACAGCTCCGGCCCTCGTTCTGTTCGTATCCGCAACGACGAAGATCTTCCTCTGGCTGCCCAACTCATAACGAATATAAGAACTTCATTCGAAACTGAATTTACTTCCACGATGGGAAGATTACTGTATGCATCCAAAGGAGTAGAGTCTCGGACATACATCATTGAAGTGAGGTCAAAAATCAAAAATCAAAATCTTGAATCATTCAGGGCGACAAAAGTCATAATTTGGAGGTCGATCAAGCAATTAAGGTAGAAGAGAACGTCCCATTCAAAATACTATTTTCTATTCAGGAACTTCTCGCATCTAACTATCCTCTCAGTCATTGTCTACTAGTACGCGAGAAAGATGAAACTCCTGTGGAACTGTCAAAATCCGTCCCAATTACACTACACACTGATGTAGATAGGGAAGATCGGGGTGAGTCTTCGTTTTCGAAAACAATTATTCATGTTTCACAGACGGAGTCCGAGTGAAAAGTGTCGAAATAGCGATAGTAAGGATGAAGAATGGAATTCTATGTGATCCCAAAGAGATCAAAGATCAATTGATACAATACGGAATTGCTCTTGACCTGTCTCCTATCGTGAGCCTTTTTAAAATTCTTCTTTGTTAGAATTATATTCACAGGATCTCTGTCGGCTCATTGGAAATAGCATTGATATTGGTGTTCATTCCATCTCGCATGGGCCTACTAAAGGTAATTTCAAAAATCTCCTCATTTCGAATCGTATTAGTCGCTTTCAGGACTTCTGAATGAACTCTTACCATTCATCGGGAAAATCCATGTGATGGATAATCAAAGAAATGACTATCTTGCATTTTTGATGGAAAGTTACAAATTGATTGCACGAGGTCGGTACCATGACAATGATTATTTTTAAATGCGCATTTAAGAACATCGACATCCCTCCATCGCAGGACGGAAGAGAGCAAATCATGTCCCCGGCCCGTGATCTATCTATGAGATAAAACGTGGCATAAACATTAATGAAATTACTAGAAATTAAAAAAATCTGTGCGTTGCAGCAATGCGGTTGCGGAGTGCATCAAAGCCCACTTTTTGTTTTTGTACTTTTTGTTTTGTTTTTGTTTTCAATCGAAAATCGAAAATAGAATAAAAATATTCAAAATCAAGTTTCGGAGGTTTCGAATATTCAATGTCATTTTGATCCAGCTGCCAAAACCGAACGGCTTTCCATTTTCCATTTTCCAGGTCCATTTTCGATATTCGATTAGATGATGAAACGCCAAAAAGTGAGCTTGCAGATTTGGCGGCCTGCCAAATCTGCGTCGTTCGGTTTTGGCGGCTCGCCAAATCTGCAAGC
>LS486535.1:33303-299514 GCA_900490705.1 Pristionchus arcanus
CAATCGAAAATCGAAAATCGAATAAAAATATTCAAAATCAAGTTTCGGAGGTTTCGAATATTCAATGTCATTTTGATCCAGCTGCCTATTTTCTACGGCTTTCCATTTTCCATTTTCCAGGTCCATTTTCGATATTCGATTAGATGATGCAACGCCAAAAAGTGAGCTTGCAGATTTGGCGGCCTGCCAAATCTGCGTCGTTCGGTTTTGGCGGCTCGCCAAATCTGCAAGCCCACTTTTTGGCGTTGCATCATCCAATCGAAAATCGAAAATCGAATAAAAATATTCAAAATCAAGTTTCGGAGGTTTCGAATATTCAATGTCATTTTGATCCAGCTGCCTATTTTCTACGGCTTTCCATTTTCCATTTTCCAGGTCCATTTTCGATATTCGATTAGATGATGAAACGCCAAAAAGTGAGCTTGCAGATTTGGCGGCCTGCCAAATCTGCATCGTTCGGTTTTGGCGGCTCGCCAAATCTGCAAGCTCACTTTTTGGCGTTGCATCATCTAATCGAATATCGAAAATGGACTACAAAAATACAAAAATGGAAAATGGACTATGGAAAATGGAATACCGTAGAAAATAGTCATCTTGATATTCGTCTAGAAAATCGATTTTCGATTGGATGATGCAACGCCAAAAAGTGGGCTTGCAGATTTGGCGAGCCGCCAAAACCGAACGATGCAGATTTGGCGGCCCGCCAAATCTGCAAGCTCACTTTTTGGCGTTGCATCATCTAATCGAATATCGAAAATGGACCTGGAAAATGGAAAATGGAAAGCCGTAGAAAAATCTTTATCAATATGAATCTCCAAATCCTCCGAAACTTGTGTTCTTTTTTGGCGTTGCATAATCACTCTGTGATACGTTTAATCTTTCTTTATCTTCCACATGAGATACTCTTTATTACAACTCTTTCATTGATATAATATTATTAAGTGCGCACGGTCACAGTGACTTTGGTGTTCTTGAGATTGAGCAGAGGCTTCATAACGATTTCAGAAGGAGGAGTAAATGATGTCGCCCAAGGTTGAACATCCGCTAAAAATACGGTTTGAAAGAGTTTGCGTTCTCTTTCTCGTAGCTCTTAAAAAGACCAAAAGACAAAAAAAAGATGCGGTTTATTCATGTTGTCAGAACATGTTGTCAGAGTGACGAGAGATTTAGCATAATGAATTTTAATCATCAAGGTAGTAGCTCCTTACCCGTTCCCCACAGAAGATACGCCACTCCTCCCATCATCTGAAGTATTCCAGCAATTCCAAAAAGGAAGAAAAACTTGTTGTTCAATTCCTGAAATGCAGTTTTCAATAACAAAATAATTAGGCATTTTCACCATCTTGATGAAAAACTGGAAGACTCCGAGGGCGAGAAGAGCTGAAGTGAATCCCACTTCGTTGATTAGAGATGAGATGCTGCCGGTGTATCTGAATGATCAATCGTATTTCCTATTTATTGTTGGAAATTTTTTTTAAAGAGTATGCATTGTAATCATTTTTCTAATCAAATTTTGGCCGAATAGATACGTGAATTAATTCTAACCGGGGAGCGATCATCGTCATGGATGTGTAGAAACCGCAGACACAAAGCGAGAATGTCGCCCCTGGAAAATTGATATTGAATCAACATTGTAATGCATTCTCTGAATGGTTGAAACCTCGTTTCTCTCTACTGAAATAATTTCGAAAGTCGTTGTCCATCACCTACTGCTGCGAGGTATATTTCATTCAATTCATTCACTTCACTTCATACTTCATAGAGAAGTCACTTCATACAACCTACACATATGTCCAAATCGGAACGATCAAAGACATTTTTACCATAAGAGACTAGAGCGAAGAATGCGACCCAATAGTTGAAATGGCAGAAGGGAAGGGCGAAGAGGGAAAGAGCGGAGCCGATCGAACCTCAACGAATGGAAATGGAAGTAAATAAATATTAAGGACTTACCAATCGATTGACACCACTTAGCAGCAGTTGTGTGGCCGAGACCTGCAGAGATCAAAGATCAAATTATTTCGAATGAATGTGGAACGAAATTGACTTGCCCTTGTTCTTCTTTAGCCAGTCGACAACGAAACCCGCGATGAATTTTGATATGATTTGGAAGATGAAGGGAACGAATGTGAAGGCTCCTGACTGAAAATCAGGATGGTTGATATTCTTCAAAGTCAGACTGTACCATGGTCAGAGGCATGCTAAGCTCCTCCTTCAAATAGAGCGGCAGCAGATTGGAAGTTACTCCTGTAGAAATATTGTAATTTCCGAATTTCCGATGAAGAAATTTGTTTTAACTGCACAATAAATGACTTACCGATGGCAAAATAGAAGCCAATCATGCAGAGTAGATGAGCCCAAATGGCTGGAGATTGGATAATTGCCTTCCAGGGAGTTGAGGTGGGCTAAATATCCATTTTGATGAACCCTGATCCCCTTTTTCGTTGAATTCGATTCAAGGAATCCGCATAAGAAATATATTATTTAATGAAACCAATCTAACCTTTCCTCCAGTCTTCGGAATATGTTCAAGGATGAACTGTCTCTCGTCCTTTCCAATAAATCGACTCTCCGTGGGCGAATCCGAAACGAAAATAAACCAGAACACACTGAAGAGAAGAGCTATGGCGCCTGAAAATGATTTCGATCGATATTCTTACGTACCCTCTACCAAACCTCCGGCATAGAAAATAACGGGCCAGGCAACTCCCAGACTCGAAAGGAAGGATACCAGGTATTGGACGCCTCCGAAAGCCAGCTGAATTCAAAGTAGTTTGTATTTATAGTTGTTTCTATCAGGGCCCAACAATGTTTGAATGAAACATACCTGGAAACCGCAAGTGTAGATTGCGACTTTCGAAACTCGTTCAGTAGAGGGAAACCAGGCTGCGGCCATCGAATTCAGTGCAGGCATTACGCATCCCTTGAAGGATTGTTAATCTTTGATCTTTGATCTCTCTCACCTCAGCAACACCGAGAATTATTCTGATGATGACGAATGAAATGAAGGAGAAACGAGCGATGAAGGGAGAAAGAAAGGAGAGAAACGATTGGAAAACGATGATCACTGAATTATAAAACTTTTTTTCATGCAATTATTTTACATCCATTTCTAAAAAAGGCAAGTTAGATAGTTAGGGATCACATTGCTTACCAAGCACGAGTTTTTTCGGAGTGAGCTTGGAAGAGAGGAAGCTGAATGGAACAGATTTTTCAATAGACGGAATGTGTACTCACAAGTAGAAGGGCAGTGAGAATAGACATCCGAGAAGAGGAGCACTGAGAACGATGGATTTCTCGAGTTGACTCCACTCCAGTAGACCGTCGTCCTTCAATTATTTTATGTTTCCCAATCAGGATTATTTGAAGAAAGAGATAAACTACATCATCATGCGGGAAGTTCCGTACCATTTCTCACAGTTTCCCATTAGGTTATAAGAGTCGTTTGTCTCTTCATTCTGTACTATAGACTACATCTCGAACTCTAATCAAGGATGCATATCTCAACAGTCAGTCAAGAGTAGTGACGAGTTATCTCGTTCGATCCGCAAGGGAACCCTTTTACTTCCTTGCCTCACCCTCATTCAAACCCGCTCTCGAGATAGAAATCATCTTGATGCAATCGAAAGAGAAACGAAAGGTGTGGCGAATGAATTTATGGCGTTGCTAATGACCACACAAAAAGGATAGTCTCAAGGTGAAATAACTACATTCTGGTAAAAAGTTCAAGTGGTGACTATAACGTCAAAAAGGAAATTATGATAGGGGGAGTAACAATAGTCTCTCTATCGTCACATGCATTGTGCATTCTACAAGAAAGTACGGAAGTACATAGAAAAAACTGACCTCGATAGTTTCGTTGATGGAGTTGAAGGACGTTGGAGAACGAGTCATAACGACGATTAGCATGCCTGCGAGAGAGATAGTAATCTATTACTTGAATTGGAAAGAATGAGAAAGATCGAATAGCTGACTTGACAAAATTCAAGAGTGCAAAATAACGTACTGATGAAAGTCCGCAGGCATAGCGACACTGTAAGGGCGAGTAGAATAAGAAGACAGATTATGTTTCGCATCCTGAAATTGAAATTAGTTTTTATCCAGGAAAGGAAAAAGAAGAAAGCGCCAAAAAGCCGACAAAAGGTGTGAAGTTGAGAAGAAAAGTATGGATGATAAGAAAGATGAGTAGAGGATTAGAGGCTTCTGCTGGGATGGATGAGATAGTTCGACCTAAGATCTAGTGGAGAGAGATGAGAGAGGGAAGAGAAGGAGAGACAGATGAAAAATGATGAAGGAGGTGAAAGGGAAGGGTGAAACAGTAGATGGAACGAGGACAAATGTTTAGCGAAGGAAGATCATTCATCAAAAGAAAGACAACATTGGCAAAGATCATCCATGTTTTGACCCATCCATCCTATTCCTACAAAGCAAAAGTAGCCTACTACAGCTTATTCCATTTTCATCATTCCAATTATGGTTTCTCTATGATCCAGTCAAAAATGATAAGAACAGCGATGGGAAAGGAGAGGAAGGATGGTCTTCGCCCCCCCCCCCCCCCTTTGTCCTCCCATTATCATCTGTTATCAACCCCCTGAAGAGGAAGCAATGACGAATAAAGATGGAAGGAATTGTGAAGGGATCCCTTTTTGGTATCGCAAATGTGCCGTGGAGAATCGGTTTACTTTAGCCCAAAAAGTGCTGGTTTTCAATGCCTGTGTTCCGAGATCTCAGATCATGATAAATGTGGGAAGTCCAACACAGAAAATTTAAAAGTTCCATCTCTGGAATTGAATCTCAATTGAATCATTAGACGTCACTCATCCCCTTCCTTGTCTCTCCATTCCCCGTACTCTCTCGTCCGTTAGAGAAACCTAGAGACTAAAGAAGACTAGGAGTGTCTCAGGTGCACTCCTTCCTCCTTCTTCTCCTCTTCCATTCCCTCTCTCTCTCTCTCTCTCTGTCCATCATCTCAATGGAGATAATTCAATTGTGGATGTATCTCCCTTCCTTCCTCCAGTCTCCTCTCCCATAATGGGCCTCTCTTCTCACACGTTCACTTTCGCACTAGGAATGACATTACGCTTCTCATTCTCTCGCCAGACCATTTCTTGTGAAGCCAAATGTATCATCCTCCTCCATTTTCGTAGACTTGAGCCTCGGACTCTCCCCCTTCCCCACACTCCCTAGCCCTTCTCTGATCCAGACAGTCGAATGGCCCCTCTAGTCATGCATCTTTATTCCGTCTCGTCCTATCCACGTCTTCCTTCCACTCTATTCGTCGATCACTCTTACTTGCCCCTTTCCCTAAACAACAGTTCTCCATTGTACCCATGGCCTGTCACGCCCTATGATTACTCTGAAGAAATAGTGGGTAATACGAAAATATTTCTTGAAAACGAATGTCTTCCTTATTGTGATCAACAGCCTGCCTTTTCCTTTACAAAAGGGAAATCCGTGGTAAATCGTGTCAATTATTGAAGGTAAGCCGAGAGAAGGGGCCACTTCTCCCTTTCTGGGAACTTCTTTCTCCTCAGACAAAGGAGGAAAAGTCTCTTCATGCTTGAGTGATCAGTCGCGTATTCGAGAGAGAAGAAGGAAAGACGGCAGGATGAATCCCGTACCTTCTGCCCCTTCCTCTTCCTTTCCCTTATTCCTCCTGGCACTACGTCGGATGACAGCATTCAGATGACAACCTACTGGATGATAACCAAAACTTTTCACTTTCTTTCGCATGTGGGGTTAGGAACCGACTGACAAAATACAACAACCCTCAAAAATATTGTTGTCATCCAGTAGGTTATCATCCGAATGTCCGATCTAGTGCCTTCCCCTTCTTCCTTCCCATTCTTCCTCCCTCAATCCCTGTTTTCTTCTCCTTGTCAATTGCCTTTTTCTACTGTGAAATGGGTGCCGATCACGCTAAGGCCACGATAATTTCGAGACTAATTAAGCCCATTGGGACTGGGAGGAAGAGGAACAAAAAAGACAGAGGATAGGATTAGATGGCAAAGCCAGAGGGAAGTAGACGGTTCTCTGTGAATAATCCCCATCATTTCCTGAGACGCCTTCTTATTTGCACTGTATTGCTCTGACCTATTCCGTCTCCCTTACAAGTCTGCGGAAGTGTCCTTCTTCCCATTCACCAACTTGGACTGTCAGAATGAAGAATCTGTCTCTTCGTTTCGCGTAACTCTAAGACGGTCAGAATGGGAGAACGAGCCTAATGAAGAGACGGTCTTTTCTTTCGGTCTGACCTAGTGACGTCCTCCCTCAATTCCTCAGGTAGACCTCTCCAAGTGTATATCTCTCTGTAGGCCTCCTTCATCTGTTCACATATTCAATCTCCTTATTCGCCCTTCCTTCCGTCTCCCTACCAACTTGTCAGATACACTAGCGAAACGTGAGAGGCTTTTTCATGGGAATATTCTATAGATCTCCCACCTTCTTCCCACCTCAAACAACCAACATCAGCTGGTCATAGATGATGGGCACTTCCTTCCTAAGGCTGTCGGAATGAAGAAGTCTTCTTCTTTCTCTCATCGATGATAGAACACGAGGAATGGAGAGACTGACTCCTCATTCTGACATCCCTATTCCTTCCTTACCTTTCTTTTTTCAGTTTTAGAGGGTGCCCTTTTTGCTTGCTCCATTTAGACGTTTGATTGTTCTGAGAATTCGCCATTACGTGCGGTTGAACAAACGCAGAGTTCGGGTAATTCATCTGCATAGAACGTGCCCTTTTCCTTTCTTCCTTTTTTCTCAAATGTTGTTTCTTCCGTGTTGATTCACAGTTAGAATCGTATTCTCCTTTGATTTCTCCGAAATAGCCTATCGACTGAATCTCTCTTCTTCTTCCCCTGTTGTCGATTCAAACCATCGCATTCTATCTTACCATCGTTCCCATAAATCGTCTTCAAAGACACTTGGAACGTGTCCCCTCCTCCTCTCTTGTATCCTCCTCCTTCTCCTCTGACAGACTCCATTGCAATTGCATCGTCTGTCCTAGCGATGTAAAGGTATCTTCATTTCGACCACTATCTCTTCGGTCAGAGAGACGATAGAGCATGTGAAATGCGGAGAGTCATTTCTTGCCCCTGTCTATCCCCCTTCCTCTGTCACTTTACTCGTAGAGAGGGGACACACGGAAGAGGAAGATAAACTATCTACTTCCAAGTATTTTGAGCATCGTCATTTACCTTTTTCTCGGTTGCTTCATATTTATCTCTTTTATGTTGGCGCGCAGTTCCAACAGTTCCAAGGTTACAATGCTCAAAATTTTATATTTGTCTCTATCTAGGTCTGCTTCATACTGAACGATACACAAAAGACACCGTACTATATTTTCAATTTTTTTATCTTTTTGTCATTTTGTCTAATATGACTGACAGGATCAGAGAGCCGAAACTGACAAGCGCGAATGATTTTTAAATGAACCATCTCGTAAAATGAGAGTTCATTCTCTCTCAAGAATATTTTCTCGTGAAACATATCTCATCACTGTTCTCACCCACTCATTTTCCCAGATCACGAGAAGAATGAAGCAGCGTGGCCTTCGAAAACGACACGTCCTTTCAACCCTAGATTGGTAAACAGCGTGCTTTCTAAAAATAAAAACGCTATCATTTTTGACACTCTATTAGTAAGGATGAAATTGTCGTTTTATTATTGTATGCGCTCTCTTGTATCCATGAGCATGTGCCAGTTCAAAGGTCGAAATGCTCACAATTCGTAATTGGTATTTCTTTGTCTTTTGCCTTCTTCATCTTCTTCAGTCTTCCATTCTTCCCGTACTTCTTCTTCTTCTTCTTCTTCTTTCTAATTTGTCCATTTGCTGGGTCGCTCTCTTCTTCTTCTTCCCATCTTTTCTTCTCAACTTCTAAGTGAAGTTCCATCACGTTGTTTCCCTTCTCTACAACGTTTCTTCTTCGAACGACCAACCGATATTCGGACAAATCAAAGGCTAATTTACGGTCACTGCGCTATCTTTTTTAGTCCGAGTCTCTGTAGTCAGATATTCATGTGTCGAGTACCCACATTCATATTTTTCCAGAGCTCTCTTATCTTTCTGCCCAGTCTACATTATCATTCGTTTAGCTCTCCTCGCGAGTCCATAATTAGTCTCCTCATGATCTATCGCCCTCTTCCCCTTCCTCCTTCTCTCCACTGCACCATTCCTCATGCGTATCGTCTCATTGTACACACCACCCGCATTCATTTCCCTTCTCCTCATTCCTCCATCTATAATTCATTCGTGGCCGAGAAGTCTCGACTCATCACATTTATCCTCGTTTCCCATCGAATTTCCGTATTCAATTCAATCGAAGAGTGGCCTCATCTCTCAGCCATTTCTCTCCCTTTGTTTTTGTCCTTATCGACATCATTTCTTCTACGAATAGGCACTTTTACCGCCTAACACGATGTTGCACTCTTCCCAGGGCACTATTTTGAAGAAAAACGGGGAAACCCTAAATATTAGGAAATATGTCATCGGAATCAGTTATTGTCAGCGACTTATATCTATTTGCCTGTTATGATGAAAAGCTGTGATGCCGTCACCAACCCTTCAACCCTCGTTTCACCCATGCTTATGCTATTCCATCTACCTCACTTACTGCACAATTCGCCTTTAGACCGGATGAGATTGTTATCGTCTCTGTGCAACGAATGAATGCATTCTAAACGGGACCAAGGTGGGACTGTCAGAATGAAAAATCGGTTTCTCTAATCCGCGAGCTCTCTAATCGTACGGAACCGTCCTTTTCTATAGCACCTCGTTGTTTTCTATTCGCATTGATGAATTGATCTGAACTCTCCTTCCTCAGAAGTACCCTCGCTCTCGTATGCATTGATCCAGAGATTCTGTTGTTCTCGAGTGTATGACCCATGTTAGTCTTTCATGAGTTTCCAACATCTCATTTCAACAACTACGTCAGACCAAATGACCCGCATGGCGAAATATGTTGCTGCATCCACTCTCGTCATTAGTTCCAGATTGAGTGCACAACTCATTGAGTGACCTCACCTATCCCTCCTCCTTCCCCTCTCCATTAGAATTCGAAATACGGGTAATCGTCTCTTCATTTCGCTCACACTCTCGCCTCTCTGACCAATGAGAAAGTGTGATGAATGAAGAGACGATTACCCGTACCTATTTCGAACTCTCCTCTCCATCCCCTCTTCGTCCCTCCATCCCTCCACTCTATCCATTCTCCATCTGTGACGTCCTCGAATTCCGTCTAGGTTTCTGAAATGCGCAAATGAGAAAAAACGCGGCGCCGCGTGTCCTCGATATTCACGCTTTCAGTCTGTGAATTACTAAGATCTTTAGCCATTCCCACCCAGATCCCATTCCAATTTCACCCGCCGCGCCATAGTCTCTGCCTCCTCATTCAACCTGCTCTCTTTCCGTTCAGACAGATCGTGAGAGTGTGTATATTAGAGAGAGTCTTGGCGATATGAGCCTTGTCCATAATCGAATGGTCTACTAACTTCGTCTGTCTCTTCTCCACTCCATTTCTCCATTCGTTTCTTAGCTTCCGTAACGCAGCAGCATCTACAAATCTCCATTAATGGTATTCTCATCTAATGTATTCCCTCTTCCCTTCTCTTCTTCCTTCTTCTTCCCATTATTCCTCCTGATCTGCTTCTTCCACTTTGTCTTGGCCCCCGTCCATTCACGTTGTTTTACCCTGCATTTCCACCACCCGGAAATTGTCGTTCCCCCTCCTCCCCCTCCCTATTCTATCGTCTGATGCAGGGAGCTAAGAGCTTCCCTTGCACATAAAAGGCTTACCAGGAACATCTACCGTATCCTGATGGTAGTTAATCTTTTGAGTGCTTCAAGGAATAATCTAAATTAGGATGTAGAATCCTTCCACTCATTTCCTCTTTAGACGAGCTGGAGATCTTCTTCCTCTCTAAGTGGAGAAATGAGCTAGTCTACGCCCTATTGACTGCTCAACTTCCAGATTGAATCCTGCTCACTATGTAATCCATCATACCATTCTGCCCCCCCCCTATATTTTCTTCCGATAAGTGTTAAAATCAGGTTTATTTTCATCGTCCTCTTTTCTTTCTGTGTGGAGCACTCGTTTCATCGGCCCATAGTAACTGTCATTTCGAAAATCTGCTTGATGTTTGAAGGGAAGAGATCCGTTTGAGCTCCTCCCTTTCCCTCCGTTCTCTTCCTCAATCTTCTTCTAAAGGAAGAATGAATTGTCCCCATTTCTGTTCCATCTCAATGAATGCATTGATGGCCTGAAGGAAGAGCTCAAATCCGTCCTGAATCCTCATCTATTCCCACTTAATAATTGATTCGCACGTGCCATTGTTGACTAGATTTGATCAGGCTGCGCGATATTATTCATTCCGTGTTTGTCGTCCCGGGCGGGCTAAGACTTGTCAAGGAATCTGACTCATATTCTCATTTCTACTCCTACGATGTTTGCAAGTCATCCTATTCTTCGAGACTCTCCCACATAAAATACGTGGAAATTAGATGTCTTCCCATCGTCCTCTGAGATCGAAGTCATACCCATCACATCCCGTCATTTCTCATTCTCTTTCTTACTTATCTCCGAAACCGAAACGACACAAGTCGTTCGAGCGAGTCCTGCGTAGGCACCTTCTTACTCATTTTATCATTCCCTCTCCAGCACACTGCAAATTTTATATGATCTTTATTTATTGCAGCTCTATATTTCTGTTCTATAGATACTGCGTGCAATATACGATACAGTAATAATCCACTGCGCAGCAAAACAAAAAAAATTAATCATCATATTCATGTATTCGGGGTTGGACCTCCCCCTATTCCATCCATATATCTATCTCGTATGCGACTCTTGCTTCTATCAACTGCTCTATGAATCGCTAAATCTCTGTAACCGATTGATGAGATTATTCAGTTTATCCCACTCGGATATTTCCCCCTGCTCCTTTCCATTTCTTGCACAGAAATCTCTAATTTATTCGATGTGCTGATGTGAAATGAAATTGAAGACATCATCACTTCAACGTGGAAATTGAGATCTCTACTCGCTAAGAATTTTGTTGTTTTTGACCGATCTAAGAACAGTCGGGTGCATACTCGAATATCGACACTCCAACCTGAAATAACTCACGAATTTCTTTGGATGTCTTGGCAATAAATTGTTCTCCTCATTTTGCGAGATCTCTCAACTCGAAATGAAATATTAGTGTATGAATGAAGCTACTATTTCTTGGGTAGCCATGCCTACCTGATTCGCGATTCGATTTCTGAGTCATACAGCTCATCCTAATTCGTTGTGACTGTTAGTAACCGTCTCGATGATCCCCTTCTCCATTCAGTTTCTTCCCTCCCATTCTTCTCCTATCCTTTCCTGCCCTTCTTTTCACTGTTCACTGTTCAGCCTTCCAGAAATTCTTTCAGAATAAGCTATTCTTTGCCATTCTTGACATCACTTTTCTGGTCAATCTCAGTCAACACAGGTACTCCTTTTCTCCTAACTGGGCTTGCTAATGGAAGAGCGAGGGAGAAAAGAGGAAAGAATCGAAGAATCTCCGATTGGCTTCTTTCTTCTTCTTATATTCCCTTGTCCCATCGTCATGTTTCTTCTTCCTCTTCATTTGATTCCAATTCGATTCGTCACAAGATCTCTCACTTTTCTTCATGGGAATCTCCCACTCGTATTCATAACTTCTCGGTTTTCCATCTATTCTCAGTTATCTTGTGATCCGATGACAATTACTTGCCATCCAATTGTTTCTTTTTAATAGCCAATATCCATCCCAATGGCCCTCTCTCGTGCTTTTTCGTCGTCTTTCGTCTATAATGAGAATTATTTACTGACCCTATCCAATTCAGTCTTCCTTTGTGACGCAAAGGGACGGATATTTCGCAGTTTCCCATGACTCGGCTGGGTATAAAAGAGGAGTCAATGAGTCATTATATCTATCTTCACTTCTCGGCAAGATGGCCGAGTGGTGCATGGTGCTTCGGTCAATCAAAATGCGCTGATTTCAATCAATTCGCCAAGGCAGACCATGCACTCCATTCCTCCATTGTCGGTAAATCGGAAGTGACTATCCTAGCCAACATTGGACAGCAGGGTATCGTAATCCGTCTAGATAGCAACCGGTCTGGGTTCCACCTTGCGTAGTGGTCACACGACTGTAAAATCGCTTCTCGTGGATAGATTTACCGTTATATTTATCTTCATTTAACTCCATTCTATTTCTTCCCTGGCAATCACTGAATTCAACCTGTTCCATCTCTCTCATGTAGATCTCATCGGATAATCCCAGTGAAGACCCTCCTGTTTTCTAGCCTCTCATTCTTTTTCTCAGTAGCCTTCCCTATTCTACATAACATTTCATTCTCGTTTTTCATTCTGTCACTCTCCTACATTTTTCACTAGATGAACCGCAAATTGAGACAATGAAGGCCCTTGAATATCGATTGAGCATGAGTTTATGTGTTGTCTGAGAGAAGTGCGACTTCGAATGGTTTCATTCCGATTCGAAAACATTCAGCTGAATTCAAATAACCGATTTTTCACCTGGAAACTCACGTTCATTACACTCTTCACTCCTCTTGTTGTCTATATTGAAGACTGATTGAAATTCCACGACTCATGCCTAATTTATTCCTCTGGCTTCTTGTTCTTTATTCCAATTCATTGTCTATTCTCTCTCATTAACCTTTCATCGATTCGATTCTTCATCCATCACTGTCTTATTTGACATTTCCGGATTAAAATCCTCCGCATGTGATGTGCATTTCATGTTTCTCTGTCGCGTTGAAAATTTGTTTGCAAATCTTCTCTATTAAAGATCTGCCCTACCGTATGACCTGAGACGAATCAATGTTTCTCATCAGTAAAATCGTGCGAGGAAGGAGACTTCTCCACGAGTTGGAAGCACAGGTAACAAAAATAATTTTATTATAATTATTTAAATAAATAATTAAAATAATATTGAGGAGGCGAAAGAAGGAATCGATCTTCCTCATCTCACGAAGAGGAATCAGCAGCATCGTAAGAGCAGTCCCGTTCTATTTCTTGAAGATGAGGTGTGTTCATGATTTTAAAAAAATATTAATTTCCCATTTTGTTCAAACAAATTTAGAATGATAATTCATTTTTCAATAATCAGGACATCGACGCTTCTTCCTCTGCTCAAACTGCAGCTGCTCGCAGAAAGTGAGTAAAATTGCCTTTGAAATCTCAAGAAAAATCTTCGAAATGTAGAGGTAGGAAGGAAAATCGGGGGACTCTCTGGTTTCCAGGGGCGAAAATCAGGGGGTGAAATTAGAGGGAACCAGACGTTTCTTACTCCGTTTTTCTCTCTTTTGCAGTCTGAAAAGTCGTTCGGATGACTCATCCGAATCAGATCTCATTGGGTAAAATCTCATTGGGTGCGCGTGCCTTTCCCACACGTTTGCAGTGATATTCCCGCAACTCGCACCTTCTTTGATTCCTCCCTCGAGAAAGAGGGAGGGAAGAGGGAAGGAGGAGGGACTCATTACCATACTACTCACTCGTGGCGTTTTCCCACTCAACTTCTCCCTCCCTCTCAGCACAGTTCCCTTTTCCCCGTGGAGAATTGAAAGGGACGAAGGAAGTCTCTCTTCATTCGGCATGCTATCTCGTTTCTCTAACCACCCAAAGACCATGTCGAATGGAGAGACGCCTCCCTTCCTTCCTCCTTCCCTTCACTTCTCCCCTCAACGCACAGTCCTCCCTTAGCTTCACTCGCTTCTGCCTGTGATATCGTGACGCCATCTAATTGCTTCTTCTCCTTCTTCCTTCTATCCCCTTCCTTCTCCGTTGCAGGACCACATTGGATAGTGCACTGCTCACACCAGATTACGGTAGTCCGCACACCGCACCCTCCTCACCACGAGGACAGGATCGACAGATACTACGGTAGGTACCGTACCCCTCTTCTTCCTTCCTCGTCAATCGATAGATCTCCGCAGAGAAGGAAGGCCTTTGACAGGAAGTAAGAGTAATGAGAGTGTAAGGAGAGCCTTCGAGCGAGTTGAAAGAGAGAGAGAGAGAAAGAGATGTTCAGACTAATTCGCATCTCCAAATTTATAGCCCTTCTCCCTTACTATCCTCCCCCTTTTCCCTTCTTGCAGCATGTTCCCACTGTCCCTGTCCCGTCACTGCTTTCGTGTCCCTTTCTCGAGTGATTTGGCTGATCTCTGATCTTTGATCTTTGATCTTTGGTTCAGAATGCGCCGGGAAGCAGCTCGATCTCAATCGTGTCGTGTTCATCCTCAAAGGAGAGCAGCATCGAAGAGAACGGCAAGACTCTCATCACAGGCCTCGACTTCCATCGAAGAAGAACCACGGTCCGATCAGCCTTTGTTATGCTTAGCTTATCCCTGATAATACACTAATTAGTCACTGACTAATTAGTGGATTATCAGGAAAACTCTCGGGATTTGCACGTAAAGACTCCAACTTTGCTTGCTTTTGTTCATCATTCGCTTAGCTTGCTCGTTTTGTAGCTGCACTACGCACGTTTTCTCGTTGCGGGCCAGAAAACAAAGTCATGAGAAAATCGGAAGCCTTTTTCAAACGATTTCAGTTCAAAATTGCCCCATCTCAGGGGTTTAGAGGTAAAATTGGCGGGTTCTTTGGGGGGGAGGACGTACACTTTTCTAGATGAAAGAAGGGAAGTAATCATGTTGAAACAGTGGGTGTATCTCCAATAGAAGTACTCTCTTCTCTGCAGAGTAAAGAAAGGGGGAAGGTCCGAAGGGAATGGGGCTCATTCGAGCGAGACAAAACAAGGAAAATGTTCGGGAAGAAGATTGTCGTCACCTCCTCTTCGTTCCACTCGTGGGCTTCATTTCACGCCTTCAATGTTATTTCGAATCTGGAGATTCGGGATACTTCCTCCATTTTATTCCCCTTCCCTTCTTCCATTTTACAGTCTAGTCTGCACATTTCTCCAGTGAAGGAAATGCTGCTCCAACGTAAACTCGTGCTCCTATCCTTCGTAGTCTCCGTAGGCATAAAGACCACGGTCAATCCACTCCCATTCCCTCTCCTTCTTCTCATATCTCGAACTTCACATTGACGTCTCTGTCTCTTTCCTCTCCTTTCTTGTCACTGCAACTTCGGTCTATTCACTCCTCCCTTCTCCTTCCCTCCAAAACACGTGCATTCATTCAATTATGAATTCAATCCCCTGGCTCGACAATCTAATCGCAGTGCGAAATTTGCCAAGACTCCGTAGATCCTTCCTCAATTCTCTTTCTCTTCCTCCTTTGACTTTTCCCTTCGGTCTTAGATCAAAGCGTCCATGGATAGTATCCATTGGAAACAGGGTGGGCGTAGTCTCACTTAGAAGAAAGGACCTTCTGTCCGGATGGAAAGTGCTTCCAGTCTCAACGGTGAGGACGACAACGTCTCCAGGAGAACGACGATGGAGCTCATTCCTCCCCCCTCCCTCTTAGATCTCGAGAAATGATAGCGCCGTATCTTCATTTCACACACTCTCTCTCGTCTACCGAGCGGGCGATAGAGTGTGCAAAATGAAGAGACGGCGGTATCATTTCTCGTGCTCTACTCCTTCCCCTTCAACGTCCTTTAGAGTTCCCTAATGCAATTGACACCGTTTCACGTCAATCTTCTACTTCTTTCTCCTTTCCTTCCCTTCCCATATCTTTCCAGCGATAATCTTCGATATTTCCGCACCAAAGGCCGCGCAGCATCTCGAAATAGCTTTATTATCGTCATTTCGCAAAGATACCCAATATTAGGCCCTAGAGACTTTCCCCGCAGTCATAATAGTGCGTAGGAACGACTTGCTGACTCAATTCTAAATTACCACTTTCTAACCATCACTTTCCATACACTAGAGTTCGAAAGACGAATCTCTTCATTTCGCACATTATCTCGCCGGTACGCTAGCCCGTCTTTCAAATCATCCCACTTGTGACCTCTTCTGTGCTTCCCGTGTGCCTGATGTATCCCCTCTCTCCATTCCATCTAGGCATGACTAGGCCCCACAAGCCCCGCCCACTTTCGTCTGACATGATTTCGCCAAAAAGCGAGAAAGGAAAACACAAAATCCATTCTAAACCAAATGGGATGTTTGATAGCGCGATGGATAGCCCTTACCATCCCCTTTCGATTGAGCAATGCCCAAAATGTGCACAGCATCACTAATTAGGTCAAATTTGCATAAAATTGAAGGGAAGAGGTCGTTTTGACGGGTTGCAGTGTGAACATTTTGTTTGGGCAGTATTTTTCTGACTAATTCGAATATTTTAGGAATTTTAGAGAAAAAATTAGATTTTTAGCTTTTCTCCCTATTTTGTGTTTTTAGTTAGAAGATGCGCGGGGAGAGGCGAGCGAGACGGCGGGGGGAGGGAGAGAGACACATTCAAATTAGGCTCCGCCCCCTTCCCTCTCGTCTCGCCTTTCCCTCCTCTTCCCCAGTGAGCTGCGGGCGTACTTCTTGGGCTCTAGCGCGACTCAGAGGCAAGATATCTACAAACGGTAAAAAGCATGATATTATTGGGTCCATGACGGGTGGTTGGAACATACTTTTGACTCCACTGTGGAAAATCGGCTATCTGCGTTGTGGCCCCTAGATAATGTTGCAGGTATTCGGTGATCTCGGCGTCTACAATGGCGAGAGTATCCCCGCTCTCCTCCAGGACGCAGCCAAGAAGTCGTATGATCTCATCGTCAACGTTGGTGAGGACAAATTATTTGACTGAGGCTCCTACCATATTTTCTTTATTTATTTGTTCCTCGAATTGATTGATTACAGGTGATATGGCGTACGATCTCTTCTCGAACAACGGTCAAACGGGCGATCAATACTTTGCCACCCTGGAGCCCCTCTTTGCTACGGTACCCTACATGGTCGTGGCGGGAAACCACGAAGCTGAGGTACGGTCAGCTGTTTATCTGATTCGGACCTGCTCTAATGTTGACAAAATAAGATAGACAAGGGATGGAGGACTGACTTATCATCACTAGCTTGTATTTGAAATGTTTTGATCATTCATTCTCTATGCTCAAGACGAAGGTCAAAATTAGAGAAAATCAAATTGCAGGAAAACTGGAACGCAAACTACACGACGTACGTAAATTCTTTCACGATGCCCGATGAGGGATACGGAGACAATCAGTTCTACAGGTAAAAATCGATTAGTGTTTACTTAAAAATTACATTTCATTCTCCTAATGATCAGAAGCGATATATCCGAACCAAATACGCAATTTGAAACTCAACTGATCAGCAATTTGTGAATCTCTATCCTTCAATAATTCTCACATCTGAATCCTTTGCTCAACAATGGTGATAACGATTATGCTCGATAAGAATGTTCTAAACCACTCCGAAAATCTATTTTCACTGCAGTTTCGACGTGGGACCCATTCACTTCGTGGCTCTCTCCTCAGAGTACTATGGATTCTACTATCTCTACGGAATGCAACCAGTATTCAATCAGTACGATTGGCTCGTGAAAGACCTCGAGGTGAGATTATTTATGTTATTTTTCTGGCGTTTCTTAAAGAGCTAGTCGCAACAGTGATGCAGTGAATAGTGTTACATCATCGACATTTTTTTCAATAAGTATATTTCCCAAGATACTCATTAGAAGTGTTGAATAGTGGATTGACCCGGATCGTCTGTTGAACAACTCTTGCAGGCAGCGAACAAGAACCGTAAAAATCGTCCATGGATCGTCTCCTATTTCCATCGTCCCTTCTACTGCTCCAATGACAACAGTGAAGAGTGTAATGCATTCGAGAACAGATTGGTGAGGAATATCACTTTATCTTGGTTTCATTACATTGGCCACACCTTCAAATGAATTAGGGGGCTTTGCCTACCATTACAGTAGGGATCTGATGTGAAAGATTCTCGTGTGTTTTGGAAAGAATGTGTGTGATTGTTTACGTGAAGAAAGTTCATTCGACCGCTGAAGATATGAGGTCATCGTTAGTAAAATTTACTTTGAGGTTCGCGACGGATGGCTACAGATGCCCGGCCTGGAGTCCATCATGATTGAACAGGTAAGTATGAAGAATTATCGTGTAGTACAGCAGATTCTGCAAACAATACATTCATGGAAAAGAGATTACTGACAATAATTTCGGTTTCATGCTGAATAAATCGATCACACCTGTAAAAATCCAGAAAAATTGAGGGAGTGGACATCGCTTTCTGGGGTCACGAGCACTCGTACGAGCGATTCTTCCCCCGCACGCCTGATGCAAAGCAGGTTCGCAGATGATTTACTTTCCAAGCAACGTAAACTTAAATTTACGTCTCCTCGCAATTACATTGTTCATAAGAAGGTTCGAACATTACAAAGAAGCAAGGTCGTTTTTTGCCTTTGATGGATCTTCAATAATCGTAATATTTCTTAGTCCGCAAATCCGTACACCAACCCCGGCGGCCCGATCTACATCATCTCCGGATCCGCTGTGAGTAATACTGATAATTTGCAAGATGATTATTTTGGTAGGCAAAAGATGAAAGCGAAACACATTTTCGGCAGTTCATGTTCATTCATTGATATCCATTATTATGTGACAAGAGTGGGAAATGAGAAAGTTAGGATGAGTTTCAAACAATATACATGAGGATAATGGTTCTAAGATAGTTGATTCGGTAATACTTCCCCAATCGATCCGAAATAATGCCAATCTCTCCTCACAGGGTTGTCACTCTGGCTACGCTTACTTCGGAGATCCAGTAGAGTACAGTGCTGCGCGGTGAGCCATTTATCTCTGCCTTCCCGTCATTTTAGATTACAGTTTTCGTCTTCATTCACCTTTTCATTTTCCTCTGTCGCTGTACAGTAGTTGAATAATGAACTCATACTGATGATCGATCTTTGATCTCTTTCCAGCATCAATGACTACGGCTACTCGAAGATGTGGGTGCCCAACGCGACGCATATTCGATTCGATCAATATTCGGTCAGTGAGAGAAAACATTCTTTATTTTATGACGTGAAATATTATCAGACTCTACTCTGCAGTCTCATTGTTCAATTTTATTTTACTCCTTCAATACAACTCCGTATCGCAGGTTGAGAAGGACGCGGTCGTTGACTCCGTCTGGATTGTGAAGGACAAGCAGACCAAGTTCCAGATGGTCAGTTGATCTTCTTTGCAATACTGTAGTTTGATCTTTGATCTTTGCAGAAGACGAAAGAGGACGATGTGATCGTGTGTCATCCCAAGGACATGCACTGTCACAAGAAGAAGGAAATCGCAGAGCAGTACGATATAAAGCATTGATCTTTGATCTCTGTAGTTTTCTATTCGGCCTCATTCCCTACGTGTTTGACAGATTAAAGCATTCCTCTTTTTTGGTTGTTCTTATAGCAAATCAAAGATGTTTGCACGGACTCTTGTCGCACAATGAATAAGTGAGAGGGAAGGGGATCTATCGAGCACTCCATTGGGGTCAAGTGGATCCAGTCTATCAATAGGGATCAGCGACATCGTCTCTCCATTCACTCCCGAGATTACACTTCTGGATGGCCAAAACGGAGTAATTGATTCATGCCGACCTCAAGCAGATGAGGAAGATTGCGGGAATGCCCATTTTTGTATTCTCTCAAAACTTGGATACACATTAGTGTTGAGAGAAAAGTAACACTAAAGGCAATCGGTGAAACATACTCGTTCTGATTTTTTTATTCATCTGATTCCTCCCATCCTACCCACACTACCAACAGTCCTTCCTATCAGCCGTCAGTCGGGAGACAGTCGCCTCGAGCAAACAAACGATCACAGCGATATTGCCATTCGCCTATTCGAATCGGAGTGTGTAATCAGGTGGCCCACTATTTCATTAGAAGGCAAGCAATTTGTCGCCCTTAGGGCAATCCTGATATCTTTCTTTCGCACAGATTTGAGAAACCAGTGATGTTCACTTCGACTGACAAAGATCAGATCAGGTAGATGACGTGCTCATGATGATGAACTGCACTATCTCGTACAGCTGACCAAAATACCAGTTATAGAGTCAACCCATCATTCCGAAACAGCCTCGGAAATTTGCCTTAACCACCTGTTGACCTTGAAAGAGCGCGCGCGCGAGAATAACGCGAAAACACCTGCCAAACCCCTACTGGATTGATACGATTTCCCCGATTTATCGTCTGATTCTCTCAATTTGGCACGTTCTCTCGTCCTTCTCTGCCCGATTGCTGGTGGGCGTTCAAGGCAATCCTCTTACCTATTTTGATCACTTGCCATGGAATATCAACTATTATTTACCGGCGTCGCCCACTGTTCGTTCACCATATTATCCTCTTTGCTACTGTTACTTCCAGGCAATCGTATTCACATCGCAGTTGCTTGCAGGTTGTTGTAGCCTCCCTACCGTATCCAGTCTGTTTCTCTGATTCACAATGCCAGCGTGCTTGCCGTATCCCATTTCGAGACACAGCTTCTGGGATTCATGTGAGTTTTAATTTGTTTATTTAATTTTAATGAATATTCGAAATGAATTCCACAACTTTATATTTTTCTCACGAAATCTAAGTAGAAAAAATATTTAAAAAATTGAAAAAGTAACTACCGTATCACCAAATGTTTGGTCTTGACTGGATCCACCGTAATCTCTCCCATCGATCAGTCTATCAGTCCTCCTCAATCAACTCTCTGGACGCTTCCCCTTCTTATCTTGTTAGCAGATCAGCTGGGTCATCTCTTTCCTTGACTGGGGGAGGAGAAAGAGAGTGACAGACCCTTCCTCTCCCTCTCCTTAGCCTAACCACCCCTTTCCTCTCCATCTCTAACGGGTCATTCATTGGTTCCCAGGCGGTTGCGCGTAAGACTCGGCGAATCGATTGAACCTCTTCCCTCTGACTCTCTCCTATCCCCTCACTCTCTCCTCGCTTTCAGTCCTGGTAGATCACTGACTATATCCGTTTCCACATTGATCCGTTGACCTCTTCCCATTACGTTTTTTTCGCTAATTTGTATCGCGATTCGAGCTTTTCCTGTCGTTTTTCCTCACTAAACCCGTTATTGTTTCCGTTTTCTTAGTTATGCCCTCGCTACCTGTGCAAATATCGTTCTTTCCTCTCCTCCCAGTCCTCTTTTTGATGGGTTTTGGTAGGTAACGACCCGGGTAAGGTCATTTATTGCTCCGTAACTGAGTTTTATCGTCCCGGATATCTACTGTTCCTTGCTTGTAATTCCTCGCGTTTTTTCCTTTTTTTGTCACTCGGTGATTAGACAAACTAGAGATCTATTATAGAATGGGGAGATGTCGTTGGTGCTGCTATCCTAGCATTGTACGCGCGCTTACTCATTCTTGTGCACTTTCCCTTGCATACAGACAAGCTGTTCCCTCCTCCACCCATATTTGAATGTGATGTGTGACTGGCTATCCAAGTGGTATGTCGAATAGAAAGAATACGCCTTTTCGCTGCGTTTTTCTTTCCATTTCACTATCGTTTCGTCTCCGCTTTTCGTCGTTTCCTTATTGTTTCGGCGTTTTTGAATCACTCGTCATGCCATCTTTCCGTTTCCAGATTCGTAGCTTTTCTCCCTCATATTCTAGCGATTTAGACGAGCGACTTCCTCGTTTTTCCTTGCAATGTTTATGCGAAATTTCACGCGCACAAGCGGAAATCACGCTCACTTCGCCACTTTTTCGAGAACCAATCAACCCCATGAGCAATACCCCTCTCCCCGTTTCACATTGCTTGAGCACCATTGTGAATCCTGACATTTCGCGTGCCACTCGGAAATGAGAGCTTCCCCTTCTTCGTTGATCAACCAATTAATGGGATCTCACTCAATCCATTGTTTCCGCTCTCTCGATTCCCCGTGCTCTCTCGTAGCTTCCGTGTCCCGAGACCCCCTAATTGGTGAGTGTGTGAGGGGCGGATATTCAAACCGAGTCGAGTCAGTCGGGCTAGAGATCAGGCTGAATGGAGAAGAAAAAATTAGATTTTTAGCTTTTCTCCCTATTTTGTGTTTTTAGTTAGAAGATGCGCGGGGAGAGGCGAGCGAGAGGGCGGGGGGAGGGAGAGAGTCACACGCAAATTAGGCTCCGCCCCCTTCCCTCTCGTCTCGCCTTTCCCTCCTCTTCCCCAGTGAGCTGCGCGCGTACTTCTTGGGCTCTAGCGCGACTCAGAGGCAAGATATCCACAAACGGTAAAAAGAATAATATTATTGGGTCCATGACGGATGGTTGGAACATACTTTTGACCCCACTGTGGAAAATCGGCTATGTGCTTTGTGGCCCCTAGGCATGACTTAGAAAGAGATGCTCTCCTCCTTTCGCACATTCTCTCATCGATCAGAGAAGTTCTTTCCAAGTCATCTCTATCCCCCCCTCCTCCATCTCCTTTCCCCCACTTCCGATTCACGGTAATCTGAGGCGCATCGTCATCTTCTTCAATCCTCGTGACAGACTGAGCAGCTCGGCCCCCATACTTATCCCACCTCCCACCTCCTGGCCCCTATTCCACCCCCCCCCTCCCCTCCTTCTCCCACCTAATCGCTCATTGTCTAGCGACTGAGTCACCTGAGCAAAATAGGTCTACGACGTAGGTCTAGGTTGACAGTAGGTACAGTGTCGAGATTATTAGATTTCGCCTTGCGTATATTCAGTCTCAACCCCACGTTCGAATCCACGCTCGCTCAATTTCCCCCGAGAAATCGCCATTGAGTGCACTGAGATCTGCACTAGGCTGAAGAATTCTCTCCATTTTTCGCATGCTATTTTTCTACACTAAATCGAGAGATTAGAGATTACCTCCCTTCTCTGCACTTTTCTAGTTCCAGAATCGTTCTTATCTGCACTACTCCGTCCCCGTTAAATCTCACGGAGGAAATCCGAATAGTTCACGCGCGCTCCACGCAAATTAATGAACTGACCAACCCTGAATGTAGACTTAAAGTTCTGCAGGGATGATTATGCATAATCATCCTACTTTCGCATCAATGATTAGAGTTCTCTCTTTCAAATAGTCACCTCATTCCGCTTACTCTCGCGCCTTTATTCACAATCCGGAATATTTGTCAATAAGAGAGCCCTATCAATGATTGATTCTGTTGTTGCCTCTTCTAACCTTCCTTCGTGCTATGTGCCCTATTCTCTATAGGGAAGAGCCTTCTCTCCTTCCTTTGCCCCCTTATTTTCTCGTTATTTGATTCTCAGAATTTTAGGAGTCGTGCTTGACTTCTAGTTTCTCCCCTTTCTCCTTTCCCTCTCTTCAATGAGTTTCGGCTGCCTTTTATTTTCCTCTACCGTTTCTCATCTACTACCGCATTGTGTCTCATTCTATTCATTCGTCTCTCTCGAACCATCGAGTGAAGAATCAGTCTCTTGAAGAGTCTCTCTCTTCATTCCTCTTACACTCTAACCGGTTAGTCTGATGAGAGACCACGAAGAATGAAGAGACGAATTCTTCATTCTCACAGTCAAGAGAAGTGAAGTCACTCTCCTCATGGATTATAATGGCCTGTTTTCCTAGTACCTCTTCAAATCTCCTTCCTTTCGACCGTCGAAGGGAATGTCTGTTCTGGTCCTTTCATTATCTCCCTTGTGTCTACCTTTCCTTTCTCATAGATCACATTCCCTTGTCTTCCCTCCCTGTTTTCCTATCTATTCAACGAGTCTTCGGGGAGTCATTAGATGCCACTGATTTTCACAAGACATCGTTCTCTTCACAGATTCCCTGGCGATACGACGAGAATCGTCGTCCTTTTGTTGATCTCTCTCCGATTTCTCCGAATCCTACCCTATTCTGAGTATATCTAAGTAGCAACATTAGTGAGTCGACAAAGAAAGGCATTGTACGTGAATCTCTTCCGATTCTTCCCTAGACTTTTCACACCCCCTCTTTATCTCAGATCTTTGTGTCATCTATCTATTCTCACACTCCTCGAGACGTTCTTCCCTTATTCAAATCGCACAACCCAATTTCCCCCTACCCCCTCTTCTTCCTCCTTTTTTTTCTTCCTCACTCCTTTTTTTTGCTACTCTAAACGGGTCTCTTCCTCTCTTGATTCCTCTTCCGATTCGATTACATCCTCTCAGTCTCTTAATCGATCTCTACAGATGCCATCCTACTCTTCCCTCCTCCTCACTCCAGACTCTCCCCATCATCCTCCTCCCTTCTCCTCCCTCTCTCCCTCCACCCATCATCATCCACTCCGAGCTGCCTTCTCTTCTTCTCGTTCCTCTCCCCTCTCAGCCTCTTTCAATTGTCCCCATCGACCTCCTCCTCCTCCTTCTCCATCCTTTGCCCCGAGATCAGCCAGAGGATCAGCCAGAATGACCTATCCCGAGAATCGATCCATCTCATCATCATCCGATTATCGATCGACGACACCCGACCGGTCATCAGTGTCTCCAGCAAGGAGTCGATCCCCTGCAGCCCCTGCAGCAGCTGCAGCCCCTCCCTCTCCTGTCGTATCCCCTAGGAATCAACAAGGAAGACTTCTTACGAGAGGAAAGAAGTTCAATGCGCAGCAACAGCATCGACAACTGCTCAAGCTTTTTACTCATATGATGGTGTAAGGATGGGAAAATACCCTTTTAGGATCGATGTAGGGATGTTTGCGATAAGAAAGTATCACAAAAGTGGTAGCGCTTTCAAAAACTACACGGACAATTGTGTTGTTAGATAGTGAGTCGCGCATTCCCCAGGGTCCAACTGACTCTCGTCGAAACTACTAGACTTCTTGTTGGGTTCACAATAATAAGCGGGGTTCTCGGGGAGACTGTTGAGTGGTGGTGGGAAATTCTGGGAAATTGAGGATAAGTGGGCGCTTTTGTAGAGAATTACAAAGGGAGATTTTATTGGCGTCTACGTCTACGGTATTCATTGATTGCTTGCAGGAAGACCGTTCGTCAGAAGACCGAGGGAGGATCGTCCTTTGAATCGGGAGAGGTACGATAACATCCGAGGTTGAATTATGCAAAAAAATATGGTTATAGGAACCAATTGGTTTCCACATAAAAATTTTAAAAATTTGCTTTCCTCATAAATCATGCTCATAAATTCGTCCTTCTAACGTATCCTCCTGCTTACCGTATTCTTTCCCTTTTGTAGCCCAGCAATGACTCTGGAAGTCGTGCGAGCATGCGGCGGACAAGCTCCATGCCGAGTGTCTGTGATGGAAAAGGTAGGGGAAACATCAGAGATCAAAGATCAAAGATAAATTCAGTCGTAGCAGCGACTGTTGCCGCCGCTGTGAACATTCGGCATTACGATTACGATCGGAAGCTGAATAAGATGCAGAAGAAGGTTAGATGATTTGAAATTATAGGAGAAAACATGATCTCAATGTTCATTTCATCTACAAAATACAATCTTTGATATCATGGTACACATTTATGGTACGATAAAGCTGATATCTTATAATGATGAGGGATTTTGAATATTCGAGTTGGGATCTATTTTCCGGAACGATTATAGTAAACAATGGCATATTTGAAATTTGATATTTCTCAGGCCCTTCGCTTCACTTGGCATCGACTCCAAACGAGAAATGGAGGAAAACGGGTGGAGAATGTATTCGAAGAGGTAGGGCAAAAAGCTTGAGAGATCAAAGAGTAATCCATTCAAGGTGTTCGATAAACTCGTCCGCCAATTGCCCTGCATCAGGGACATGTTCACAACGAGGTACGGTAGATCAGGAAAGGGTACGGTAATTGAATTTCGATTTACAGAACCTTCCTGTGTGCAATGTCCAAAGCAGAGATGGCTAGTCTCAGAGATCATGCTAAGGTTATTTTCATTCATTTTTCTTCGACTTTTGGTAAACAAAAAAAGAAAGCTCTAAATTCATATCACGTTCGTATGGAGAGAATCGAATTGAAGATGGGAAAATTTTAAAAATTTATTTATTTTTCAGATCACAGTAAAGATGCTCGATCTGATCATTCGCAATCTCGACACAGAAAAGGCGAAAAGGACCGACACCGGATCCAATCTTGACCCACGACTCGTCGGTTCGTCCGGAACCATCTGGCACCGTGCCAAGAAGCTATTTCAGGTCGAGCCCACGGTCCCCTTCGTCCCTACGGACTGACTGGTATCTTCTGGGAGAAACTGGGAGAGACGATTATAGATGTCGTACTGGCACAGGTTGGTCATTTTTCGACGTTGGTCAAAAAAGGGTAAAGAATCCGTCTCTTCATTCTGCTCTATCACCGCTGTAAGAGATAAGATAGCACGAGTAATGCAGAGACGGCTTCTTTATTGTATCTATCTAACAGTCCTAATTATGAACTCACCGATTCGAGGAATCTTAGTTGAATGAAAACTACTTGGAAATTCCATCAACTGTAGCATCTCATGTTACTCAGAATTAATTCTTATGCAGCTTGAAGCTTCTCGAAAATGAAATTCATGATCTCCGAGGCTGAAAACGCGCAAAATGCACGCAGACTCCAGACGAAAGCGATTCATCAATCTGTTTATCAGTCTTTGCTCCTCTGAGAACTCCCATGAGTTGTTGTCTCTCACTCTTCTCTTTTAGTCTCCCGCGTGATTCATTGTCACACCACAAAACAGCCCATGCGTGGGTCTGTCTCACCCTTTCCGAGAAACCCAATCCAGTGTCGCCTCTCACTGCTCTATTTGAGACGACTCCGGAAACGGAAGACGCATCCTATCACAGAAATAGGTCGCCAATCTAAGTGCCTACGAAATAATTTAATGCGCGATCATCGGACCACATTACGTTGCAATTGATGTAGCCGGTCGGAGACTAATTTATGACCGGTCAAAAGTTCAGGTTTCACAATATTCGAAATAATTTAAATATGAGCAAAAAATAAATCCACAATAAGCAAATGTTATTCCAGGAAGCCGTTCGTGACCTTCCGGGAGCAGGACAGGCTTGGGTAGTGCTAACGGCGTGTCTTGTCGATCAGGTATACGGTAGTCAAGAAGGACTGAGATCAAAGATCAATCTCAGATGAGGGCCGGTTTCGATGAGGCGAGGAACACGACTTTCGAGACGAAAGCCAAGGCGTCTGTCGTGCTGCACCATGCAACGATGAGGCTGGCCAGTGGTAAGGAAGATCAAAGATTAATTGTACCAGGTCGGATGATCACATTCGGGAAAAAATTGAAAAGCTAGCAAAATCTCTTTTGGTTATCACACAGTTTTCATCCGATATTCTCATACCATCTAGTATCATCAATAAAGAAAGATTCCTTGGTGACTCCTTTCATTCCAGTTGATTCGCCCGAGCCTCCCTTCCTCGGTCGACAACACTCGAATGAAGACCGGGAACTGCATCCATCTTCTGCTTCCACTCGCGGATATTCTGTCGACGTGTCAGGTATACGATACCACATCCTATCCCTATCACCAACTGTTTTTTTCAGCTTACAATCGAGGTCACTGTCCGTATTCCCTGCAGCATCAACGATCGGTGGAAGAAGTCCAGCCAATCGATGATGAGGAGGTACCGTAATCCTTCCCTACCGTACCTATCCAATCATCATCAGGTGCATCCATCTCCCCGTGGTTCTCGAGTTTCATCTCGTCGTCAAACTCCACCAACTCCTTCATCTCCTTCTCCCTCAAATCTTCCCCCATCTCCCTCTAATCCACTTCCTCCCCACTGTTCTCGATCCCCCACTAGAACATCTTCCAGTGGATCATCTAATATTATCGTCCACATCTAATCTTGTAGATACGGTAGTTTCCCCTTTTGCATTGCCATCTCAGCTACAGTAATCGACCGAATCGTCTTGATAGTTCGGAATCGACAGTGATTGACGGACTAAACAAATGTCTTCCAGTTCTTCATGTAAAATGCCTTCGCTCGGGTCACCAAGAGTTTCTCCCCTTGACTTCATTCACTTCTCCTTTCTCCTTATTAAGCCCATGACATTATCAGTGTGTTTTCTCTTGATAAAGTATTGATAATAAGCCCCTTTATCGTCTCTATACAACAACTATCTCATAACTACTCTCTCTTCTCTCTATCGATCGACCTCTCCGAATACGATATCCATCGTTCCGATCACAGCGACGACGTCAGCGATGAGAGCCATGTAACACACGTCGTGGATTGCAGCCAAATGAGGGAAACCAGGGGCACGGATGAAGGCACTGGAATTAAAAATTGGATAAATTGAACAAAAAACTCATAAAAAATAGAAGGTGGATAGTCGTTCGAAAGAGGCAATTTAATTGAAACCAACCAGATTCTGAGATGGTGGGCACAAGAGAGAGAAAAGATAACAGAAAAGCAAGGTTAGGGAAGAACTAACCGATAGGGTTTGCTGGTTCCATCAGCCACAATGTACACTCCGAATTCTCCCTTGGGAGCTTCGATGGGAACGTACGAGGCACCGGGAGGAACCTGGAATGAGAAAAGGTTAAAATTGACGAATAGTAACTAACCTTCTCATTCGGTATTTCATAAACTGATCATTCAGTTCCGAAACATGAATCAAACAGGTTGCCAGTGACATTTAGATAGAAACTTTACTTTTCCAAAATCTTACCTGGAATCCTTCAGTGAAGAACTTGAAGTGGTGGATGAGCGACTCCATACTGTCCTGAAATGATATTATTTTATTTCACTCCATCTCAATCGATCCAAATCCCCCCTCTCCAATATTAATCAATATCGTACCTTCATCTCAGCTCTCTTGGGAGGGACAATCTTGTGGTCGTCCACCTTGATCTCTCCCTTGGGCATCTTATTTAGACACTGATGAATGATGTTCAGCGACTGTCTCATCTCCTCCACTCGGCACATGTATCTGAATGAGGGGTGGTTAGGAAAAGATATTGAAGAGGACTTTCATAAAACTTTAACAAACGATAATAATCCATTTTTCACCATCGAAAAAATCACAAGGATGATTGATGTTACCTCTCAAAGGACACAAAGATAGTATTGCACTTTAGCTTTTACGAAACCTTTTCGGCTCGAGAAATAATACGTCAATAGGGGTGATGATTAACATTATGAATAATGTCAACAACAAGCGAAAAGGCAATTCATCGATTATCGACCTTCCATTTGTCATCCTCGCACTCACCTATCGTAGCAATCTCCCTTCGTTCCGATGGGTACGTCGAATTCCACCTGTAATGCCACGAATAATAACGTCGTCAACATTATGTCATTAAAGAACTATTGTAAACGAGAGCATTATCGCTATTTATAAGCAAAAGTAAACGTAATAAGCAAATAATAAATTATACCTGATCGTAAGCATCATATGGTTGAGTCTTCCTCACATCCTGCTTAATTCCCGATCCTCTCACCATCACACCCGAGAATCCCCAGTTGAGGGCATCCGCAGCCGACACGAGACCTGTTATAGTGTATAGTAATAATTAAATCCACGAGGAATCCGCTGATGCAAAAGAAAATTGTGATGGAATGAAGAAGGGAAAATGACATGTTCTTCTGCATCCTTATTTCAAGCTTCAATACATTCATTTACACCTTTCATTTTAAAGTAAACAATCAATGGTCTCAATCGTCTCACCGATATCGATGGTTCTCGCCTTCCAGATTCTGTTCTCCGTAAGCATGTCTTCCAATTCGTCGATTCTCTCAGGGAACTTCACCGCCCTGATAATCACTATGTTTTTAAGCTCCTTTTCGTGCCAAACAAACCAATCATAGATATCATCCATCATTCCGAGGGGCATATCCCATGCGACTCCTCCTGGTCTCACGTAGTTTGCGTGCATTCGAGCACCCGAGACACGCTCAGAGAACTCGAACAGCTTCTCACGCTCTGAATACAACCATTTTTATTATATTTTTACTTTCTATTTAAATAACTAAACAATAAGATACCCTCGAACATCCAGAAGAATGGCGTCATGGCTCCAATATCGAGAGCGTGAGTAGTGATACCCATGATGTGGTTCTGGATACGGGTCAGCTCACCGAACAGAGCTGCAATTATTTAGTATTCATGACTAGTACAATTGGCATACATGACTTCCTGGAGCATTTCATCACAAAGCAAAGGAAACTTTGGTTAATCGCCCAGCAATAACTCACTTCTGATGTACTTGGCTCTGGGAGGGATATCGATTCCCAGCAGTTTCTCGACAGTGAGAGACCACGCCTGTTCATTGCACATCATTGAGACGTAATCGAGACGATCCATGTAAGGAAGGGCCTGGAAATTACTTGTTAATCATTCATCCATTACTGAACCTTAGTGCTTCCTTCGAAGGCACATTTTATCATAATTACCTGGGTGTAAGTCTTGTTCTCAATCAGTTTCTCAGTGGCACGATGGAGAAGGCCGATATGGGGAATAGCCTTGATGATGACCTGAAAATAGTCATTGTCAGTGATCAAAAATTATGTAAGACCTGTCAAATACTTCGTGGTTTTCTCTGCCGTTTTTGTAAACCTAGGTATCAGAAATATAGAGCATTTGGTACACTTTTTGAACACTGCATTATAGGTCGAATACCTATGTTATATTTGTCAGTCGTTCCATGAAACACTCAAAATATTATCTAGAGAAAAGTGAGCTGTGTTGTCTGGTGTCGACAGCAGCGGTTTCGTTCTCCTTCTTTCAATATTTTCTGCTTGCAATAACACTTCTTTGTCTCTTACCTCTCCTTCTAGCTTGAGAACGAGTCTCAACACTCCGTGGGCAGCCGGATGCTGAGGTCCGAAGTTGAGAATCATATTCTCGAGGACCTTCTCACTGGAAGGAGTGAATTGCTTCCCTTCCTCGTCGGAAAAAGTGATCAATTGAACTGCCCCTATTCACATAAACATTCAATTTTCTTTCCCGTCTCTCTATTTTTGCTCTTCCTCTAAAGTGCTTCTGAATGTCGCCTGTGGCGCGCTCGCGTGCTCTCATCGACTTGTGTGTTGTAACAAGAAAGAGAAATTGAGAGGGGGATATCTAACCGCTTCTTTCCATCGAAAGTGTCGCTCATCACGGGTTCGCTGTTCATCAATCTCTGCAGTTTGTCTAGTCCCAACTGCTTGTCGTATTCCGTAGTCGGAGTGTTCCATAGCTTGCCAAGAGTACCAGCAGTCTGCAAGAAACATTAAGTTCATTCGCATTTAGATGAAAGAACCCGAGCGGACTAAAGTGTTTGCACAGATGTTTGGATATTACGTAGAACCAATGAGAAAAGCTCGGATAGAAATACGAACCAACCTTGAATTCGCGCTCGAATTTGGCATCGGGATACCAAATTGTGTGGGAATTGCGCGTTGTTTCGGCCGCGACAACACCCGATCTAGTGCACGCCAAGAGCGATCTCGACGATGGACCGGCAAGTCTCGAGGCGATCGACATGCCTTCTTAATTATATTGGATTAATATTGCCTATGTATCAAGCTTTGATTGAACAAAAAGCGAGAAAATCGAGACGTGAAAACTTGAAAAATCGAAGTCAGGGATATTTCCATGTGAGACCAAACAATTCAAATTTAGGGTACTGTAGACATGAAACGATTTTTATTTATCGAATTCCGAGTTTTCATCACAATTTTAATGTGTTTCTTGACTAGTTTCGCTCTCTCCGTTGCTATGGATCCGTATACATTTATCTCTGCTATCTCAATCCTCTCTATCTCCTCCCCTTCCTCTACTTCTAGCTCACGCTATTCGTCTCATCGACTTCTCAATTTATTATGTGCGCTGTCCATGGTCCTTAGAACGGAGATGTTTTGTCTTGTCGCTTAGAGCGACCAAAAAGAGTGTCCCGTCGCGCATTACTTAGGGAACGTGTCATCGATTCCACCCTCCATTTACTTCTCCCATCTGACATTCTCATTCTAGGCCACAAGATGCGGGTAACGTCGATGCGGTTTCGCATCTGTCTCCTACTTCTGGCCGGATTAAGTGCGAGTGTGTGCATGCGGTCCCATTTCAGTGAGTGAACTACCTCATTTACACCATAATCCCAGTAGGTCAAAATTTAGAGTAAAACATTGAAAACGATGTAATATTAATTTATTTTAGTTTATTACTCTACAAATGCCTTTTAATATAGTTTTCTTATAAACTTGTTTCAGGTATGACGTTGGTTTGCATGCTGAAGAAAACAGTTTCTAATTCAACGGCGAGCTCGTCAAATTCGACGGAATTGGATAACGGATGCCCGAATTATAATGTGGAAAGTGATGGAGAGAAAGTGGAGACTGAGGTACACTTACAAAAAAATTTATAGCCTTTCATTTAGAACTTTAGAAATATGACTTATAATTTAACGCGTGTGCATTTTGCTTTTTCTATCTTGTAAGAAGTGTGAGAGCTAATTCTGTAATAACAATTGAGGGAGTGCAACAGGCCCATAACGAACGATAACTGATAATTATCAAAATAAGAAAATTATTCGTGAAAACGGAATTAACAAGAAAATACGTGAGAATAGGGCTAAATGCTCATTTGTGAGTGTGTGAGGGAAAGAGAGCCGCATCCACTGGATAGGCTTACTAGTGTGGTGTGCACCTGTTCACTGCGATAGCAGAGTACTCGGAAATTCATTGGAGTTGAATCCCTCGGATGCAATCAAAGATATCCCTTAGAACAAACATAGACGAGAAAAACGGAACACAATTTATCATTACAGACAGGGGAGTTGGAATGGTCTCGCGAGATGACTCCGTATCTATTCACTATTGTACTTGTTGGACAGGTACGGTATCTACCGTAATCATTGATAATATCATAATCCCATGATCTCAGGTGGTTTCTCTTGTAATCTCAATGACTCTCTCCAATCGAATCGCCCCTTCCAAGATGATGTTATGTGAGCTAATTTATCTTTTTTTTTAGCTTCTACAACAAATTCTTTGGCGAAATAATCAATTGATATAATAAATAATCTCAATAGATTTATTTCAGTCGCTGTTCTGTCTCAAGTCCTCATCACATTCATATCTCCAACACTCTCTCGAATCTCCTATTGGGCATTCTTCGTTTCACGATTCGCAATGGGAATGGCTGAGGTAAGATCTTTTATTGATTCAGAACCTTACTCTTTTATTCGATTCCAACCATCAGAACAAGTCAGGTGAGAGATGTATGTTTCTAACACGCGATAGACTAGGGGATGAGATATTCATCAGAAACTACACGTCAACATCGAAGAAGCATGACTTAGGGGCAAGAGAAGCCTCGTAATCCCCCTGATATTGAATCCCTAGCTAGATAATCTCACGGGCATTATTGTAATCAATAAGAAGGGCGATGCTGATGTACATATATGATATCTAAAAGGAGATAATAACATACAAATGACTTATTTTAAATTCATATAAATTGAAGGGATTGATCTTCTCGCCTGTTTCTGCTCTGGCCACTCGATGGTTTCCTCCCAATGAGAGAGCATCAATGTCCGCCCTCTACACATCTGCATTCCAGGTGAGATAAGAGTACGGTAGTCAGTGGAATTTTATTCTGATGAAATTTTAATGGTCTGAAGGTTGTTTTTTTATCTGTAGATCACGCTTGACAAAGGCATAGGAACAGATCAATGTGGGATCTTTTTCATTTATATTTTCTTTATCAGATTGCATTCGGCGTCGCTCCATTGGTCTCCTCTTTCATATGCTCCTCCTACTTTGGATGGCCATCCGCCTTCTATCTATTCGGTGAGGAAAGTATATTAACTGGGAGCGGAATACGGTAGTTTTCGGAATAAAAAATACTTTTTGATTCTGACAATCCCTTGAACCAGAACGAATTACGCTTGACTACTGATGCTTTAAAAAACACTTTCTATGTAAGCAGGAAAGATTTCCTAAAAAGTTCCTTTCTTAAAATAACTTCCTTTAAAATGCAGGTGTGCTTGGTCTACTATGGGCAGCTGAATGGGTTCGAGTGGGATCGGATGATCCATTGTGCAGCAAATTGATCAGTGAGAAGGAAAGGGAGAAACTGGCAAAGTTCCAGACCCAAGGACAGAGACACGTGAGAATATTCAGCGTAGAAGAAGTTTAATTATTCATTTCAGGTTGTGATTCGTCCTCCCTACGGTGAGATGTTCGCATCACCCGTCATGTTCGCTCATATCTCAGCTATGGTACGCATTTTTCAGAATTTAATCTGAGGTTGTAGATATTGTGAGAACGTTAGAGTTGTTCTTTTTCAGGTTGCATTCTACTTCACGCTCGGTCTCATGTCCTCGTTCCTTCCCACTTTCTTCGAAGAGCGATTGGGACTGCCCATCAGAAAAGTGCAAATTCTCTATTGAACCTTTATTAAAGAGTCCAAAGATTTTTCAATATCTGTACTCAATTATCGAGTATCTAGTCGTCCTCTAAATACCCTTCCTTCAGAACGGTGTCTATACAATGATCCCCTTCGTTGCACAGATCTTCTCCAAGAATATACTCGCTTTCGGGTAAGATATTTTAGGCCGATGGTTGTGTGTCGTTCTTCCTCGTATTTAGTAGGTCTGATTCTGATAATGACATGGAATAGGATATGATCTTTTATCTTTACTCTATGTTAATTCCAGTCTGGATTATCTCAAGAAGCGCGGCAAGATCGGGCACACTGCAGCAGCAAAGATTGCCCAGACCATCGGTGAGCTAGAAATGTACAACGTGCTTGGCCCAAGGAATCAACATCATTTCTTCTCCACTACTAAAAGCCACTGGAAGATTAATCGTAATTTGTCAGGTTGCGTGGGTGCCTCAGCCTCTCTCTTCATGCTTCTCTTCTTCGCTGATTGCAGACGACCAGAAGTGGCCCTCGTGGCAATGACCCTGTGCTGTGAGTGGACATTACTCCGATTAGGATCATTTGTGCTGTATCTAAAACAATGAGGTTGATGTTTAGGCGCCCTCCATTCGTGTATGGCAGTCGGATTCTACGCTTCCATGCTGCACATCTGCCCTCCACTCACGGGTTACAATCATATGATTTCAATTTTAAATTATCATCATATATGAATAGTACTGTAGCAGACAAAATACAAGAAATTTATCTCTTTGCTATGATCTCTCCTGACGAGGTATAGGGTTAAATGAGGAGGCCAAAAACCGAAGAAGTGCCGAAAGATCATTGCTCAAGGTACGGTATAATTACAGGAGTCGTGGCCTCGATCGTCACAGCTTCGGGAGTGGTCGCATCGGGATTGTCGACGGCAATGATGGGAATAGCTGCGGTAAGGGACTATTTTTATTGCTTAAATTCTAGCGAATTTGAATTGCGGAAATGATACCGCTATGTGTTTCGGAATTTCTTTTTTTTTTCGAGTGGTTTTGTGTTATTACTGAACGGAAAAGTCGGTTTGAAATGATTAATCATTCTAATTTGCAGAAATATGCGCACAAGTACGAATTGCTCTTCGGTCTCTGCATCACTCTCAATGTCTTCGCTGGACTCATCTATCTCGCATGGGGAACAGGTTTGGCTCATACTATTTTTTGACGTAAGATCTATCTCTTTGATACCGATCCTATATAAAACATTTGAAAATTTGTTGATGATTTTCGACTCATAACTTGACTTATACCTGAATATGAGATGGGGTTGGCATAAACGTAATTCAGCGGAAGTGCAACCATGGGCTGGTCACTTCAATAGTGTATCTGGTGAAGAGAAGAAGGAAGACAAGACGGACGATGGGAATGATGGGGAGGAAATGGAGGAGATTCCATCTTGTCCTCTCGAGGCACTCACTTAGATTGAAGAGTAGGACTACTTACATTTAGCTCGCTATGCATGCTATTAATTTGGTTTTCATTTCTGTAATAATTGCCCATCTTCTATATTAGCTGTTTTTAATTCTCACATCCTGTTAAACACTCTCCCCGGTGTCTCACCCCTCGGTTTTCTTCCCGGTGTTATATTGCTAATTATGATTATCATGATTTCAATAATCCTCGGTTCACATTGATCTCGATCTTTTTTCTTCGCATTTTTCAAATGTTGTTTAAAAGGTGTTTGCATTCTCAGATAAAAAAAGTTTTTTTTGTTAAACGGTGGGCATGTTTTTTTTAAAACATTCTATAACCTTATGTGAGGTGATTCAACAGCTCGTGTATCCCATTGAACTAATCGAATACTTACTACGAGTAATCCATAAATATAGCCACTGCAGCAGCAATGGTATACATTTTAAAATAACGAGTGTTCCGATACCGAAATAAATTGACTTCTCACTTGTACTTCAAATTTTTAACTCGATATTCCTGGATTTCGTTTTTTTATATAGAATGTACATGGTCTCGTCGTTATCGTCAAATATTCTTTCTTATCACCATACGAAGCAAGAAAGGTTGGAAACATCGTTTCTCTTTCATTTTACTTCTTTCGACCGGGTTCATTGTCAATGGGTAGATAATCATTATCTCTCCGCATGAAGATCTTTCTTCTCTTGACAAGAGCACAAAAACGTCTTCCAAGATCCCAAATGTGTTACACTATGCGCCCTGCACGTCTCTTGAAAAATTCATTGCATTTAATGAGAATATGATAATTTATTTCTGATATTTTCATCGCAGAGCAGTGATAGAGCATTAGATAAGGATTTTAGGAATGAGAGAAAGAAAGATGACACTAGATAGAATGATAGTTTCGATCCACTCTTTCGCCCATTGCAACATTGAACTGTTTTGAAGAGATTGTATCAGTCTGCTCCTTTTCTCTCCCCTTTTCCTTTTCACAGAACACAATTGCGAGTAAAATACCTTGTTGCTGGCTCCTTATTACTCATCCTATTTCCGTCTTATTTAGTTCTCGTATTGTTCAAAAGATATTCAATATTGTACTCTTGTTTCATATAAGATTCTCTATAGCGATATGGAGCCTGATGAGCAGAAGAGCAATGTGAAGAGTCCATTGTTAACTTCAATGAGATTTCGTATCTGTCTTCTCCTCCTTGCGGCATTCACAGTTAGTACCTGTATGAGGTCACACTTCAGTAAGTTCAACAATATATAGTTTCGTTATGGTAATTTTTAACATTATTTCAGAAGAGAACAAACTTTCACATAATCACACCTTAATCAGAAGTTTCGTTGAGGCATGACTCTGGTCTGTATGCTCAAGAAAACAGTGTCTAACACGACAGCGAGTTCAATAAATTCCGAGCTGGTGGATAATGGATGTCCGAATTATAACATTGGAATGGATGGAGAGAAGGTGGAAATTGAGGTCTGTTTCTAACATAAGTGACAATATTTCTCAAGAGGATGCGTAAATCAATCTGAAAGTTTGAACTATCCATATCTAGGAGTAGTTAATAGAACAATGAACGTAAAGGCTAATATTTATTCCAGACAGGCGAAATGGAATGGTCTCGTGAATTGACTCCTTACCTCTTCGCCATTGTTCTACTTGGACAAGTGCGGTACATACCATATTTAAGTTGTTTCTCCAATGATTCTAATCTCACATCCCAGGTATTCTCTCTCATCATCTCAATGTATTTCTCTAATCGAATCGATCCTTCCAAGATGTTGTTGTGTTAGTTATTAAATTCTGGACGGGGTTTAAATAGTGAACAACTTCAGTTGCAATTCTCTCACAAGTCCTAATATCGTTCATATCTCCAACTCTTGCGAGAATCTCCTATTGGGCCTACTTCGTATCACGCTTTTTCATGGGAATGGCAGAGGTGAACATTGTTACTAATGAATGATGCCTTTTCAGAATAAAATGAGAAAGAATAAATATGAGACACAAAATCATAGTAATTGAATGCAATATGTTGAAGGGTTTGACAGCTTCGCCTGGCGGTACAATTGCCACTCGATGGTTTCCACCCAACGAGAGAGCATCCATGGCAGCAGTTTACACTTCGGCGAATCAGGTGAATGTCTTTGAATGGCATGATAAACACTAAGAGTAATTAAAATTGAAATTGCAATTACACACTCTGGTGTGCGTACCCAACTTGGATCCAAGTAAAATGGGGTTTCCAAGTTGGATCCAAGTAGAATTCCAACTTGGATCCAAGCCTCGAGAATCCAACTTGGATCCAAGTAGAATTCCAACTTGGATTCAAGCTGATCCTACCCGTCGAGTCTAGCACGCACTCTGCCTATAAGGTTCCATTTTTCAGCATTGTTCTGACTGCCTTAGGGCACGAGTGCGATTAACTGTCTCCGGTCCCCAGTAGGGCTGTATTTTGGATGTGACCAGCCTCACATGGTCTAACCATGCGGGGCCTTTGGTTACTGTATGAGGTTACTGTATCTCATGCAAATATCAATCAATAAAAAAATAGGGATACCGTAACCCCGTTTCCAAGTTGGATCCAAGCAGGAATCCAAGTTGCCCCCAGGCCTGGACGCAACTTGGATTTTTGCTTGGATCCAAGTTGGGTACGCACACCAGAGCATGATTACCGACATTTCCCAGGTATCCAACGGAATTGCCCCATTCATAGTGTCATTTCTTTGCTCTCGTCAATTGGGATGGTCGACTGCATTCTATCTATTCGGTAAGCGATACAGTTTTCGGTTAGACTTGTCTGATCGGTTCATGCTACAATTTTTATAGCTATTCTATGTTGCGGGTAGTAATTATTGATATCGAGTGAAAAATCCTTCTCTTCATTCCTTGTGCTATCTCTCGGGTCAGAGCTGCGAGAGAGTGTAATGAATGAAGAGACGAATTCTTCATTCAGTCATCCCTCATAATAGTGAACAAATGACAATTTTTGTGTGGCCTATTAGGCGACCACTAACATTCATAACAGGCCTATTTTTCTGTGGCCTATTCGGCGACCACTAACATTCATAACAGGCCTCGTCGGTCTACTGTGGGTTGCTGCATGGTTTGCCTTCGGCTCCGATGATCCTTCCCATAGCAAAAGAATCAGTGAGAAAGAACGGGAGACCTTGTCTCAGTTGATTCCAGCACAGAAACACGTAATGTTTTAATCGGGCATGTATATTCTCTAAATATGAAATCCAGATTGTGGCTCGCCCTCTCTACGGAAAGATGTTCACCTCACCCATATTTTTCGCCCATATTGCAGCTGTGGTAAAGAATTTGTAATAACATTCATGAACACTGGTAAATTTTGCATAATTGTTCTCACAAGTATTTTTTTGCGCGGTTTCAGATAGCATTCTTCTCCACACTGGGAATCATGGCTTCATTCCTTCCTACTTTCTTCGAGGAGCGAATGGGATTACCAATCAGAACGGTTAGGAAATGGAAATTTCATTGGTTCAAGGGAATCTTCAATTACTCAGAATGGTCTGTATACGATGACTCCTTTCGTTGTTCAGATATTCTTCAAAAATGGACTCGCTTTCGGGTAACACGCTTTTTTTGAGATTTCTATTCGGCAAAATCTCCCTATTTCAGTCTGGACTACCTCAAGAAGCGCGGCAAAATCGGACACACAGCAGCTGCAAAGCTTGCCCAAACACTTGGTGAGCTATATTTTGCGAAACATTATAAAAATAGAGTTTAGGAAGCGCGGGTTCATCGTCTTTCCTCCTCCTTGTCCTTTTCTTTGCTGATTGCAGACATCCGGAATTAGCCGTCCTTGCAATGACTCTATGCTGTGCGTTATCGAGATTCCGGCTGACCTCGAATATACTATTATATTTGAATAATATTATATTTGAGGTTACCAAACACTTTTTTAATTCTAATAAACGCGTTCAGTAGCATTTCACTCGTGCATGGCAGTTGGCTTCTACGCTTCTATGATGCAAATCTGTCCCCCAATCACTGGTACATTTATTTTCCTATTTGATAATTATGAGTCTTGTATCATTTGAGGAGTGATTGTTCCAATCGTCATTGCTTCTGGAGTGATAGCATCAACATTGTCGAAGACAGTGATGGGAGTGGCTGCAGTGAGTTTATGATATATTTGTCTCCATTTATCAACTATTTTTCAACAACTTCTTTTATTCAGGAGTATTCACACAAGTATGAATTGGTCTTTGGTATCTGCATCATTCTTAACATATTAGCGGGAGTAATCTACCTCGTGTGGGGAACAGGTTCGAAATATCTTCCGAACGAGCCCTCAAACGAATTTCGAGCTGAATTGTGGTTTTTTTCTATTACAGCCGAAGTCCAACCATGGTCTGCTCACGTTGAGAGCATTGCTGAAGACGAGAAGATAAACAAGTTATTGGATCAAGGAGAAGAAATGAAAGTGATTTATACTCCCTCAATCGATTCTCGATTATCGCAAAAGGACTAATGCGTTAGCAATGATTATTATTGAAGTATGTTTGTATTTTTGCGACTGATCATCATGTGTTCTTGTAACTCCACGCAATGTATCGCATGACTCAAACAAATCGTTATTGAAGAAATCAGAGATTTAGTTTTTTCTACTATTTATTTTTCTCCGAGCATCGATGGAGTATTAGATAACGATGTTTAAAAATTAGAGAAAGATAGATGACAGTAGAGAGAATGATCGTTTCGATCCATTCTTGCACCCATTGCTACATTGAACTGTATCGGGGAGTTTGCCTATTCCTCTCTTATTTATCTCTCTTCGTTTCCTTTTCACTGACCACGATTTTGGTTGAAATACGTTATTGTAAACTCATTATTACTCATCTCATTTCCGTCCGTAATTAAAGGAGTGTAATATTAATATCTGGCTAAATGAGTTCTCGAGGACAGAAGAGTAGTCACGGGCACCCTTTTTTTTTCTTTCTAAACTCTTACAAGTTTTCTCTTGTTAGATTTTCTATTTTCGTTTGCACTGATATATGATCGATTGGCTGTGTTCCAAGTGCTTCTGATCGTGCATGCAATGAAAGAGTGAGAGAAGGGCAATAAAGAGACGGATCATGCAAATCGGCGCACGCAGCTCGCTTATGATAATTGAGTCGCCATTGGTACCTACTCCCCCTTTATTGTTAAAGAGTATTCAATACCCGGTATTGTGCACTTGTTTCATATCAGATTCTCTTTACCATCATGGAATCAGATGAGAAGAAAAGCAAGAGTCCATTGTTAACTTCAATGAGGTTTCGTATCTGTCTTCTTCTTCTTGCTGCATTCACAGTTAGTACTTGCATGCGGTCACACTTCAGTAAGTTCCCAACAATGTAAATTCCGTTAGAATATTCTTAACTTTTTTCATGTTTTGCCTCCACAGAAGGGATGTTTATTTGAGGCATGACTCTGGTCTGTATGCTCAAGAAAACAGTGTCTAACACGACAGCGAATTCAATAAATTCCGAGCTAGTGAATAGTGGAGTGAAGTGGAATGGATGTCCGAATTATAACATTGGAAGCGATGGCGAGAAAGTGGAAATTGAAGTGTGTTTCTTGTTTCTGTTTATCTAAATGACAATTTAAACTACCTAAACCCAGTTAATTCTTCAGAAGATGCGTAAATCAGACGAAAAGTTTGGGAGTAGTTTCAGAGAAATCTGCAAAAAAGTGTGAAGGCTAATATTTATTCCAGACAGGCGAAATGGAATGGTCTCACGAATTAACTCCTTATCTCTTCGCCATTGTTCTACTTGGGCAAGTACTGTACATACCGTATTCAAGTTGTTTCTCCAACGATTCTAATCTCACTTCCCAGGTATTCTCTCTCATCATCTCAATGTATTTCTCCAATCGAATCGACCCTTCCAAGATGTTGTTGTGTTAGTAAATCAATTATGAGAGGGTTCAGTGTTTGAAGATTGAAATTTTTCAGTCGCAATTCTCTCACAAGTCCTAATATCGTTCATATCTCCAACTCTTGCGAGAATCTCCTACTGGGCCTACTTCGTCTCTAGATTTTTCATTGGAATGGGAGAGGTGAAGAAATTACTCCTCAGTCTGCTTATTCCTGTCATTGGGAATGTCAGTTTAAAGAAGGTGTCCCAAGAATATCTGGCTAACTGAGTTCTCGATGTTAGGTTGTGGGTCGTGGCTACCCGATAACACTTTCGAAATTCCCATGTTTTCAATTTTCGTTTGAACTGAGTTATGAGCAGTTGGCTGCCTTCCAAGTGACCCTGAAAAGCATGCAACGAGCGAGAGAGTGTGCGAAATGAGGAGAGCGCGCCCTCTCATTCCTCACTTTGCATAGTCGCCCGCGCGGTTCGTGGGACTTCTTCTTTAAAGGGGATAAGTATCAATGCATGCTCAATTATCATCTTGAAAAAATCTTGAAGGGCTTCATATCATCTCCCTGTGGTACAATTGCTACTCGATGGTTTCCACCCAACGAAAGAGCTTCAATGGCAGCAGTTTACACTTCGGCGAATCAGGTGAACAAAAATCATTGAAGGTTATCGTAAAATAATAATCCGTTCCGCTTATTCCTATCGTGCATTACAAAATTTGTATGAAGGAGCTCCGATTCTAGCTTTTGTCCCTAATTATTTCTTAGAGGCGCTAGTAGCACTTACTGAGAAAATTAGATTTTTTTGGAGGAATTATTAATGAGCGAATAAAACGGCCCGTATTATGCGCTAAACGCCGTAGCGACTCCGCTGAGCATTTGAATGGTACAATATTATAATCACTTTTTTTAAATGAAAAGGATAAGATCTCTTAAATAATTATGATTACTAGGGTTGATCGTTCGGCTTTCGGAACGGCCGAATGAGAGTGATCAAAATTGCCTCGTTCCGGAATTGATTCAATTAGCGTTCGGAATGAGTTCAGACATCATTGATTACCGATATTCGGCAGATTTCAAATGGAATCGCACCGTTCATCGTCTCATTTATCTGCTCTATGCAACTGGGATGGTCGATCGCATTCTATCTATTTGGTGAGCGATATTTTTCTTTTAGATGCGCTTCCATTTTGCAATTTCTATATTTTCTAAATTTGATAAATGTAATGATGATAGTCTTTATTGCTGTCAGAATGAATAAGCCTTCTCTCCATTGGCTCTCCGAGTAGCGAGAAAGTGGAGGAATGAATTGACGGGTTCTTCATTATATCATATCTACCTAATATTTCCTTATTTTTATTTTACCTATGTCGTAATCACTTCATCGTAACAGGCCTCCTTGGACTGTTATGGATCGCAGCATGGATCGCATTCGGATCCGATCATCCTTCCCATAGCAAACGAATCAGTGAGAAGGAACGGGAGACCTTGTCTCAGTTGATTCCATCACAGAAACATGTAAGATTCGAAAAATCTGAACCGCATGCTTTCGAATAAATAGAAAAATCATTTGTAGATAGTGGCCCGCCCTCTCTACGGAAAGATGTTCACCTCACCCATCTTCTTCGCCCATATCGCAGCTGTGGTGAGAAGTGAAAACAATTCATTCACCCTGTATCTAGATAATATTAATTTTAGTAAGCTGTAATATTTTACATCTACTTTACATTTTCAAAAAATAAGCATTGAATATATTTTCTGATTACAGATGGCATTCTACTCCACTGTGGGAATCATGGCTTCATTCCTTCCTACTTTCTTCGAGGAGCGAATGGGATTACCAATCAGAACAGTTAATGAAAACTCGGGCAATATTAAACAATGTATAATATTATTCAGAACGGTCTGTATACGATGACTCCATTCATTGCACAGCTCTTCTTCAAAAATGGACTCGCTTTCGGGTAAGTGTTCTTTGTTCTTTTTCTGAATTGTGAAATGTGTAACATGAAATATGTTTAATTTACTTTTCCAGTCTCGATTACCTCAAGAAACGAGGGAAAATCGGGCACACCGCTGCAGCTAAGCTCGCCCAGACACTTGGTAAACTATCTAGATATATTTTTGCGAAATCTGTCTGCTCGAATTCAATGTAAAAACAACTATTCCATAACATGCATGTAGACTACGAAGGTTGATAAAAAATTCCAGGTAGCGCTGGTTCTTCATCTTTCCTTCTCTTTCTTCTCTTCTTCGCTGATTGCAGACATCCGGAATTAGCCCTCTTGGCAATGACTCTCTGCTGTAAGTTGCCAAGGTCGCGGGTGACCTCATTAAAATAGATGAGATCATCAGAAAAAAATTAAAACAAATTACAAAATAAATAAAATCATTGAGTGGGTTTTCACTCTTGCATGGCAGTTGGCTTCTACGCTTCTATGATGCAAGTCTGTCCTCCTATCACTGGTAAATAAAATTTCATCCTAATGCAATTTCGATCATTCAAAAATAATAAATAATTATAGGAGTGATCGTTCCAATCGTCATTGCTTCAGGAGTGATAGCGTCGACATTGTCGAATACAGTGATGGGTGTGACTGCAGTGAGACATTTTATTGATTTCCAAAAGCCCATTTTTTGGGCTCAACATTAATTCAATTGTTCAGGAGTATTCATACAAGTATGAGCTTGTCTTTGGCATCTGCGTTACTCAAAACATCTTAGCAGGACTTATCTATTTCGTGTGGGGAACAGGTTCGAGTAACTACGAAATATATTAAAAGCTCTTTGAAAGGATTTTGAGTTGAAGAGTGGAATTACATGTTGCAGCCGAAGTCCAACCATGGGTTGCTCACGTAGAGAACGTTGCTGGAGATGAGAAGACAAACAAGTTATTGGGTGGGGAAAATCGAGGAGAAGAACTGATTGTGATTCCAACTCCTTCACTCTCTCCAGTAGCACAGAAGGATTAGGCATGATTATCGTCAATGTAGATCAATATAATTTATTCGAGTTGTCATCATGTGCTCTTATAAATTCACACAATGTAAATGACTGTAAATCAAACATTTTTTTATTCTTCTCAATTCTTCCATGATTTTGTGCACCATAATAATGTTACGATCTGTTTAGATACTTTGTTTTTGTATAATAGTTAATTTCCAGGAAGAAAGAAAATGATTTATTCAGCTGAACTGAAAAACATAACTAAAGCAGTGAAAGAATATCAGTACATACAATGATTGAGAATAATTTCGAAACGCTATGCTGAACAACAAGAAAGATGTACTGAGAATGACTGTAATCAAACGAGACAAGTAGGTTAACGGGGAGGCAGAATTTAGAATGCAGTGTACATGCTTAGCGTTGACCCAATGAGTAAAATGGACACACCAACTTTCGATCGATGAGGAGGTGTAGTGTGCATGTATCATTTGATTATTAGCACGGGTGGTACTCCGAAAATAGTCAAAGAATATGTTGTGAATATTTTTGGGGTTTTCATATTGATGGAGACTATAGTACATTATCTACAACTAGAATGAAAGGTTCTTTCGAATCAATACATGTGTACACTGGGATTACGGTGATGTAAGATAGATCCGTACTATGTTGTATGGGGTTGATCTACATTTGTAATCTAAAACTGGATCGTTTGACAACCTGCTATCTTTCCGGTTTCAAGATAAAAACAGTGCAGACTCCGAGAATGAATGCAGCCATAACTCTCTGAGTATGAGTTATGTGCAAGAATTGTGGAATGATCGTTTCAGTCGTTTCCTGAAAACAAACTTCATGTTTTCGTTAGCAGCTTACTACGAAAGTTGACGGCTGATCGATATTAGGGAATTCTTGGCTTACCATTTCTTTCTGAATCGGCAGACACAGTGCAACCAAGCACAGTACGGTAACGAGGATGAGCATGGACATTCTGTGGGGTTGAGCATCGGCAGGCTAAAATATTTCAATATCGAACGTTGCTTTGATTGACGAATAATTATATGTGATTATTGAATTTGAACGAGTACTCACCTCGATACGAATATCACGTCCATAATTCATTGATCTTTCATCCATTCTTCTTCTTCCATCACCACTTCGCTCCATTTCTCTTCTTCTTTCACCTCCTCCCATTTGATGGAAAGCACCATGCTCTCCAGCGTTTGGGAATGATGGATAAGCAACAGCTCTCAAGGTGACAATACGAGAACCGAGAACCTGAAAGAGGTGTCAGATTGGTACTTTCGGAGTTAGATGTTTTGATATTATGAAATTCGGATCAAAATTGTATTCTGATCAAGGAAATTAAGATTTGGATTATTGCACTACCTCGTTCCTTCCGACTCTCTTAATATCGACTTTGATTCTGTGCACCATATTCGGCATAAGTGTGGGCATTGCACGAATTGTCCTGAAACGCATTCACTCAAACATCAGTATCCGTATGGATGATATTATCGCAACTCACATCTCCACAAGATGCTTCGATTTCACGAGTGATCCCGAAGGAAATTTGATGTCATAATGTTCAGGCGCCGTGCAGAAGACTGTAATTGCAACAGGGATTGTCGAGTAAATGCATTACTGTCTGATTGATTGATTTGCTTCTCTGGTATTTGTCGGTAACATATTGAAGCTACAAACTTTTAAATTCGAATGGGTAGTCGTATGGGTTGTACAGAGTGAGAATCCTCCTTCCATCAGGAGAATCACCAGCTACGACGAACTCCAGCTCCATAGCAGATAGGAACACTGGTACCTGGATTAATTTAAATGGCATGTGTTCGTTTCGAATCAATTGATCTTAATAATTAATTACTTGTGTTGAGGGATCGACGGGCACACTCGACGCTGTCGATATGCAATCGTCATTGTCGTTCTTTGCCGATCGTCGATCCATCGAGGAATACGCAGAGTCGGAGTTTCTCTGCCAATATTTTATTGAATAGTTGAACATGTCAGAGGTGTGAAATATATTGAAAAATATATAAAGAGAATAAGAGAAAAGAAGAGAAAAGAAGAGAATAGAAAAGAGAGAGTTGGAGAGATTGATCGATTAGATTGAATAAAGATCCTTTTTTTCATTCATGTGTTTTTATGTGTTCTCTCTGTCTAAATCATGTCTCTTCACCTTCGCGAGTAAGCTTCTTGATCCTTCCGCACCTTTCCTTATTCCGCTCTGAGCATGCGGTGCTCGAGTCTCCTGCAATTTTTCATGATGGTTTTGTGTTTATTGTTTAGACTAAATTCGCGACTCGAACTCTCAGTGGACGCAATTCGTGTAATTTTTCAATCTGTAGCTGCATTCGTTGTCCTAATTACTTCCCACTTCAGCCCCCTCTTCTAATGAGCCATCCCATTCACAATTACCAGACAGCCTGGTCTCTGGGACTCTGTGCCAACCCCACAGGGATCAAGCTACCATGAGAGTCTGCTTCTCCTATTTCACAGAATGTCCCTTCTATTATCGGTCTTTCCCATGGTCTGCCTAATCTCCACCCCTTCTCCCATCGATTGTCCCTCGTCCTCTTTCGTGTCTTCTCTCAGTCTCAATAATTCATCTGTCTCCTTTCCCTCCCAGATGACTCCATCACATGCCGTTTCATACGAAAGTCATTAACGGCGAGAATGGAGTGCAGCTCCTGACTTGTCCCCTTCTATTCCCTCTTATTTCCTACTACGACACGAATGACTACGAGAGGGTCATAAAACAAGAACAGATTACGACCTTCAATCAGATCCGGATAGGGAGCACTAAACAAGATGAGTCTACTGCATAGAGAAAGAAAGGGATAGTTGAGGTCTTAGGTAGAAAATACTCATGGAAATTTCCTTTTCCCTCTAGTCTAAATCACGAGTAGTCAGTGGGGAATTCTCTCCTACTTCCTTTCTCGTTTGGATTCTCGTGATCTACACCTCCTCCTATTCCCTCAAACTAGACGACGGATCACATGCTCTATTTGATCGACATAATTCGATTTGAATCCCCATCCCTCCCAAAGGGCGATAAAAGTACAACAAATTTCTTGCCAATCAAAATTTCGATATCTCGACTACCCAATGTTCAATGCAGTATCTCCTCCCCTCCCAATCAGAATGTTTCCCATCTTTGTCCATTCCTATTCTCCTTGCTCTTGTTACTCCTCTTCCTTTTCCCATCTCTTACTCTCATGCGAACTCGACAATTGGAATGGAAGTGAGTGGAGCAGAGCAGGGGCATAATATTTGCAGTAGTCAAGGAAGAGAAGGGAGGAGAGACGAGGAAGAGAAAGCACGGATTGAGACAAGTGTAGGGGTTAGGAGGAGAGAGCAGAGATAAAAATAGAATGAGAGAGTAAAGGAGGCGATGAGAGGAAAAGAGAGAGGTAGAGGGCACAGCTGACTGCGGTTGACGAGAGAGAGACTAATGGGTTCTATGACGAGAAGAGTGAGAAGGAAAGGAAAGGAAGTGACAAGTCCGGCTTAATCAACTGTCATGGCGGTACGACTCAACCGGTCGTGAGTCAGTCATCTCACATTCATCTATCACTTCCTCACTACTTTCATCAACGCCGCCTTTGCTCTGTTAAATGGGTAACACACACAAACCATTCCCTCATCAATACATTTCTCTGCTCTTTCCGTACACATATTTTCCTTGATCTACTTCTCTCTCAGTGTCAAATGACCACGTCTTCTACTACTAAGAAGTCGAAGGGAAACGTACGTCAAAGATCGAGTTAGAGATAAAGGGAAAAGAAGAGATTTAGAGAAGGGAGGGTGGAAAGGGGAAGAAGAAGGGATCGACACCAGCTGACTTGCCCCTCTTCCCTCTCTGCACATTGTCTATCTTTCTCTCTTTTTGTCCTTCTCCCTTGCCTTCTTTCCCTTCATCCTTCACAATTCAATTTACTACTCTCATCATGGAACAATGGACTGGACAGACGGGAGGAGAGGGGTGGAATGAGAAGGGGAGGAGGGAAGAGAGCAGTAAGAGATTCATGACATGGTGAGAAACACGTGAAGGGCACCTCCACAGGGCATGCTCATCTTACAATACGAAGAGAATGACATGGAAGTGAGAATAATTCCATCCTCGGGACAAAGATCTTTTGGAAGGAATCGACACTCTCCATTTCAGGAATCAATCAGGAATCAAATCTTATCGTCCATGATAATGATAATGGAGTGGTGTACCACCGGGTGACTGGGCACTCTTCTTTCCTTCTACAATCTATCCTCTTCACTCCTCTGATCACAAACTACTTCTCCCTTTGCACTCTCCCTCAACTGCCTCATCTCAACGACCCTGTTTGTGGATTGGCGGAGATGGAAGGGAAGGGAGAATAGAGAAGGAGAGATGGGTCTGATATGGATGATACTACCCCCTAGCTCCCCTCTCCCCATTCTCTCTTTGTAGTAAGAAGAAGCATCACTTCCCCTTCTCGATCCGTATAGTAACTATCCTTCAACCCTCTCCCAAGAATGGCTGTCCCCCTTTAATCTAAGACTATACGACCGTGAGGATTCTTTCCCGTATTTACCCCGTTCTCTCTTTCCTCCCATCTCATCGCTTGTAATGGCATAACACACAACAAACAGCGGTACTTGATGAGTGCATTCGATAAGAAGGAGGATGAGAGGAATAGGGCAATCACGATTAACCCACTTGATCTACATGCAAGATACATCAAGAGTTCATCCTACGTGTACTTTCAATTCTTTCTGCATGACCAGAACAACGTTCCATGTTCACACCCTTGCTTCGTTTCATCCCCGAACTCGGAGGACTTCGAAGAAAGAGGACGAAGGGCATTGGGTACACAGAGGAAGAGAATAGAAAGGGGAGATAACCAATCGACGCACCAAGAGGAAAGGGAGGGAGAAAACAGAAAACAAGTACTTCAATTGAGAGCTGACCCCATAGGGGGATTGGCACGTACTCATCTCACTCAGAGTATAGAGCATCTAGACACACTCAGCGCACCCATTCACTCTACTGTAACCCGACACCGCCACTGTTTCCATAGATCACAACTTCTTCCTTCTTCCCCTTTGATCACCTATTGATCTACTAAGAATCGATGTAATACTCACCTTCTTCTCCTTATACTTTCCCATTCGATCTCTTCCTTCGTCTTCCTCTTCTTCACTCTCGTCACCCACTCTCGGAAGGGCTCCTCCATCACTCAGATACATCACTGCTCCTGGAGGGAAGTACGAAGTGGGCACGTCGCGTACGATGAAGGACGTCATCTTGAGTGACGACTAGAGGGCTGCTATGCAGTCACTGAGGGTCACTACGCAGTCTCCACTCGCTCTCTGCCCAACGCACCTCTGTGCCAGGGATAGTGGAGAGGAGTGTGAGAGGGGGGAGCCGAATGGGCGGGCGGAGGAAGAAGAGGGGACTGGGACGGGAAGGGAGATAACTGGGGGAGGGAGGAATGAAGAAGGGGAAGAGGGAGGAAGAGGAGGCTGGAGAAGTACGCGTGCCCTTGTCAGGTGTACCCTCTGGACAAGCCGCTTGATTCCCTCTTTGAGAGTCTCTTTCCCTGAGGGAAGAGTCCTCTGCTTCTTACTCCTCTCTCTTGACCACTTCTGGTCTCTCGCACAGTCAATGCCTCCTCGAGGGGGCGGAGTCAGCTGAGGGGAGGAAGGAGGACTAGCCACGCGATGGTGCACGCTTTTCACGCTACTATTACTCACTGGGAACAATGATGAGTCTCTTGTTCGCTCTATCATGGCATTGCTCAGCATCATTCAAGTAACGGATTGTTTTCTCTCACTCGCTATCTTTTGACCCCGTTTGAGTCAGATTGGGCAACGAGCGGTGTGTGTTAACCACATGGCACCGTTGCAAGAAGGAGGGGAGGGGACGCCTCTCGATCGATACTTACCTAGCACACCTGCCCACGGACAGGGATAGAAATGGACACGGGTTGGAGGATGCAAGTGATGAATAATCACATGCAGTGATCAGCAGATTGACTGCATAAACAAATCAACAAGTTGCACCCAGAGCGTATTCCACTCGTATTTTTTAAGGAAACAGGTGATCGCAGAACGGAAATAATATCAGGGATACTGTAGCCCCTCTGGCGAGGTGCATTTGCAAAATCACCCTGCTCTGCACAGCGAGCGAGCATTATGCAAATTACCGAATTGATTATGGGGTTCCGGTAATCGCTCAATTAAAATGCTCATTTATGTCTGCACAATAGCCAACAACACGCATGGCCCTGACTCCACTGACATTGAATATGAGTTGAACCGTTGAATGAACTCCCTCAACGTGCGCATCAAGAAAGGAAGTGGAAGGGTAGATCAAAAGTGCATTTCTCCATTTCTCTAGAGACTCGCTCCATCTGCCTCATTTACTCTAATCATAACCCTCCATCTTCACCTTCCGCTCTTCAATCCCAATGGATGATCCTCCTTCTAAATTTAGTAGATGCCCTTCTTGCCCTCCCTGGATAGAGAAGCTCCTCATCAGTAACCCACCATTAGCCAAATTACTACCCCTCATGTCCAATTCGTATCAAGCCTATATTCTCCTGCCTACGTTTCAGGCAATTCTCTCAAAAAATCCGTGAGGTATCCATGAGGTGATGCAGCATGACATCTTATTCACTGTTTGTAAGATCATTAAAAAAAGAGGGGATTTATCTTCGATAGAAATGGGGTCATACAAGAGTGATTACAGTCGAGGTCTCAACTACACAGTAGTTGAGATCGACGAGAACAATTATTAAGGAAAGGAAAGAGCGCGCCAGCAGCAGACACAGAATGCATGGATGGTAGATCATAGAAGGGAAGGGGGGTGGGGGTAATCGATAGATCAAAGATCAAAGAGGGGAGGGGTGGCTACCCGATCGTGCCGCCCGTCGTATGGGTCGCAGTTCAAGATACACACAAATCATGAGAGTCGGAGGGAATTATTGACAAGAACGGTGTAAAAATGTGCGAAATTAACGGGGAATCAGACCAATAACAACAACAACTTCTCATGGGAGAGGGAATGAGCTGCGCAACTCAATAAGCTCCCTTATCCCCTATCATAGTAATTCATAATCGATGGAATATCAATGAAGAGTTGAGAAGGGGGGAGATGAAAGATTAGCTCATTATGAATGATTGCATAGAGATGATGCAACGAGTAGAGAGTTGAGATTGGATGAACCTAGAGAACGATAACAATGCACACTTGCGAATAAATACTACTCCGATTGAATTTCATAAACGAGACAAACACAAACACGACAACAAACTATTAAGAAAAGGGATAGAAGGGTTGAGCCCAGCTCACATCAATATCGATTATCAATGGAGAGGATTTAAAATCGGGACATAAATAACAGAATAGCTTAGCTACTAAATAAACAATGATACTCTACGAGAACTCTTTGAAACATAAAGGGAGTAGATAGCAATAGATAGAGATATCAGCTGATAATAACTATTGATCGAAATTGAAGGTGAGTGAGATAACGAGTGGACACGGCTCAATGAGGAAATGGGGGTTCCTATTAGAGGAGTGGCACTTGTACCTACGAACAACCTTCGAGGACTGGTTATAGAGTAGAGAAATAGAGAAAAGGGTAGAAGAAGTAAAGCGAGAAAGATGAACAAGCACGATACAATACAACGAACACGTGACTAACACTACACACAACAACCACGATTATTATTTGGTTAGATTCGAACGATTAAGAGAATACAGTATAATCAAGGTCTCCTAACAAGGACGACCGTCAACTAGCAAACGAGTCTATAGTGTGTGGTGTAGCATGGGAAACGGCGGACACGCGCACCACGACAAAGGTGATGATAATGGAGAGTGAATGAGTAGGCCCTCTAGTCACTGCAAGGTGGTCGGATATCTCCCGCCCTGTTCAATGCAGGGGGAGCATCCGAATACCTCGTGCAGCAGTGATCAGCCTACCAATCGCGAGTCGCGTGTCGCCCTCATCGTCAACTGTGACGGTCGTCTCGCGATGGACGACGAATGGGAAAGGGCGGGAGGAGGAGGAGAAGGATACGGTAGAGACACGACCAGCGCGTATCTCGAACTGCGAACGACGACGGGACACGGTTACGGTAACCAGTGGGAAGGATTCTGTGCGACTGCTGAGGGGCGAATGGAGAATAGGGGAAGGAAGGATAATGAGGCATAGGGATGGGGATTAGGATAGGAGGGGTTAGAGTAGAGAAGACATCAGTGTGAATGGACGAGAGAAGAGCATCTTAGTTGCCCCACCAGTCCTGCAAATTTTCATCATCAAGCAAAGTAATCATTGAAGAAATTTCACGTGAAAACAAAATACTCGTTTTCGTGTACAATTAAAATCAATAGTAATCCAATACCGTACCTGGCTGGGAGGAGCACGGTTGGAGGGGCGCTGTCCACCACCTCCGCTTCCGAAGCTGGCTCCATTGCTGCGGGATCCTCCGCCTCCTCCTCCACCTCCCGAGGAGCTACCGAATCCACCCGATCCTACAAATGAACCACTAAGATGACTGATTTAATGGTATAGTTCAATTCAATTCAAGGTCGAACAATAAGTGTGGTAGATATATTATAATCCTAATAATCTATGAATAGCCTACCTCCTCCGTTGCCCTGTCCACTTCCTCCATAGACACGATGATCTCTTCCTCCGAATCTCTGTCCACCACCACGTCCTCCTCTTCCACCTCTCGATCCTCCGAATCGAGCTCTCTCGCTGGCAGCTCTCTCCAGCCAATCGGGCAACTCCTGATTCGCCTCAACGATGAGGTCCATCAGCTCGCGAGCTAGATTCGAGTTCTTGTCGTTGAAGAAGGAGGTGGCCAGACCTGAAGATTGTGAGTTAGCCATAAATTGTTGATGCAGATTGAGAGAATGGTTTGAAAAGGAGTAATATCTTACCGATGTTTCCGACACGTCCGGTTCTTCCGATACGATGGACGTACTCGTCGGCATCGTTGGGAAGATCGTAGTTGATGACGTGCTTCACGTTCGGGATATCGAGACCACGAGCGGCAACAGCAGTTGCCACCATGATGGGAGCAGTTCCCGTTCTGGAAAAAAAGGTTATCTATAAGAATAAATATATATTTTTTTACAAAGTAAATTAAATTTAAAACACTTTAAATTTAAAAATTATAAAGATTAACCTGAAGAGATCAAGATGTTTCTCTCGCTCGAACTGCTTCAGATCTCCGTGAATGGCAACGACATTGTAGTCGTTCGTCTAGAAAATTCAAATGATAAAAGTTAAGAAAACAAAGATAAGAGAAAAGAGAGTAAAGAAGTACCAAAATGAAGAGTCATAAATCGATTCCTACCTGGCAGAGGTCAAATACACAGGTCATGAAACTCAAAATGTGATGTGCTTTTCCAAATTTTTCAGAATTTTGGGCGTAAGGAGGCTAGGTTTTGGGAAATCTACCCTGTCTACGTGGAATGGTGGCATGCTTTTCTCCAATTTTTGTTCAAATTGGCCCAAAAATGTGGCATGCATAGGTGGTTTTCCCGGTGGTATTTGATCTCTGCTACCTGGAGATAGTAAGCCAGATCGGATGCTCCTCTCTTCGTCTCGACGAATACGAGAGTGAGTGCATTGGGACCTCCCGCATCCAGCAGATCCATCAGGTATGATCTCTTCTCGTTCTCTTCCACCCACACAACCTGCAAGAGAAGGACTTGATTCGATCCTCTCATTAATCGATGGAATGGAAAGGAGAATAAAAAGTACCTTCTGCATGATATTCTCCGAGGTGGATCCGACTCTTCCGACAGCGAGGAAGACGTAGTTGGGCATGAGGAAGTCCTGAGCCAGCACTTGAATCTCCTTGGGGAAGGTAGCGGAGAACATAGCAGTGACTCGATCGCCCTTGCATGGCATGTTAGACATCTCCACAATCTGCAAGAACAATATTATTCGATGAATTATTATTGCTCTTTAACGTTAACATCTAGCACCTGATCATAAACAGTATATTCCATATCTTTTGCACGAAAACAAAATGATGTGGTGTGAAAAAGGGATATTGATGTGGAAAAAGCGCCTAGAGTGAAACGTGTATTCACCTGTCTGATCTGGGGTTCGAAACCCATGTCCAACATGCGATCGGCCTCGTCGAGTACGAGGAATCTGCATCCATCGAGTCCAATGTATCCCTGCTCCATCACATCGATCAGACGACCGGGTGTGGCAATGAGCACGTGGCATCCAAGCTGAACATTACACAATCAACTATTATTGTCTCAATCGATATTCTTACTCTGAGCTTGTTGATCTGGTCTCTGTAGTTTTCGCGACCACCGTACAGCTGTGCGGATGTGATCGGAGTGCGGTAGGCGAACTTGCGAGCCTCGTTATAGATCTTAACGAATTTATTTGAGAAAATAAATATTGCAAATATATTACCTGCATGGACAATTCGCGAGTGGGCGAAAGAATGAGTGCAGATGGGAACTGCTTTCTGCGACCGGAATTTCCAGTCTCGGGACGGAACATAGCATCGGGACCTCCCTGAGAAATTATAAGTTACTTAATATATGAGAAATAGAAAGAAAAAAAAACAAAATAAAATATTTTACCTGGAGGATGTTGTTGATAAGGGGAACGAGGAAAGCAGCAGTCTTTCCTGATCCAGTCTGAGCACATGACATCAGATCACGGTTAGCAGAGAGTGCAGGGATAGAGTACTTCTGAAATTAACAAAAGAATTGAACGATCATTGTCATATTTATGCTTACCTGGACCGGGGTGGGCTTATTGTATCCCGACTTCTTAATATTATCCTCAATCCACTCGTGCAGCTTCAGGTCCTCGAACTAAATGAATATATTAACTATATCTTAAATTCTTTATTTTTAAATCCAGTTGTATGGAAACCACAATGTCTCTTGAACAAGTGTTCATATTTCGGAGATTATCCTTTAAGTCTACTTAATATCGATAAACTTACGCTAGATATGGCGGGAGGCACATCATTTCCAGTGGCCTCTACGGGAATCTCCTCGTACTTATCGAAGTTGATTCCAGAATTCTGGCCTGCGAAGAGCTCCGACTCGAGCTGCTCGTCACGAGGAAGCTGAATTAATCAATTATAAGTGGTTATATTAGAGAAAGTATATACCTGATGGCTCCATGTGGCCTTAGTTTCACTTCGCTCGTTGTTGAGGTTGGACCAGCGAGAATTGCCTCCCCTAAAAACAAGTAATGTTAAAAGGTTAAAGAGTAAAGAAACATACTCCTGACGAGGTCCATCTCTGTTGTATCCGCCACCATCACGGTTTCCTCCGCGATTGTTGTATCCGCCGCCGCCGTATCCTGAATTTACGAAATTTAATATATTAATATAAAGGTAATCAAGTAACCTCCTCCACGGCCTCCATCGCGCTCGTCGTAGGCATCGAATCCGCCCCTTCCGAAGTTGCTACCTCCGCCTCCACGAGGTCCGTCATCGCGACGTCCACTGCTGTAGCCGCCCCCACGGCCACCGCGGCTTCCGCCACCATTGTTGTATCCTGAACCAGCTTGTTTATTCAGATCAATTCAACTGATTTATAAGTGATTGTCCCATAATATTGAATGGGACGAGACCTTCACCTCCGCTTCCGCGGTATCCATCGTCACGGTCGCGGTTGTTGTATCCTCCGCTTCCGCCACGTCCACCACCATATCCTCCTCCTCCACCACCGCGTCTATCGTCGTCGTAACGCGGTGCTCCGCCACCACCTCCTCCTCCGCCGCCGCCGCTGGCGCGGAGGTGAGGGGGAACGTAACTGCAAAGAGAAATGTATTGATTTTCCCGAGGCAGCCACGCAGTCAACGCAATGAATTTGAATAGTACTTACCGTCCACCACCGTTTACAGCAGCATTCTGTCCGTTGCTGCCATTGTCAGAATATCCTCTGTCCATCAAATTGCAAACGTTCGCGTGAAGCGAGCAGTGACTAAGTCTGAGGGCCTCTGAAAATCGATATCGATTAAAAGAAGTTATTTGAAACTGTGACAAGTACATCGGAGACTTTAGCAGGTATCGAATAAACATAAATTTAAAACAATTAAGACTAATATCAACGCATTAAAAGTAGGCGAATGACGTAAAACTTGCGAAAGTGGCCTAAAAAGATTTCCTACGGTTACCGACACAGTAGGCACGGAATACTTTGTTCCGATTTCGCGATTTTTTTATTTGCGCGGAAAAGTGCAAAACGACATTTTCGAAAGCTTGACTTTGTGATCACAGTAGTCCGAAACTTGTTTTTGAACTGTTTTAGCTTTTGTGAGGAACTCATAACGTGATGGTTCACGTCCGTTTCTTGAATCTGCGTTTTTGGAGTGTGGACGTTGCGAAAATCAGCTTTTTAGAAGTATTGAAGTGTCGAAATCTTGTTGTTACATGTTCCTAGGGTGCTTAACTAGCTAACGAACACAACTGATTACAGTTTAAATGAAAACTCGAGCAAAGATTCGTGAGGAAGAGGATGAACGCGCTGCTAATGCTGCGCCAGTCAGAACTCGTGCATCGACAAGATCGAATTCCAATGGTAATGGAAGAGGTAAGTATCGAACCATTGATCGAGAGAGTAATCCAAGTACAAGTTAAGTGGGAAGAGTGATGCACTTTGTTCTTTTATGTTGACCTACTTGTGAAACAAGAGTTTCCCGATCCAGTTCTATTGTGAAAATATAACGATTGCGATGCGAGATTTCAAAATGTAAACCGTTCGGCGTCATGTGAGATATATATAGATATAATTATTGGAGCAAGAAGATATGTGTGGAGAGAGAAGAGATTCACTCTGACTACCATAGTCTCCGCACTCTGTCTGTCTCACACAAATTCTATCTCTCGGGACAAGGATGTACGAGGGGTTAAATAGATAAGTTGAGAGGAGAAAGAGAGGACTACTAGGGAAGGAGAAGTAGTTGGCAGTGGACAGCGGCTAGCCATTCCACACGAGACCGCCCCCTGTTCCCGATTGATCGACGAGAGAGAATGCAGAGGGGAGAGAGTAGAGTAGAGAGTGTGTGTCCCGAAGAGAGTCTAGAGAAGCAGAGCGCGTCCAGTAGACAAGGCCAGGAAGAGGCTATTACGGGTGTGCACTGAGTGAAATCATCTACAAGTCTTGACGTGAAGAAGGAATCCACGAAGGAAAGGCATCATCAACACACGGTGACCACTCTCTCTCTCTCTTTTTTCTATTGGCTGCCTCCTCGATACTCAGTCGGCCCGTCTCTAGTGTACTCTCCACAGTTGATGTCCATCCTCATTTAACTCATATCATTCACTAATCTTGAGTCCTTTCCCTTATCGCAATGGGATAATTGCTCCCGGGAAAGAGATAAGACGAGAATAAGAGAGATTGATACAGTTCCAACCGTTCCTCGTCCTTTTTCTCCTCCTTTTTATCATAAGTTCATTTCTGTTTCGTCTATGGTTCATCTCTGTACTCTAGATTCGTCTCTCCTTTTGCACTCGCTTCTTTTCAACTCTTGTAGTCCGAATAGTGATTGTTGGCTTCCACATTACACTAGCCTATCAAGAGCAGCTTGGCATTTTTCGTGTGTGTGTCATTTCGCCATTTCGCAATTGTGAAACCCGATTTTCCTGACGAAAGCAACTCGATTCTTTACCGTTTTGATACTATATAGTTAACTGTTTGTGTTTGTAAATGCTTGTTGAGGTCAGATGAGGTCAATGGGTTAGTTTGACAAGCCCTTCTCTTAGTGCAACGGGTCTTATCCGCTTCCCCTTCTATCTTCTTCCTCTATCGACAGAATGGTTGCTCCCTCTACTCTTCCTCCCTAAGAGGACTCAAGATCAATGCAAAGCCGTTCCCTTCCCCTTGAGTGACGACGAACCCTTTGCATATCTTGGTCTCTTACTCCTCATCAAACTGCCATTCCACCCTCTCTATCTCTTGTCTACTGTAGGTTTGAGCACTAGGACCATACATATTTGTGAGTAATCCAATTATTCTTCCATTCTTGACGTTGTTTTACTTCTATACAGGTCACACTGTTCTCGTTGGGTGCTTTCAATCGTCGATCACTTCGCTTTCTCTCACTCTCTTAGCGTTTCTTCCTGTCAAACTGGTCACGATCCTTCCTCCTTTTGATAGGGAATACTAGAGAAGCGTACTGAGATGATATCAATGGAAATTGACTGCTTGATCCAGTGGGAATGCACGAACACTTTGTAATTAGATAGTACATGCTAGAAGACGAGACAAAGTGGATATAAAATATGATGATTATGATGATTATTTCATTTCAGAGGCCGCACAGTCTATGTTGCAAGGCGGTTCGTCAACAGGGACAGCGGGTGGTTCGTCTTCCACTGCTGTAGAGACTGTTGGAGTAACCAGGAAGAGAGCATCCACTAGTCAAGGTCAGAACTCTTTTTTTCTCCCTTTTGGTTCGGTGCCAGGCACAACCCCTTTCTTGATTCTGGAAGTGTGCCAGTGGCCAAGCAAAAAAAGAATTAGCAAAATATATTTTTATACTATTTGATACAGTGCAAATCTTTTCTGGATGTGAGATTTCGATGAAACTTGACTATATTATTTTGAATTGATTTGTAGAATCATAGTTGAACTTTTAATAATACACTGTGATGTTTGGAATCTTAAGTGTTAGTCTTGAACTAAGTATGAACGGAAGACATAATAGACCAAAAGCCTTACTTTTTGTATAGTTCGATAGTGGCCGATATGTTCTTGGTTATGAAATTGCAGTGTAACTCTTTATTTAACTATAGCTTTTTCTCATCACTGGTTCCTATTTTTGTAGTTACGTTCTTCACCATCCGTTGCTAAAAGTAAAAGTTATTTTCTTTAAATACTTCGGTAACATTAATCACAGCATTGGAGCGTGATGGTAATATAAATATTTCAGTTCGTAAGGACTCGGCTACGGCCGCAGCTCCTGCAGCTGCAGTCGCCACTGCTGCTCACACGAAACAGAGAAGAGTCGCCAGAGTATGTTCATAAGTTTGCATATAAGATCGGATGATTCCAATGGTCCCGTTTCATGAATTTGTTTGCATTGTGCATTTAACGTCAGGCTTATTCAAATTGAAATGGGTTTCAACTACAAAAATGCTGAACTAAGTTCATTGCTTTCGCACTATCTTATGTCTTTGCTCTATCGCAAGATCTTTTGCAGAAGGACGCAGCAGCTTCATCATCGACTGCCGTTCCTCCTCTCGTTGAAGAGGAAGAAGCCAGTTCCTCCACTCAACCCATTCATATCGACACAACTGCACGCAGATTGACTCGTGCTCAGCATCGGGCTGCCAACTCCGTCTCTCCCTCGGTAACACAATTGTACATCTTGCAAAGTTCCCAGCAGAGTGATAATACAGAACTTTATAATATCAGAAAATTTTTACCTGTTTTCTAAATATTGTTCACACGAAGCATGGAACTCCACTTTAAAAAGCTACACTAGTTTCCAAGTTTTCTCCGAAAATTTCAAATGTACAATTGAAAATGATCGCAGAGTTCAAGGTATAATTCATACATTGAGAATTTTCAAAGGGAAGCAAATACTTTCATAACGACTTGCAAATTCCCGAACCAATGTGAAAATGGATTCAAAATTATGGAAACAAAACACATACTGAATTTCCACATTGTTCGAAAGAATTTCAACGATTCATGAAATAATCCTTAACATACATTTTCGTTCCTACCGGGCGGGTAATCAGACCACTATATATTTAATGGAATCAGTTGTCAGACCACAATATTTCCACTATAAAATCGGGTTTTGAGCCATTAAATCTCTGCTATTAGTGTCAGACCACTGTATATTATTGGTCCCCGGTTTGCAATGAAAATGCATGATCCTTAATGGTACTCGACGAATTGAAGTTTCTGTGTAATCTTTATTTATTCCCTTTCTTCAGATCACTGCTCCTGCTTCAGATCCGATGGAAGGGTCTGATAAATCGAAGAAAGTCGTTTCACCTGGGTCAGTTTTAATTTTAATAATCGATTTTCTTTTTTTAGAAATATTTTTAAAAAATATTTGTCTATTTTCCCGGAAATGTTTCCGCTATCTTCTTCGAGTTTTCTTTTTTCTTCGATGGTTTAAAGATGACCATTATTACTATTATGTTCAGAAAATTTTTTAAAAAAAGGTAGTAGCGTTCTTCATAAACTTGAAAACGACCAATTTCAGGTCTCGTACCCAATCGGGTCGAGTGACGAAGAAGGGTTCAACTTCGACGGGAGCAGGTTCCTCTTCCAGCACTGCTCCCACTCGAGCAGCCACTGCTGCCAGGAGGGGCGGGGCTGCAGCTGCTGCAGCTGCTGCAGCTGCTCCTCCAGCACCCGTAGCCAATGCATTAGCCGCTGCTACAAATAGAACCGGAACTGCGTCAGTTATGATTATTTGATCTTTTTATAATAATGAGTTGAATTAAAATAGTATAAACATAATTCTTTTAAAAAAGTATTTCAGTGGGGATGCTCGTGATTCTCCATTCCGTCTCATTCTCGGAATGATGGATGATTTGGACGGAGTCAATCTCAGCGGAAATGGTAATCAGAACAGAGATATTATTGTTTCGTGAAAGTTGAGCTTATCGATCTTCGATATGAGAAGTTGAATTTTGGCTGACAAAAAATGACTACTGGAAAGTGCATAATTTTCGCACTTTTTATTTTAGAACTCATGTCAGCAGCACCAAACTCATATCCTGTGCAAAATCAACTTATTATGCACAAGAACGTTCGCTTCTAACCGATTCTTGAAATATATATTATCGAAATGTTGTTTAGACCACGCAGCGATTCAGGCGTTCATTCAAGCACAGTATGATGATTTCAGACAGGTATAAATTTATTTTCTCTTATTTTAAAAAGGAGAATACACGACAAATGAAATGCGCGTCTTCTCTTCTTGTTCTAATTTTCTTTCCCAAAATGAAAACTATCCTCTCGGTCTCGTGAATTTCGTTTCCCCTCACAGCACGAAAGAGATATCTTTGGACATTCGAGATTCCTTTGGCTCGTGAGAAATAGAAGAAAGTAGCCGGTATCATGTTTCCATTCTACTCCACAGTCGGCTGGAATAGAATCACACACAGAAGAATAGCACGGCAATTTTAATTTGTATCTACCATGCACAGAACATGCCAACAATTTTTGTTTGAAGATATTCTCAATTGGCATTGGTCGGGCCAACCCTACTTTAAAATTCGTACTTTACTTTTTTTAACCAAGAAATCCTGAAATTGATTATCATTAGCTTTCCATTTCGCAAATTTGCGTGAGAACCTTGAAAACTTAGTTATTTAGTTTCCATTCTACTCCACAGTCGGCTGGAATATAATCACACACAGTAGAAAAGCACGGCCGATTTATTTTATATCTACCACGCTGTAAAAAATGTGAAAAAATATTCGCAATTTGAATGCCATACGAAACTATATTATGCAAAACTTATTATCGGAGCCCGTTTGTTAGTAACTCACAACCTGACCTCTAACTAGTGGAATATCACATTTCACTCATCAGAGAGTGTGTAGAACGGATGTTCACTTTCCGAGACCAACGGGAATACCCCAGATCAGATTTCTCCCTTTCTCTCTCTCTGACTGACGGATTGAGACCGAGTTTAAGTCTCTCTTACGATGCTGACGATTCAAGGGGAGAATTTCGCCACTATTTCTTGTGAAAGGGAGAGAAGCGAGTCCATTGAACTCGACCCTCTCAATGCCTTAGCAACCATTGTGTATGGGGGAAGGCCATTCGGTAGCTAGGCCCGTTCAACCTCGTTGCTCCTCATTCACATGTACCATTACGGTCACCAGGTAGTGCCCTTCCTCTCTCCCTTCCTCCCCCCTTCCTCCTCCTCTCATCTGAATAGTCTTCATCTGTCACTCACTTGATCATCTCTGGTTGAATGGCTTCCATCCCTTCCCTTTCTCTTCTTCATCCCTCTCCTATAAGTAGGTCTCATGATCGACGCAGTCGTTTGCTCATTCAGATTAATTTATGATCAGATTCATTCAGGCTTTGAGCGAAAAAGATGCTTAACTCTCGATACGATTCCTTTCTTCCCCAATTTTTTTCGCGGTCTAGTAGAGCTGCAAAAGGGAAGGTATGAATGAGGAATTGGGCTGCAAAAAAAGAAGAGATGGAGATACGAAAATTGATTCGGAGGGAAGAGCTATTCATTTCCCTTTCCACCTCGATAATTCGTCTTTCTTTTCATTAGACTGTCCTCCGTCCACAGTTCTCTTCCCTCCTACTTTTCCCTCCCGTCTCTCTCCTCTACTTGCACAGTCTCGGAGACAAGGAGCAAAAACAATTAGTGATTGACTGGATGTCCCCCCCCCCTCCACTCTCTCTCTCTCTCTTCTATTCATTCGTCAGGTGGCATCTGAATGAATGGGGGCAAAGATGTTCTCCCATAGGGGAACACGTCTCTATCATCTAGGATGACCCTCGAGGGAGAAGGGAGAGAAGCAGTGACTGACCATACCACCCAGAGAGAAGAGCGAGTATCATTTACCCGCTCCTTCCCTCTCTCCTCTCTCTTTCAGTCTCGAATATTCACTCTTTGACGGTGGTCACTCCATTGCAGTCCACTTCTCTCTCCCTATTCCTTCTCTTTCTCTTTATCTCTCTCTCTCTCTCTCTCTACGTCCCTTCTCTCTCTCTCTCTCTCTCTCCAAGTCTCGTCCATATAGGTGGTCATACTTCATCTTGCTCTCAATATCGAGAAGCTGCTTCTCTCTTCCTCTCTCCTCGTTTCTCTCATTTTTTCCTCTTCGTTTTCAATCGCACTTGGGATAGGCCTTTTGTGTAGGGAAGACTGCCGTAAATTGAGTACAGCCGGAACTGAATTAAATTAAAATACGTATTTCTTTGCTCTTTTTGAATTTTAATCTTCAACTTTTGCAATGGTGAATCAGAAAGGGATGGATCTGATAAAATGTGTACGAATGGTCGGTTTCCTCTTTGATTCTCACCTCTCCAACCCTCACCTCCTCTCCTTCCTCCTTTTTTTCTCCCTGGAAGTACTGTTGTTGTTTGCAGTCGATTGATAAGAAGAGGAGTAAAGAAGGGGCCAAAGACTGGAAATTGGAGTTTTTTTGCTCATCTTGCGGGTGCAAAAGTGGTCAATCCATTGATTAGAGGGGAGAGATTGGAAGAGAATGACCACATGACGCTGTGCCATAGTGTTGATTAGCCGTGTGAATGTGGAACAATGGAATGGATGGACCACTTAGCCACCCTTCCCCTTCCTCCCTCTCTCTCTTTTACTCTCGAGACCCCTGAGGACATAGAAGGAGAAAGAGGGAGATGGTTGTCTGATTGGTCAATGAGATAGAAGAGACAGCTGGAGAGTGGGGAGAAGGCACTCATTTCCAATGTAAGACTAGGCAAGGATAGATCACTCTCCATTCAGCCCTTTCTGTTCTCAGATTCAAGTCCCTCAAAGAGGTCGGTGCTCATTTGTTTCTCCTCCTTCTTCTTCCTTCTCCTTCCCTCCGGGGTCGATCGAGTTAGGAATAGTCTTGCTCTCGTTCACTTAATCTTGTCTCTCTCCTCTGCATCATATTACCAGTTGATGATGTGATAATGGGAACGAGAATTTGATTTGATCTGACCCCATGTTCTAGTTCGGAGTTAGGGACGATCGGTTCACTTTTTTTTCGTGTCCGATGGTTTCTCGTGGTACGAATGTTATCGTAAGATGTCACTCAGCTGACCCCTTCAATCGTCCATCACACCTCTCTTTTTCTACTCAATCTTATCAATATGTGTTCTCATCTTGTATTTCTCTCCCTCTAATCACTCCTCTTCTAATACGGTTCTCTCTCCTCCCTTCACCCTGTTTTCATCGTCGTCAGCCCATTCGCTCATTACGCAGTCCGCTTAGCAATCATTCGTAATGGTAGCTGAGGGGGAGTGAGTCAGATGGCAATATCTCTTCTTCCTTTGCAGCCTAGGGGAGGGGAGATAATAGCTGGAGGGAGTAGTGGTCAGTCAGAGGGGGGAGTGTGTTGTTTACGTGAGTCGGAGGAGGAGGGGAGATGAAGGGGGTGCTGGGATGAAGAAGGAAGAGAAGGAACACGACTACCGACGATGAGGAGTGAGAGAAACGAGAGAGAGAGGAGGCAGTTTTTTGTTTGGACCTCCCCCCCCCTCCCCTAGCCTTCCCTTTCCCCTCCTCTCTCGTTGTCACTGTCGTCGCCTGTCTTCTGTAGCCGACCAAGATCGATGACAGCACTCCTCCCTTCCCCTTCCTCCTCCTGCATCATCCCTTGACCTACCAGAGAAAGAAGGTCGATCCCTGGCATTGATCACCGTCGCGTATGTTGATGTAGGTGCAGTGAGCAAGAACTGCCGCAGACTCGTTAGTCTTCGTTATTTTCCCTTTTCTGATGCCCTTGTTTTGTATTTTCTCCAACTCACTCGCAATCGGTCGTCTGCTGATTGTAGGAGAGAGGCATACGAAAGACGCATAATTATGAGACTCCTACGCTGATTACTCTGTTGATCACCCAACGTTCTTCTATTGATACTATCCGCACCTGCTAAAATTATCTCTCACCGTCATCTATTTGGTTATTTATGCCGAAAAGAGCGAATGCAATGCGCGGGAAACATTAAATGCAACAACTTTCTTGAATATTCCAAGAGCTGTTTATTTACTCGTGGGTAGACATTGTTTCTCCTCCTTGCTGATCCCTACGCATGTATCGATCGAATAGATTATTGGAATCTGGCAGGAAATAGCTGTAGGCTAGGGAGTATCTGCCCCCAACGATGCTCATGTGGTGTCACTTCACACCGGGGGTCGACTCCTCCTCCTCCTTCCCCTCTCAATCATTGCTTTTCCTCTGCTCTCCTTCGGTCGAATCGAATGCAAACAGATGGTTGTGATGGATATTCAGCTGTCAGCTAGAGGAGCAGAGTAATGTTGACGTCGTCGGCACGTCCAGAGGGGAAGGGGAGACACCTAACTCTTCGATTAGACGAGACATTAATCCTCCCTCACATCCATCCATCCACCCCCCCCCCCCCCACCTCCAGTCTCATTGGAAGCATGCGAAGGGAGGGAACATCCCCCGTATATAGTCGCAGCTTTCGCGGAATTATTATTATTGATGTAGCGTGAAAGGAAAAGGAGAGAGAGAGAGGAGACGAGCGACTGTGAATCGTCGTGAATATGCAACGACGATGCTGGATACGAGTGAGGATCGTTCCTTCCCCTCCTCTCCTTTCCCTCCTGCCCCTCTAGACATCATCGGATCGAGAGAAGGGGATAAGGACTGCGCAACTTGATTTGATCATCGGCTCTTTCTCTCCCCATCTCTCTCCACTCGGAATGACTCGATTCAGAAGTGGCCAGAGGAGGATTGAGAGTGAGGGAAGGAAGGAGAAGGTAGAGAAGGGCTACTTCCGGTGTCTCCGTCCGTCTCTCTTATTCTTCCCGCAGTCCTTACTCCTCCCTCCTCCTCTATGTGTGTATATCTTCCTTCAATTCACACACCCGATATTATGCGATGACCACCCTCTTTGAAATTGCCGCAGTCCAGATTGAACCCCTACTCCCCCCCCCTCTCTTTACTCCATTCCTGACCTCGCAGAGAGAAAGATGATCTTACGAGATCGAACACTACCGAATTTATTCTATGCAGAAATTGTGCGAGCATCCAAAGTATACTCTGTGCTATAAGCGCCATTCAAAACCCATTAATTTCTTGTCCAGTTTTTCTCTCGCTTTATTCATTCTCTCTCTCCACATGCACCATAAGGATTCATCCGTATATCCCTCAGTTTTCCACTGAATTCGTTATTCTTCCTCTTGTCGTTCCCTCCCTTTTCCTTATCTCTTCTCAGCCCGCACGTATTGTTATCGTCCTCTCGAACATAATACGGACACCCTAGTATGGCTTGATCCCTTATTTATTGTTACAAGAAGTCTCGCTGTCAAATTCAGTCATGTTTTTAAGGGGGGGGGGGGTGTTAGCTAGGTGCGGTGAGTATACGACAAACTCACGTATTCGGGGAGAGATATTAGTCTGCAAGAAGTTAGGCGTCGACGTTTCCATGACTCCCTCGTGCAAATGCAGTGGAGACACTGGCGGGCACGTATAACTCGTCCTTTGCTGCGGAGAGTAGTCTATGCCCCAGTCCCTCTCCTCCTCTTCACCCCTTCTCCCCCAGTTGCCATCCCCTTCCTCTCTTCTGGCCCTCTGGAGACTCGTCGAGGTGTGAAAAGCATCAGAAGGAAGGAATGGAGCGAAGGAGAGAGGAGGAGAGAGGAGATGCAGACTGGCAGTGGAATGCAAAGGGCATTGCGAGGACGTGCCTGCCTATGACCATATCGAGACCCCCCCCTCTCTCTCTTTCACTCCTTCTCATTCTCCGTTTCCCTCCGTACTACTTTATGGAGACGTCGAATGGCTTCTGACGGCGGTGCACATGCGGCTATTACGGTGATTGATAGTATGAGATGTATGAAATTGAGATCGTTGATCCTACTCTTTCTATCTGCCCTCTTCGTTTCACTTCCGTTTCTGCAATGAAGATCCGCGAGTGTGAAAGTGGTTCGCCCCGATAATGAATTTTTCGTGCAAAGATTTCCGTGTTGAGTTGGAGAGAACTAGGAAGCTGAAGAAGAACATAGGTTTCCTTCTCTCTTGGGTGCAAGAAAAGGAAGATAATCCTGATACACGATGTTCAACTTCCATCTATGATCCCTCTCTTCTTTTCTCTTTCCCCTTCGTTCTTCGTATTCCATTCGCCCCCTATCGTCTCTACTCTACACAAACACGACTTCGTATTCATGTATAATGCCGAGCTGTGACTTTGAGAGGGAGAAGGGAAAGAGAGCGGTGATCTATGACCAGAATGACGTCCGTGACCTACCCTGACGATGATAGAGGAAGGAGAGGGGAGAAGGCTGTGAAAACAGGAAGATGCGAAGTTAGAACAAAGAGATCATGGATCACTTGAAGAGACGGAATCGATCCATCTCATTGATGAAATGAATGGGATAGAGTAGTAAGGATGGTCGATGGATGCCCTTTACTCTCTCTTCCTCTTCACTCTACTCTGATCCACTCTTCCTTCTCTCTCTACACTTCGCACTATCCGTCTGCTCTCTACTCCATCCCCTCTCTACACCACTTTTTGTCCGACTCCTCAAAACACTGGCAAATCGTTGCTCGACTCTAGGAGGATTCCCCCTTCATTTCTTGCCAAATAAACTCGAATGATCCATCATAGATCTATGTTCTTCTTTCGTCCGTTGATCCCTTCCTCTCCCTTCTGCAATCCCTCACTCGTACTCTTGTTTCTGAAAAGGCAAGCATTGGCTGTGTTTAGAAGCATAGGGAGAGGGGGAGCGGGAGGATTTATAGCATCGTTCTATCATTTTATTCATCCTTTCTCTTCTTCTCCTCTTCTAGTCTTTGTGCATGGTAGCAGGATAACCTGCTGGCTGCAAGGCAAGACCACCCAATTGATGGGGGTTAAGTAGATCAAAGGGAGAGAGCGGGGGAGGGGGCAATCACTGTTGAATGGCTGCTCCCATTCACATGCTGATCATTGTGTCTGTCTATCCATTCCATTCAAATCCCTTCCTTCTATGAGCTGGATGTGAGGTTGTTTCTCATTCCTCCATTTCCTTGTGTATCTGTCTATTATTGAGAAGCCACCATCATCATCCTCTTCTTCTTCCCTTTTTTCCATCTCTCATCTCTGATCTTCCTCTCTATTCGTCCCTCGTGTTCCGTAATGAGAGGGAGAAGCAGCTGTGGTCACAGGGAGAGAAAGAAAGAAGGGCTGTAATCAGCAGACTGGCTTATCACACACTGTCGTTATCTCCCCGCTAGCGGGAAAGAGCCTGTCTCGAGTTTCACGACGTAATGGGATTGAACGGGATTATCCACACGGTTGAATTATTCCACCCGCGCAGTCAATTGAATCGCCCCTTCCTTCATCTCTTGAGATGCTACGACGTGCGTCAAACTCTGCCCTTAATTAGCCTATTTTGGTAGTGTGTTGAGATGCAAATGAGTCGACCTCTTCCTCCCTTCTTCCTCCTCCTCCTTCTACTCGTTGTCCTTCTTCCCCTCCCTTGGAAAGTAGAACGAAGTGCATTCTCTCTCTCGGGGGAAGACGATGGAGGTTTGAATAGACACGAACTCTCGCCCTCCCGCCCTTATCTCCTCTCGCTCTATTCAGACTTCTCGACCCCCTCTTTCCTCTGAGAACCCAAATCTAGTCTGATCCCTCGTCATCGAAATCTATTCTTTCTATTCGCAAGCTTTGATGTTTGTTTCGACCCCTCTTCAATCTAATCTGCCGAATGTTCTCTGATTTTACTCGATTCTGTTCCTGATTGAATGCGGTACTCGTTCTTTCCCATTTACCACAACTCTTTCCCGATGCAAGAGGTGAACTCTGGTGGACCTTTTCGTTAGTTATGTGAGAAGGGAATGGAGGGGGAGGGATGGAAAGAAAGAGAGAGAAGGAGGGAGCAGAGTATCATAGTCAGCTGGACACACTCAAATGTCTCTTTCTCTCTCTCTCTCTCTCATTCTGCCCTCTAACCCTCATCTGAAATGTTTGATAGGTGAGAGGAAGATTGATAACATTGCTCGTCCCTTCTCAATCGCTTTGCTCCATCAATAAATTACTCGTTCTTCTCTTGATTTCCATCGCGTAAGATAGTCCAACTCTCTGTTTTTCCTGTCTGCCCGACGACAATTACTAATTTAGCCTCTCGACAAGAAACTTTCTGCCGCCCTCTCTTTTTCTTTTCATCTCTCTGTCTCTATCGGTTCTAGACGTGCAACTTTGCTTTTTGAAGCCGCAATAAGTGAATGGGAGAGGGGTAGGTCAAAGGACGATGGAATGAGATGGGGGAAAGAGAGCGGGGAAGAGGGGGTGAAGAGCGGTAGAATGGCTTGTTATGCATACTTGTCAGGTGATGGAAGGGAGGAGAGGGGACAGAGTGTGTGTATCGACACACTCGGTGTTCCCTTGCTTTGGAGGAGATGGAATAGACCTCCCAGTGGATTGGATTGGGAGGAGAAACACTAATTGAACTGGCTGATAGGGATGAGCGATCGAATACAATGTACTGTTCCCTCACTTTCATTTCTCATATCGATCAGTTGAACATCCGCGTGATTTATCAAGTGAACGGTGAGTGAGCAAGATAAAAATCAATGATGTTGCTCCAAGATGCCAATATCTGATTTCGTAATTGCGCTGTGTTCTGCCTTCATTTTTTGATGCAATAGTACCACCGTGTACTCTGTGAATCAATCGTAAAGGAGGGTATTCTTCCGGATTTATAGTTCTCCTAATCTGTTGGTCCTCCTATATCGATCCTTCCCTCGAGAGTACTTTCCCCTCCTCTCCTCCATCCGGTCACTGGTTATCGAAGGAGAAGGAAGAGAAGAGGAAGCAGTCTTGTTTTGTCTCTTCCCCTCTCCTCCATCGCTCAGCTACTCTTCCATTCCCTCATTCCACTATCTATTACTTGTATGTCCTTTTTTCCTCCCTTCCTTTCTCTTGTTCCTCGTATTTTATTCTGCTGCACTTTTCCTTCCTAGAATTCTGCAGCTTCTAAGGGCTTCCTTAAATTTTAGACTTGCATGAAGATTGAAAGTGGTTGATAATCAGAGGATGGCTAATCTAGCCTAGTTCCGTTCTGCATAATCTCTCCTTCTCGTGTCTATCTGTCCCTATCTCTCCATATCTCCCTCCTCCCTCCTCCCTCTCCTCCTTTCTCACTCCCAATATGATGCATGTCCATTCATGGAACGACGAGAGCAATGGAAATGCTAGAGGGTAGAGAAGGGAGGAGGAGGGGAGGGGAGACTGGGGGAGAGGGAGAGAAAAGGAGAACCCATGTGAGTCCATCCTCCCTCTCCCCCAGTTCTTGCCTTGCCTTCCTCTTCCTTCCTATTTCGCCTCTCTCTCTCTCTCGACTTTGCTTCTTGTTCATGTATTCTTTCCATTTTCGCTCCTTTCTACTCACAAATTCGCATGACGGCACTGCTGCAGCTTTCCATAAAATGTCATTATTGAGAGAGAAAGAATGGAGTAAATGGTCAAAGTTCTCGATTCATACCCGATCTCTAGCCATCATTTCCGGAAGGAGTTTTCTGGTCGTGATTCCATTCCTAATAGGTTCGTCACGATCGTTTCCCTTCTCTCTCTTCCTCATCATCATCCCAATTTCTCGATCCCTCTCTCCATATTTGTGTATTTCCTCCAATGGTCTCATCTCTTCTCATCGACATGAATTCCTCTCGTCTAGACCTCTCCTTCATCTCCTTCATCCACGTTTCCTTCATCACATTCACATGATTTATTCGTTGAGAAGGAGATTGATTCGGAATCGAACAGTTGTCATAGTTCAAACAGAAAAAGAGATGGAATGAGTGAGTGGAGAGATTGAATGTCTGCCATACTTCGATGGATCTCTCACTATCACACAGTGTTCAATCATCTCTCTTCTCCTGTTCAATCCCTTATTCCATCTCCTCCTCCCTTCAGTCTTCTTCCTTCTTCTTCCTTCTATTCCTCTTCTCAGTCTTGTCTCTTTTCCTCGTCGTTCTCTTATCTCGTTTCGTTTCTCTCACCTCATTAGCCATTTTCTGTCCCTCCTCCTCCGCCTCCCTTCCCACTCTCTTCCCTATGATTGTTCTCACTGCGTGCGATGGGAACTCGAAGAGAAGGAGGGGAGAGAGGGATGTTGCTAGTGGAAACAGAGGGAGAGAGCACTGGATTGGTCCCTTCCTTCTTCAATTCGAGTGCAGGAAGTACCCATAGGGAAGGAAGGGAGAGAGAGACAGATGCATGTGATAAGAGAGAAGTTGCGTCAGTGATACGGAGAGTGAAATGGACAAAGAAGGAAATGCATTAGACTGAAATAGTGATCCTCTCGCCCTCTATTCCATCTTCATCAATTCCACCTACGCAGTCCATCCCTCCTCTGCTCTTCTCTTCTAGACTAACACATCTTCCCTCCTCCTCCTTCTTATTCTATTATTCCGTTTGTTTCTCCAAAGAGGGAGAGCGCCCTCAATCCCTCGCAGTCATTCGCTCTATGGTTATCCAAGAAGGGAGGGGGGAGTCACCTCACAATGAGTGAGTGGACTTCCTCGTAGGGAGAGATGGAAGTGAGACTGAGGAAGGAGAGGGGAAGAGGAGAAGGAATTGCACGCAAGAGTTGATCTGCGTCAGCTAATCCCACAGAGTTTGCTCGATTCTTTCAAGGAATCTGATAGTCGTTCCCCCTCTTTCCTTCCTTTGCTGTGATTCGAAGAAGAAAAGAAGGGAAAGAGAGCAGTGATGCGAAAGAGGACGAAAAAAGTGTGAGAATTGGGAAAGAGAGAACGACGGACTCATCTCTTCCTTGAATCTCATGCTCTTTTCCGATTGAAGTGAAAGCAACGGAAGCATCTAATATTCATTCCACCTCCCATCCCTCCATCTCCCTCCTTCTCGCCCCCTCGTAGACTATCGTCTCTCCGTCTCTTTCTCGTTGTGTATTGAATTGTAAGAGTAATTGGGAGTAGTAATTAGAGTGAAGCAAAAGCGAAAAGACGAGGAAACGAAAGTAAGAAGGAATAAGAAGAGAAGACGCGCGTCGTTTCGTGTTCCCATCGTGTTTTATGCATGTGTTCACTCCTCGATCAATGGTCGATACCGTATCTCTTCCCTACCGTACTCATTACTTTTCTCTCTCTCTTGCAGCAGGTCAACGGTTCCGGGGGTGCAGCAGACGCAGCTGCAGCCGGTTCCTCCAACAGTGCCACCTCGACTGCTGCAGCTGCCGCATCCAGCGGTTAGTCCATCTTTTGTTTTCTATTTCCCGGTTCCGAATTCCCGGCTCTTTGGCATTTGGATACTAGTCGTTTCTCTCTCCCCTCACTTCACCCTGAATACTCCCTTGAGAGGGGTTTCTCTCTCGAAAAAAGTACAATTCCCTTATTTGAGTTACAATATTGCGAAAAATACGTGTCCCTGTGTCGATTTCGCACTAGAGTTCTCGAGAATGAGATGTTTGGACGGAAGTGTGAAAGGAGGGGACGCCCCGTAGGGTAGAAAGTGTTGATTGAATGAGAGGAACACTTATTGAAAATGGAAAAACGAATAAATAGGCTAGTATATAAAATGAGTCTGTACTCACCCCTCCTTTTTTTCATTTGTCCCTAACTTGATCCTTCCTTTCTTCAGGCGGTACTGTAGCTGGTGGTGCCTCATCCATCGTGGCTCCCACAACGACAAGTATGCTCCTCGAGAGCATGGCCCATGCCCAGGCACAGGGCGGCAGTGGATCGGGAGGAAGGGGAGGAGCAAGGCAAGCCACTTACTTTATTCATTATTTATTTTACGATTGAAACTAAAATGACTATTACTATATGGTGTCCAAAAATATAAAGTGGGTTGAAACTGATAACAATGTCTGATTGAAACGCAAAAATATTCGGTGAATTCGCTAAGAGATTATTTCATATTTGATATTTATGATCTTTATGCAAGAATGCCGACATGTCTTTTCCCAAAACATGTTTCACCCTAGAATATCACAAATGCGTGGGGAGGGGGTTGCTATGAAAATTGTGGAGTCCCAAATTAGATGTCTGCTGCAGCCTCAGTTACGCGGGTGTATTCGATCTTTCGATTATCGCTCGAGTAAATTGCTTACTCTGGGTTCCTTTTTTCTCTTACGGTTTCATCTGTCTCTATCATAATCACTTTCATCGCATTTCTCATCATTTTCGGTCGTCTCGATCATTCATCCTTGCTCTCAATCTGTTCACCCATTCCCCCTCTTCTCTTCCTTCCTCGAAACATTCACGAGAAACTTGGCACGCAAACCACTCGAACCGAAGGGGGAACTGACTCATTTGAGAAGAGAGAGAGGAAGAGTCCCTCCCCCTAGAAGCAAACTCGTTGCACAACTTGCAAGAATGGACAACCAAGTTTGAGGGAACATTTCTTTCCACGGGAATAATCAAACATGAGAATTTGCGCCGTGAAATGTTTTCGCTCCCTGACACATGTGAAAAGTATGAGGGTTGGAAATCGATAATGTAGCAATATTAATAAACATTTCGAGATCAAAGCACTATCTATCTGTTATTAATTCCACACATGATCAATCGCAAAATCACCCTTTTCTCTCCTCTATTTTGAGTAATTCATGCCTTGTTTTTCCCTCTTACTTTCATTCAACCAAAACGTCAATTCGATGTGTGAACTATCTGCAGAATAGAGAAAAGGGCATTGAAGATGAAAAAGGAGAAAACGATAGGGAGAGGGGCGCAAATATTATGTGCGCTATGAATGGTTGGTAATTGAGAGTAGGGGAGTGGTTGAGGGTCCAAGATTAGACTGCCATGGAAAATCATCTGTGCATGGGGCCGGAAATTGAGGGGTGATTGGATGGGAGAATGTGTGATCAGCTGAGTTAGAGGAGGGGATGAATCGACCAAAAGACGAAGAATGATGCATCAAAGTGGGGAACAACAGGAAAAGTGATCGATGCGAACGCTTATTTCGAAACTCTTTCAAAAAAACAAGAAAAAAATTTACGGTCGCACCCAACTAGACACAAACACGTCCGATCTTGTGGAATCCGGCAAGTGGAATGAGGGAAGAGTGAGCTGGCCGGGTGTCCGACGCAATTTGAAGGGGTGCCAGCGGGCTTAATTAAGGGCGGGGTCCAAACTTTTCGAGGAGGACTCCAAAAACCGTCGGCCATTCGCATTAGCACTTCTCCAGTACGCAATCACTTACCAATGAGCTCTCCTTGCAGGTCAGCCGCTTCGAATTTCATCGGTAATCTCGTACCACGAATGCAGCATCTACTAGGAGGACATCGGGAGGGAGCACAGGGAACAAGTGAGTCAACGGACAATTTCTTGGAACTTCTCTGATTTTAAGACCGAGCGACGACCGTTCTAAATGTGTAGGGCACGAGAATAGTAGGGATGGGTTACTGTGCGAGAAAAGTGCGGGACAAAACACAGAAGTGCCTGGTCATTGAAGGGTTGGGTGATTGGGCATCAAGATGAGGCAAGAATTGTGGATGGAAAGCATTGAAGATGTATTCACGAAGTTGATGCTAAAAACGACAGTGCACGTGACTGGGTTGTCTTTGTTTTATCGAGTACGGGCGTGGTCAGCTGTTCGATATTGGTAGGAGATTTACAAGTGGCAAGTTCGTATAGTCAAAGGGGAAAGTGGAAGAAGGGGAGTCTAGGACAGACGTAAGATGAGGTTGTAAAGGGATGAGAGATGAGCGACTGGGAGGTTGGTGAAGATCTCACTGATTGTAATTAGTGTTGGAGGTGTGATCAGGAAGGAAAATGGGGCGCATTCATGATTTTTTTTCTTTTTTTTGGGTATTTATTTACTGAAGAGAATTGTATTGGCATGCATGCTTGATTGTGAGTGCCGTGCAGTATGCGAAATGTCCTTGTGTGTTGATTGTCTATCGTCTCCCGCTTTGCTTCCTCCTTCTTCCCCCTTATCCCACAGACAGAATTACTCAACGAGGATACACGGTGATGATGGATGATTGGAGGGAAAGGGAATGGATAATAGAATGGGAGCTAATTGAGATGGAGAAATGAAGGAAAGAAGAGAGGGAAGGGAGATAGCGATAGACATGGAATTGCCTCCTCCTTCACTAAGCATGGCCGATCATACTCATTCAATCGTAATTGAATCAGCTGATATTGAGAAGACCCTGTGATTGAATCCCCTTCCCTCCATCGACCCCTTTCTTCTTCTTCTTCTTAGTCCCTCTTTCTACTCACTGCCAGTGTTATTCAGTATAGAGGAGGAGAAGGGCTGAAAGTGCTTCCATAAGTATATGGAAGGGCGAGTAGTGTCAATCCCCTCTTTCCCTTCTTGCCCCCTTTGACTTGTCTTGACTCTTCATCAACCCACTCTACGTTGACCCTTTCTTCCCCCTTCTCTCTGCCATCCAAATAGGAATCTAAACTCGATATCGCCCCCACGACATTTCTCGCTAATCATGATGAGAAATCTCGCTCGATGGGGGTGGAATATTTGGAAGTGAGAAGTATTGGGTTAGAAATGGGATCATTAATGCGGAGATCACCCTGAGAGAAGGGGTGAGTTTGCTGAAGGACACGTGAAGCCACGAAGTGATAGGAGGGATTGTAGTCTAGAGGGGCAGCCCTCCCCTTCCTCTCCTTTTGATTCAGCTGAGGATCGTATCAATGATGTATCCTCCCATTGAATATGAATGGAGTCAAAGCAGATTCGTGGCCAGAGGGTACGATAATTACAATGGTTTATGGGAGAGAGAATAGTGAAGGGGAAAGAGGAGACATTATCTTGTCGGTGACTATTCCCCTCTTTACTCTTCCTTCCTCCCAACTGCTACTCTTCCTTTTGCACCCCTCCAATCCCATTGTTCAATGAGGAATCGTTGCCGCTGGATGGATTGAGTCTCACGATGGCAGTAAGAAGAGGAATGATGGAGGAGAAATAGGGAGGGGAGAAATATGAAATGGGAGAGTTGAGCGTGACAAGTGAGTGAAAAGAGAGAGGCTAATCTGTACTTCACATGATTGGAATGACACTGAATACGACCGGAGTTTATGTCGAAAGTGGATACGATTGCATCGATTGGCAGCGGATTTCTTCTTCGTTGGATATTTCATAGATTGCATCGATTGATGGATGCTACCCTCATCCAGTCAGTCCGTACCTTGTCCCCTCCTGTCCTTCGTGCCATCCCCATCTCCTTCCCCTTCCTACTCCTCCCTTCTTCCCTTCTTTCGCTGGTCTCTTCTCTCATTCAGCTGGGAACGATTAGATAGGAGTGAAAGAGTGAAGAAGAAGGAGAAGAGAAACGACGAAGGAGGGGAGGAAGGAAGAAGGCGAAGTAACGAGAGAGGAGTGAGGAGGAGTCATACGACCGATGGGATGGATGGATGGATGGATGGATGATGGCAAGGATGAGATGGACACTAGCTACTCACTAGCTACGAGCTGCATCTCATTCCAATCATCTAAGACGTCTGCGTCGTCCCATTCAGTCGACGTTGTCGTAGAAGGGACTGCAATGTTAAGGAGTAGTCTGTCGATGAGGATAGTCAGATTACGGTAGTACCCACGGATAACTGCTTCGGTTCGAGACCACAACTTGTTTGTTTCGACTCCTCGGCACTGCTTTCTCCTCATTCTCTTGCTTGCTTTTCTGTCTCAGAGATGAAGAGAAGAACGAAGCAGCGGAGAGAAAAGACGATAAGAAAAGGAAGAGACAGGGTGGAATTGCGATTCGGAACGATTTATTCCATTTTTTGTTGAATGGAGATCGGCAGTATTGCGAAAATAACGAGTTCATTTCGCAGGGAGTGTTGTTCGTTATACGGCTGTTCATAGGCGATCCTTTGAAGTGAATGCAGAGGAAATGTCGGAGAGATCAAAGATCGGCTGCCACTGTGATAAGTGCAATGGAGAGATACGAGATAATCCCTTGATTGTTTGGAATGGAAAGAGCGTCGATAGTCTCGATGCGATAGTGATCTCCGACACTGCATCGATTGATTACTCGTCTAGCAAGTAATAAGGAGGCCGTTATCTACCCGTGCCCGGACCGGGCTATAGATTGGCCCTCCTCTCTTATCGCAATCATCCTGTCCCTTCCCCTCCTCCTTCCATTCTCATTCATTGCCCCCTTCTACTCGTCCCCATCGTAGTGAATAACAGTGGGAAGGTACGTGGAATGGAATGGACGAGCATCGATTGGGAAGAGAAAGGAAAAGATTCCTAATTGGCCCATTCCTTCCTCCTATCTATCCCATCTACAGTACGCTGCACACGGAAACAGAAGTCCATCCATCGACATGATTCATTTCCTGTCTCGATGAATATAGGAGAAAGGAGAGAAGAGGGGATAGAAGGGGTGAGACTCCACCCCCTTCCATCTATCTCTCCCCCCTCACTCCCCCTTCCCTCCCTCCCGTCTTTCGTTCCCCCATACACACACCACCCCTTCCCCCTTCTCTTCTTATTCTTTTATTCTACTTTTGTGTCCCATTCGATCGAATATTCGTTCTCTTGGGTATTTGTGCTGTATGAATCCCTTCATCCGTCATCTCTTCCTTCACTCTCTCTATCGATCGTATCGATCTCTTCCATCTCCATTCGCTTTCCCTTCACTTCTCATCTCGTGAAATAGGAGATAAAAGAAGCGACTCGAAGGTCGATGGAGTGGAGTCTCATTCGAGGGATTGAACATAGTGGGAACAAGGATCGAAATGAAGAAGGGAAGAAGTAGTGATCATGGGAAGAAGTGACTGGAAAGGAAAGAGAATGAAGGGAGGAAGGGAGGCGAGTATAATTCACCCACCGATCGAGTGCTCACTTCTCTTCCCTTCTCTTGTATTGGCCACTCGTCTCTCTCCTATCTCCCTTCTCCCTTCTCCATCTTCTTCTACCCCTTTCTATCTCCCTTTCTTCCCACTGCCTACTCTTCTTCAACCGGAATGCATAACTTGGTCCCTCTCTACTCTTTCTCATTCTCGTCTCTCTTCAATCGTCATTGTCTCTCTCCATGCATCAGTCCAGTCCACTCTCATTCTCTCACTCAGTCAGCTGATCTCTCTCTCATTCATCTTCTCTCTCTCTTCTCTACTTCGCACCTAACTTGTCCCCTTGTCTCTCCTCCCACTGGTATCTCTCGCTCTCCATTCACTCTATCTCTATCTCTAATCCTCCTTTCTCTCTTTCTTCCCTTTGGCTCCGCCTTCCTCCTTCCCCTCTGGTCGTTCTCCATGATGATAGAATCACCTTCTCTGTCTTCTCTCACCTTTCCCCACTATCTCACTCCACTCCTTTTTTCGAAATCAAATACTCGTCCATTCATTATACCTTTATTGTTCATATTACTTGTATCTGTCCCTCCATTCCCGATTCAACTGCATCAAACAGTAGCCCTATTTTTCACAATAACTCGGATATTTCATCAGTTCCCTTTCTCCATCCATCGATTTCTCTTCCCTTCTCTTCTCAAGATTGTGTCATCGTTCCGCGATTCCTCTCATATTTGTCATTGTGGATCGATAGTGTCAGTTGTAGGTCTCTGCTGCCTCTTCCCTTCCTTCTCTTCCCTTCACACTGGATTGGCAGTCAGACCCAGCTCTCTCCTCTCTGCTCCATGCCTTGGGAAGGAATGGAGCGGGAGGAGGTGTAGCTGCAGCACTCGGAGGAGGAGGAGTCGCCGCCCCTCTCCCTCCTTTCCCCAATCAGCTGCAGCAACAACTACAGATGCAGCAGCAGCAATGGCAGCAGCAGGCTGCTAATTTTGCGGCCCAACAGCAGCAGCTGTTGCAGCAACAACAGCAGCAACTGCAGGCCGCAGCCCAACAACTTGGAGGGTTCGGCGGACTTGGCGGTTACGGAAACCTCCCTCTGTATCAATCCCACTACATGGTCCCTCCCTCAGTCATCCAATTGCCACCTCAATTGTACAATGCCCAACAACAGTTACGACTGTTCCAGCAACAGCAACAGCAGCAAGCTCCGCCTCCTCCCCCTGCCCCTCTACCGTATTTGATGCAGCAACAGCAACATCAACCACAACCCCCTCCTCCACAGCCGCAGCCCTTCCTCTATCAGCCGCACCAGTCAGTTATCGTTCGACAGGACGGCACAACGGGTCCCGCACCCGCTCCTACGAATGTTGTCGCTGCAGACTACTGCTGGCCATTCCCCGGAACGAGTACTTCCTCAATTCCCGCCCCTCCTCCCATGCAGCAAATGCAGCACACCCTGCCTCCTCCTGCTGCTTCCTCAATATACGACCCTCTTCGAGTAAACATCCAACCACCTCCTCAGCCTCAGCTACCGCCACAGCAGCAGCAGCCAGGGCGGTCCGGATTCGAATTTGATCGAAACGGCTTGCTACAATTCCATGATGACGATGAAGATGATATGGCTGGAGGTGCTCAAAGGGACGGCGAAGAAGCAATGGACACTCAAGAGAGTATGGGCGATGAAATGGATAGAAAACGGAGGGAATTGATGGCGATGCTCGATATGCAGACTGGACGAAGTGATCGAGAGAGGATAGGAGGATCATTATTCGGTGGATCGGGCAGTGCAGCGAGTGCAGCATTGTATGCAGAATTCGGACTGGTCCACTCATCGATCAGGACTAATGGTGAGTATTCACTCTTATACTCTTATTCATCCAATGACGCATTCCCTTGTCGTTACATCTTGCAAAAAGCGCTGTTAGCGAGTGATAAATCGAGTTGTGCCTGGTCATTATCTTTCTCTTTCAATGCGCGCCTTCCTTGACCTCGGTTGTCTCTCATCTTGAATTGGCTCGGTTCTGGTGCCAGGAAGAGTCGCCGTGTGTATTTGTATGCATTTGGCTGCCGCTCCCTTCTCTCTCCCCCCCCCCCTTTCTCCTTTCGCCTTTCCCCCACTCCTTACAAAGCTCTCCCATTTGTCTATGCCCTTTTTCCAATTTGTGTCCAATAGGCAGTCTCTCAGCCCATTGCATCGTTGAACAGTAGCGGCGGTGATAGAATAGCGGGGATCTATCTGGGTGAAGGGGGAGTGAGGTTCCCCCTTTCTCTTGCTTGATGATGGTCTGCCTCTTTGTTGTGTGTTTTCGTGCCATAGGGAAGCAGTGAGGAGAGCGAAGGGATAAAGGGAGTTATGGGGAGTAGGGAGTAGGGCTGAAGGGATCTACTCGTGATAGTGAAGGGTCTTGTGACTGGAGCGAGGCTAGTCTGGTGGTTGAGATTGACTTCGATATGGGTTGTGTTTGCCGATGAATGGCATCATTCCTACGGGAGAATGGAAAGATAGACGTCTGATTCGTCTTCTCACTCCGTCATTCCTTCTCCTTCTCTCCTTCCCTCTCGTTATGTCTGAGTAAGAGTGAGTGTTTACTTGAGAATAGAAAGAAGGAGCCATGTAATTGTGATGAGCAGTCGAGTCATCCAAGGGTGGAATAGCATGGGGAAGGATGGGAAAAGAGGGACTCGTAACCAGATACGATGGCCACACAAGGGAGATCAAGGAGAAGAGGGGAAAGGGAGATGGGAGGGTTACCTCAGTGATTCCTTCTCTCACACTTTCCCCCACTCACTGCTCTGTTTATTGTTTGGAGTCTCCTTGCATTCACCACTCTCATCAGTGAAGGGAAGAGAAGGGAAGGGACGGGAAGGGATGACTGGCACGGAATACAAGAGAAGACGAAGAAGACACCACAGTCTACGGTGCCTTCCTTCCTGCATATTATCCCTGTTATGGGGGTTGGGACGGGGGTTGAGGGGTCTCGGTTGCTTAGAGATACTTACTTAGTCGGAAGGAATGAGAGTTTGTGCGGAGTAAGAACAGTTGCACTGTGTGTTTTTGCCGTTGAGGTTGTCCCCTCCCCCCCCCCCCCCACTGTTCTGTGTCTTCTCCTCCCTTTCATCCTCATTCCTACTCCATTTCTCCTCTATTCGCATCGGCGAATATTGCATGATTATGGGAATCTATTCACATTTCATCCATAGAGAGAAGGGGACGAGTCATTTGGACGAAGGGAGGAGATGCATATCGAGAGAGACATGAGGAGATTGGCGACTATAGATACAATGGAAAGAAGGAGAAGAAGGGGAGGTGGTTGAGACTTAGCTGGGATTGGGAAGAAGAGTAGTACATGGAATGAGTTAGTTGAGAGACTAGAGATGAAAGAATGAGGAAAGAGAAGAGATCGTCAAGACATTTCGAGAGTGGAAGGAGAAATGCCAATTTGTAGGCATCACAAGGGATCCGAATCGAATTGGAAACGGGGAAGAGAAGGGGGGGGGGAGGGGATTGGGGAAAGAGGAAGGGAGAAATGAAAAGAGCCCAGTTTATCGCTTCGGTGCTTTGCGTCTTTTTTGGTTTCCCTCCCATCGCAATACTTGGTTGAGAAGAGGCCTCTCACTATTCCATCACTGTTTCTTTCTTCTCGACTATGCAAACTGAACGAGTTCTTGAAGAGAATTGTCGATTTGCGATAATATGGGAAGGTTTATCGATCAATCATTTTCTCCTCTTTCCCTCTTCGTACTCGGTCGACCCCCTTCTTCTCACTGGATTCCGAAATTGAGGACCGATTCGAAGCCGCACGGCAGGCTGTTGCCGCAGCTGCTGCAGCGAGAGGTATTCCCCTCCTCTCCCTTCCCTTCTGCATCTGCTGCAGTTACTGCAACTCGGGTCGTGTGACCTACCGTAATCTCCCCCCTTGCATTCTCTATGCGATTGCAGTTCGCTCTATAGTGATTGGCAAGGGAAGAAGAAGAAAGGAGTGGGGAAGAAGAGGGAGATTACTCGGTGATAAGTGATAGTGATGTGAGGGAAGGGGGAATAGGAGGGGGGGGGGGTGAAGGGTTGGGGGACGGAAACAAGGTCGACCCGAAAAGGGGTTGACAAATCGGTTAGGAGGGAATGAATCGATAACTGAAATTGTACGGTATTCACGAGACCCGTAAATCAATCGATAATTGCAGATGCTCGAGTTACGACGATTCTGGAGGGACTCAAATCGTCCAATGAGATGAAACAGCAAGATGCAGCCATGGAATTGGCCGATTTACTCTTGATGGGCAATGAGGACTCGCTCCCACCCAATCTACCCATTAGGGTGAGTAGACTCCCGGTCCTTCTCAGTTTCATTGAGCATTCATGACTCGAAATCAATAATTATCTGTCTTCAGGAGATTGTGGGCATGGTGGTGCAGCTGCTGCAGAAGGAGCACAACTTTGAGTTGGTGAGTATGGTAGTGGTGCGATTTTGTAGTGCAGAGGGTGCACGAGACAGGCGACATTTACTAAGCATCGCCCTTCCTTCAGATGCTCACTGCCGCTCGCTGTCTCACTAACATGCTGGAAGCCCTTCCTCGTGCGCAGCCGGTCGTCATCGAGGCCGTTCCCTATCTGCTCGAGAAGGTACGGTAGTGTGGTGTGGTGGTGCATTGGGTGCAAGTACGAAGACGACACATACTAATCATCGCCTCGATTGCAGCTGAAGCGAATCGAGTGCATCGACGTGGCCGAGCAATCGCTGGCCGCCCTCGAAGTGATGAGCAGACGGAACGGAAAGAATATCATGGCAGCGGTTGGTCTTTGATCTTTGCAAGTTTGTAGTTTGATCTCTGATCTCTGGCAGGGTGGAATCGCAGCAACGATATCTCATATCGATTTCTTTCCTCTTGCCTCGCAACGATTGGCATTCTCAATCGCATCGAATTGTGCTCTGTTCGTCTCTCATTCGGATTTCCATCTCGTGAGAGATTCACTCTCGGAGCTCACCCAGAGAATGATCAATGGTCAGTCCATTGATATTACCTTGTTGATGGTTGTTGCTTGAATTCGCAAGTAATAACAGCTTGAAGGTAATGCTGATTGTTGATCATCTCTCCCTTGCAGGTGCGTGTGCGGAGGACAAGCGATGCCTGGATTCTATATGCACTCTGTTCGCACGACTGATCGAGAACCTCCGATCGCATCCCGATAAACTGAGAGAAGTGGCCGGATCGAATCACACGTAAGTGTTTTCTCAATCTTTCTCCGCCCTATGTTGGATGTCAACCTTTAAAAAGGGGCAGCGACTAAAAATGAAGAAAACAATTCCCCTAGAAATAAATAATCGAGTAAAAAAATATGGTGTTTGCAGTCTTCTATCGAACATGCAGCAGTTGTTGCTCGCCCAGCCCTCTCTTCTCTCCTCTCAAACCTTCCCTCTCGTGGTGAAAAGTGTGCGAACGATGGCTGCCAAATGCTCGGATATCGCCGTCGCCCTCATCGACAATCACTTTGCAACGACACTCAGACAGCTGTGAGTCTTTTTTTACCATTTTCAATTCCAAACGGGAATAATATAGTGGTTTGTAAGCGTGTAAAGCGACATTTTTTTAGTCTTCTTTTTTTTGTGTGCCCATCATAAAACTATCATTTGCGACGCTGCGGTAGAAAACTAGTAGCGTTCGTGAAATATGAAGGATGAAAATGGCAAAATGGAACGCAATCATTGCAGGTTCATCGGACACGGGAAGCGCGAGGGCGATGGACTGCCCATGGACATTGTCAGTCGACCCGCAAACCAGCTGGCTGAACTGGTCTACCTCACGGGGTAAGCAGTGAAGATCTGTTGAGGGTTACTGTAATTATCGATATTTCTTTGCAGTGAGATGTTCCCTCGTCTGCCCACGACGGGTATCTTCGAGATAGACGCCGTGGCAGCAGGATGCAATCGGGATGGAGCATCTTCCAAGCAGCCAATAGTTGGAGCTGAGTGGTATGTTGATCACTTGCTTTCCTCTCCAAAAATATATAAATTATGTCGTTTTTATGCTTTTTTTGCAGAATTTTCTGATATTTTGATAATAAACAGTGTTAGAACGAGCAAATCTGCAGGTTCTGGCGGGACGACGACGGAATGTGGCAGCCGTATCGGGCGGCCGAGAGCCGTCTGCTCGAGAATGCGAGAGCACAGGGAATGCCCGAGACGCATCTGAGTGCCGGAGGGAATGTGTACCAGGTGAGAGCAATGATGTGTACGACCCGAAGTAGGTCTGTCATGGTGAAGAATCGGTCTCTTCATTCACTCGTGCTCTAATGAAGAGATGAACTCTTCATCAAGACAGCCCTAATTGCGAGGATGAGAAGAAAGAGGATAGAAGGGGCTAGAATCCAGATTATAATTGAATACAATTCTTCAGATGGATCTGACGAACATGCGTCAGTCGAACACGCTCACTGGCACGACGAGAGAACTGATGAGAAGGGCACCCAATCCGCCTCCCGCCGTGAAGAAGGAAGGTACGGTAGTCAGTTATCGATTTGCAACCTCTCGGTTACAGAATAAGTTAATAATTCCACTTCAGAGCCTGCATCTAACTCAACGGAAGAGGATGCCCGTCTCGTGAAGGTTCAATCGGACGGAGAGAAGATGGAATCAGTTGCCCGTCTTCTCTTCCCCGTTCTCGTCGAGATAGATGGATCATCCGTTGGACCCTCTTTGAGATACGAGAGCTTGCGAGTAATGCTCCGTATCGTCTGCCCCACTCCATCTGGTGTACTCAGAGGAGTACTGGCTGATCTCCCCCTGTCTGGTCAGTTATTCATTGATTCTTGAGTGGTCATTTATCGATTGATTGACCAATTATCCATTGATTTTGCAGGTCACATCGCATCTGCTCTCGCATCTCAACGATCGAAGGATGTTTGCGTGGTGGTGGCGGCCCTTCAGCTGGTGCATATGCTACTCGAGAAGATGGCCGATGTCTACGGACCCCTCTTCAGAAAGGAAGGAGTCTCGCATGAGGTACGGTAGTTCAGTTTGCGATTGAGAGACGATTACGGTAGTGCAATTGATTAACATTAAATTGTTCAGGTGGCAAAGCTGGCCGCGATGTCTCTTTCCTCCTCGAGCGAGGGATCGCCCTCATCGACGGGATCGGGTGCATCTGGAGGACCATCGACGTCCAAGTCAGCCCCTCCCTCAGGGGTGGCCTCGCCCGCCCTCGGAACTTCCGAAGGAAATGCAGCTGGAGGAAGCAAGAGAGGCACTGCGAGGAGGTGAGATATTTACCCTTTTCTACTTTTTTGAGAAGATTTTTAGCGCTGAAAAAAATATGTAAATACTTGCATTGCAGAGGAGCGAAGGCGAAGAAGGAAGAGGAAGCTGCAGCAACATCAGCCTCATCGATCTCTCCTGCCGTGACTGCCGTCTCACCTGCAGCCGATGCGGCCTCTTCATCCTCAACGTCGACCGCTCCCGTGACTCGATCGAATCGACAGAGGAAGCGAAATTCGCCCGATGCCTCTCCCTCTTCGTCCTCATCGAATAAGGAGAAATCAAGAAGGAAGAGTTCATCATCCACATTCCTCTCTGCCCTTCGTCTTCCATCCTTCCGTGGATCTCCCTCATCATCAGCATCGTCTGTCAATGGATCTCCCTCTACCTCTACGGCTGCTCCTATCACATCGGGAGCCTCCCCTTCCTCATCCTCTGCCACGACCTCTGCCGCGTCTTCATCTGCAGCCCGTGCTGAACTGGCCTCCATCTACAGTCAGTACACGTCCCAACTGGCCCAAGTGACGTCGTCCCGTCGTGCTGCAGCTGCTGCATCGGGCGGAGCTGCAGCTGCTGCAGCCACTGCGGCATCCGTGCAGTTGTCATCGGGACAGAAGGAGAAGATGCGGGCATGGATTAAGAAGGAGGCTGAACTACTCATGAAGACGTATCTGGGAGAAGGGGTAGGAGTATCGTCCACGTCGATGGCTGCATTGGAAGAATGTGCTGGTCGATTGGAAGGAAGAGAAGAGAAGGGATTGAATGAATTGTATGAACTACTACAGAAGGAACAATTGAGTGCATTCGAAATGAAGCAGAGTGGAGTGATCGGAGGGCTGCATACGTATCTGACGAGTATGGAAGGAGGAGAAGCAGAAAGGAAGAAGAGACTGATCGCATTTGCTCGAGTATTCATGAAGATTGAAGAGAAGAATGGAGAACAGATGAGACCGACGGGAATTGATGGATCATTCCAAGTATTCGAAGCACTCGTACAGAAGACACTCGCGAGTGTTAGCCTGCTGGAACAGTTTCAGGTACGGTAATCGGATCGAGGGATCACGAACTGATTTTATAGGATACGGTAGCTAATCAATCCTTCTCCAGGTCTCGGACATGGGCGGAATCGCGACGGGTGGAGTGGGCGGCTGCCTCAGAGGAGCACAGGCCCTCCGCTTCTTCCAGACCCATCAGATCAGGGTACGGTAGTTGGCTCGATCGAGGATTGATTTTGTTTGAAGATAAAATATAATAAATGGTTTTCAGTGCAATCTGCGTCGTCATCCGGCGTGTAGAGATCTGTCGGACTGGCGCCACGGGCATGGATCGATTAAGGTCGACCCACTCACGAGCATCAGTGCCATCGAGAGGTACGGTAGAGTGCGGTGGGGCAAGGGGGAGGAGGTTCGGCGGGTTAGACGGATGATTCCATCCTTCCTTCTCTTTCAGATATCTAAGCGAGCGTGGCATCGGGTACGTGCGTAATTCGACGGGCGGATCAGCCGGAGGAATGGAAGATTCGAGTGGAGAAGATGAGCTGAGTGATGAGGATGGAGAGGGAGGAGTGATGGGAGGAGCTGCGGCTGCTGCAGCCGGAGCAAATGGAACCGGAGAAGAGAAGAAGATTGAGGTGAGTACGGTAGCACTATGGATCGACGACTGACTTATTTCCCAGATTACGGTAACATAATGGATTGCAGATTGTGATCGGCGACACTTCTCTCCCTGGCAGCATCTCTATCCTTCAAGCCCTTCGTCAGTACTCTCCCCTGATGCAGGAGGAAGGAGGAGGAGGTGGAGCCATCGGACAGAGTCTATGGATGAGCACTCATACTCTGTACTATCGATCTGTCGTCCCGAAGGAGGATTCGACACAGGGAACCAGTCCCAGTGCTACTGTGAGTGGTTCAAGACGATACAATACAATACGAAGTAATAATAAGAACAATAGCAGTAATAATACAATAAGAAGCAACATTTGCGGCACGGAGTATCTAATGGTCAATAATTGTCTGCCCTTGCAGTCTCCCAACTCTGTGACTCCCCTCTCGTCGTCGCCTGCAGCGCCCGTACTCAAGGACAGAAAGCAGAAGGTTGCTGACAAGCTCTGGATTGGTGAGTACGGTAGCCAGCTCTATTTTCCGATCGATAATTGATGTTTTTCTTCCTGAATTACGGTATTCCTCTTCAGAAGGCGAGGTGGAATCGATCGAGTCTCCGCTCTGGTCGCACATCCAATCGTCTCTCCCTGTGGACATGGAGGATCCGTGCGCGTCTTCTTTGCAGCTGCTACGCGCACTCTACGGATTGAACAAGTGAGTGGGCGGAGCCAGGGAAAGGGGGCTGAGTTTCGAGAAATGGGCGGAGCTTGATTGATTGATGTTGCTTGCAGGTACTGGTTCGCCCTGTTCGACATGGACGCCATGCTCCCTTCGACCTTTGCGCCCATCATTCCCACCAGGTACGGTAGAGTTTGGAGGATACTGTAGCTGATTATCGATTGACTAGAATCTAATCGATATCCTCATTGCAGTTCGTTTGTATGCTCGAAGCTGTCGGCTAAGCTGCAGCGTCAGTTGTCCGATTTCATCTCCGTGGCCACTCAACAGATTCCCAAATGGACGACTGATCTGGTTAAGGCCGCACCATTCATCTTCCCGTTCGCCATGAGACGGTTAGTTGGATGTTGCCTAATCATCAGGGCTATGTTCATAACGTTGACGCATTTCCGGTGTGCTGTCTTGCTGTTTCTGACCTGAACAGCCTTGGTCTTTAGAAAAAACAATTTTTCTGTACTCTAATTTTAATAATACCCACTCTATTCAGATCCCTTCTGTACTGCACAGCCTTTGGCCGTGATCGTGCCCTGATGCATCTCGTCAATTCGACTGATGGAGGAGGAGGAGCGGATTCCCATGAAACGGGAAGAGGCCTAACTCCGAGATTAGAGAGAAAGAAGGTTTCCATCAAGAGGGATGATCTAATCAAGAGTGCTGAAGGAGCTCTTGCTGCTTGCTCCGGACACAGAGCCATGCTCGAGGTCAGGGCTTTTACTAGATTTCGAAATTGCGAATTTTGTTGTTTTTTTTTCGAAATTACAATATGGATATTGTATTTTAGGTGTCGTTCGAGGGCGAGGCAGGCACTGGGTTCGGCCCGACTCTCGAATTCTACTCTGCCATCTCGAAGGAACTGCAGCTGGCCAGTCTCAAACTGTGGAGTGGCGCAGTCGTCAAGGGAGTCGGAGATGGTGAGTGTCCCGCAACGAATGGAGTACGGTAGATGATTACGGTATCCAATTGCAGATATCGACGTTGAGTACATCTCGTCGCCCTATGGTCTTCATCCGAATGCCGTCGCTTACGGTCTCAAGTCATCCGGAGGATCGTCGAGAGTGAAGAAGTTTGAATTGATTGGCCGTCTGATGGCACAGTCGTTGATCGATGCACGAATGCTTGATCTACCTCTCTCCCCTTTGTTCCATTCGTGGTTGATTGGAGATCAAGCGAGAGTCGGATTGCCTGAGTTAGAGGTGAGATATCCCTTCTTTATTTATCGATGAATTTCATTTCTAATTTTCATGTGCAATGTTTCTTCTTTACTGTAGAAGTAGATTGAATATTTTATGAGAAGTAGAAGCGATAGATATAATAAGCGTCCTCATTGCAGCTATTGGATCCCCAACTGTACAAGTCCCTTCGTGCTCTCACTCTCACGGACGAGGCCGACTTTGAGCATCTCGAGCAGTACTTCACTCTGCCTGGCAATGAGTCATTCGAACTGATGAAGGGAGGCAAGAACAAGCCCGTCACCAAGGCCAATGTCATGCAGTATGTCAAGGTACGGTAGATCCTTCCTCCACTACTGATCGATTATTGATTTTTTGGATACGGTAACTGATAATTAATCATTTCAGTTGGTTGTCCGATGGCGTCTTCGGGAGGGAGTTGCAAGAGAAATGGAAGCGATGAGAAGAGGATTCTGCTCCATCGTCGATTCCACTCATCTCAGTATATTCACCGCCGATGAACTCGATCAGGTACGGTAGAAGAACGAGATTTGGCTATCGACAACTGACTTCATTACCTCGATTACGGTAATCATCACTCCCTTGCAGCTCTTCTGTGGTTGTCCGGACGACGCGGGCGACAAGGTGTGGGGAGCGGAGGCGATTGCATCCGCCATCAAACCAGACCATGGATACTCGCATGACTCGGATCAGATCAAGTGGCTCGTACAGATGCTCACCAGCTTCAACAAGGAAGAGGTACGGTAGATTATAGTCAGTCGGTGATCGACTGATGGAGTGTTGATGGGTATACGGTAGTCTAATTGTCTCATTTTGCAGCAACGTCGATTCATCCAGTTCTGTACTGGTTCCCCTCGTCTTCCCGTGGGCGGATTCCGTGCTCTCAATCCTCCTTTGACCATTGTGAGAAAGAGTCCCGCCTATGGAAGCAGTGACGAAGAGTTGCCATCGGCCATGACTTGCTACAACTATCTCAAGGTACGGTAGAGCACGGTTGAGACTGATCGATAACTGATGATATTGCAGGTGCCACCGTACTCCTCGTATGAGATCTTCTTCGAGAGATTCTCAGTGGCACTACAATTCGTGACGTCATTCCATCTTACCTAATCGCCCCCAACTCGTTCAATCAACGGGATATCCCCCTCCCTCTCCCCTTCTCCCTTCCCCGTATCCTGTTCTACTCGAACGTTTTCCTTCTATCGATCTTTTCATATGACTAATAGAGTATTTTATCCCCTATCGCCCAACTAATGTGTAATGAAGCTATCGGCTATAATTGATTGCCTTATTCGTTGCATCCCTTGTCACCTATTATCGTATCCCATTGTGTCCTTATCTACTCATGTTCATTATTCTCTCATCTCGGGTCACTCAACTGCTTCTCTCTTTGATCGATTCAATCGTCTCCTTTTCCATCTTTCCGAGACGGGTTCTTGTTCCACTTGTAATCAGAGACCACAGCAAAGTGTTACTTCCCCTATCATTCATTTTCTTACCTTGTATCCCCCGCTTCTAGTCTACCGCTCTACCATGATTTCGAGTTATCCCCATCTGTATGATATGTGCAAACATAGTCAAAACCCAAGTCTCTGATTTCCATTATCTATAATGCTACCGTATTCTCGGGTTGCCCCCCTTTCGACCTCTTTCGTTTTACTAGTACCCTTATTGGATTGGTACGCTGCTCTCGGTATGTTTCTTCTTATTCTCACCTCAATGTTTCTTTCGAAGATGCGATTGGTTTGCATATCGATACGTTCCTCACACTTGTCTCGCGATCATTCGTGATTCCATTGCGACCTCAAACCATCTAGTGTCCCTCCCCCCCCCCTCCAAGCATACGGTATCAAGCATGTTGTATGTACAAAGTAGATTCGATATTCTCCCAGCCAGTCTAGTGAATCATTTATCTAAAATCAATTTAATAGAAAATGCAATGGCTTAGAGTATTGAAGATTTTCGCAACACGTGTTTACTATGCTAAACCTCTATTCTCCCCATCTTTTGATTACGGTACCCGTTCTATTGATTGATTTGACGGCCTTATACTCGTTGGTCTGACTATCGAGTCTGTAATAAAAATTCCTCTGAATCAATTGTTGGTAGAACATGAGAAGAAAAACACGAGAATAACAGAAGAAGAATTACACTGTAAAAATGAAGTTGACTTTTCTATATATTGTACGAATGATATCATTCAGATTATGGAATGAAAAGAGTTGTTGAAGATTCTGCTACTCTAATGTCGGCTTACAATTGAAGAATCCTCAGGTTTCAATCCTGATATTTGAAGGTCCTTCTATTATAACAGACTTGTGCATGTTTTTTCATGAAGATTGCTAGCCACGAAAATTTATTGTAAATAATCAAGCAGCTTAACAAGTAACAACAAGTAACGAAAAAACGAGTAACGTAAAGAACAATTATACTAGCGTATACTATTATACCAGCGAGTATTTAGACTATTGAAAGGACAAACAGGACATCAACAATAGAAAAAAAGGTATCAGTGGAGTTTAAGCGGGATAATTGGGTGTTTTTACGGGTTCACGTGTAAATGTGGAAAGCTATGATAAAAAAAATAAAATGAAAGATAGAAAGAGTCAGGTCAGGAATGCAAAATTAATGCTAAGAACCGTGAGTAATGAAATCGTTTGCATAAACATTGCGATGCCTGTGAATGGTACAAGAAAGGGAACGGGGGAAGACGAGAGAATAGTAAACAGATAAACTATGAAGGGGGATGGGGGAGGGGCTTGGAGTCTAAAAATCATTGGTTCACTTTCTTTTCTTGGGAGGAACAGGATCCCGTGATCCAGAAGGACCACCCATTGAGTTACGACGTCTACAAAACTTTCATTAATGGATATTGCACTTGGAATATCTTCTAATATATCTTCTTCTGCCTTCTTTTGGCCTGACTCCTACACACACTGAACTGCCTAAAGGGGAATGGCAGAGCCAAAAGTAAAGAAATTCCGTTGGATAAGCACAGAAGACTCGAATAAAGGAGCATTATCCATTATCATACTACCCTTCTAATCCAATTTACCATCATAATTTATTTTTATTTACTCACTTATTAGCAACCGCCTCTTTCTTCTCAACAGTCTTCTTCATCTTCTTCAATGCCTTCTTCTTTATTTTCTGAAATAAGAGCATTTAAAAATAGTAAGTAATGAAACTCCCAAAATTGTAACAAAATGCTCACCTTATTCTCCTTCTCGTCTTCATCCATTTTATCGTTATCGTCGGACGAACCTTTAACCCAGTCACATTCAGAATCCGTGCTTAGATCCTCCTGTAATTCTCAATGGCTATTATATGATACAAGAATGCCTAACATGACCGTAGAGTAAGTGGCACTACTCATATACTGTAAAAGTTTATTGGCTTACATCAGACTCCATTGCAAGTTCCTCTCTCTCATCGAATCTCTCATTGTCACTGTCGTCTTTGTTCATCTTCTTTCCCAACTTTCCCTTGCAGTTCTCCGCTCCACACTTGCACACATCGACTGCCATATCCTTAGACCTGCAAATTCAATATTAAGAAAAAAAACTATAGCGCAAAAAAGGGAAATGGGTTAAAAAAATAGTTTATGTGAACGGGTGGCTGCATTTATTAGCCATGCACTTGGCTACATCTTCGGATAGCGATTTCGACATGATGAAAACAAAGTTTCTGATAAATTATTACAACATATATTTCATATTGTAAATGGCATACTTGCATAGTCCGTATGCGAAAGTGATCTCTTCTCCTGGCTGAATGTCTCTCAATGCTATCACCTTCAGTCTCGGCTCATACTAAAATTGAATTTATGAAAGATATATTTCATGATTATTTATTAAACAGACCATGGCTGAATCCCCATCGACGATTCTCACGGGTATTTCGGTGCAGGACACTTCACAGTTCGGATCACATGAATTATTCACGAAACTGAAATTACATTAGAAGATGTGCTTTAAAAATCGAATCACCTATTTCTGCCACAATATAAGAAAATATAACTAATCCATACCGGGCGTCCGATCCCTTGAATCGTGCATCTATTTTAAAGATAGTTCCTTTAAGATCCATCATATACGTCCACTCATCGTTCGATCTCAGCAATTTAGTACGCTCTACACGTCTGAAATGAAGTTTAATTAAATAAAATATTAATCTTAAAATATTAATTTACCTTTCCGCCTCGTCTTCGGTGATGAGTTCTCCCGCATACTCGAATAGGAATTTACCCTGATAAATAAGCATGGTAATATAGCGAGACTCGAGAAAACCATGAAAGGAACAGACAGGCCAACAGATGGGATTACTAACCTTCTTGATGAGCATTATGGCGAATACTCCTAATCCCTTTCCATTCCCTGCCTCACGGACTTCATACATATCCTTCGGTCTATCTGATCTTTGCATCTCTCGATTAGCACATGTAATTCCCTCTACTTCGTCACAATTCTGTAAAAAAAATGGCGACATTAATTATTTCGAAGCATTTGGAATTCCAGATTGTAATGTAGCGTACAAATAGTTAAATTGTTATTAGTAGGGCTATTAAAGTACATTATTTTGAAAACCACTTACCTTGGAACATTCAAGATAGGAAGCACGATTTAAGCAATCGGAATCATTGCACTTCACACCGTTCTCATCGGGTTTACACATGCATTCTTCCAGCTGAAATGCAAGTATTGATAGAATTGGGAGCTGAGATTTCAAATAAATTGCAAAGATCAAATAAACTAACGTCTTTCTTCATTAGACTGCGCGTCACTCCTTTCGTGTAGACATTTCCCTGAAAAGAAGATAATCTTATCTTCAATGCTAAACTCGAAGAAAAATGTAATCGATTGCACCCTTAAAAGATAAGGGAACGTACACGAATAATCTTGATAGTCTTTCTCATTGCATCATGGTCCATCGGACGAGTTGGAGCTTTGAAATTGACTGAAGCCTTCATTAACTCTGGAATTTAAAAAAATCTTAATTTAAATTATCTTAAATTGAGATATAATTCAACATGCAAACATATCTCACCATCTTTAAACTTCTTCTCACTAATGTTCTTACCACACCTGACAGTCATTCGTTGCACTTGGCTGAAAAATATTACACATTTGAAAATCGCCATCTCTTATTCACAAAATACACCTTTTATGAATCATATTGTAGTAGACGAGATTATGCTTCTCAAGTTCATGCCACATCCACTTGACGGGGATATATCCGGGAACTCCATACTTATCTCCTATTCTTCTCACCACATCCTTCGGTATGTCCTTCAGGCCAACAGCCACTGCCGGGTAATAACTGAAAAAATATACAAACATCAGTTTTCAAATGCAAGTATTATTGCATTGCTAATTTAATCTTTGAGAAATTGTAATTTAAAAAAAACACTAGGACGTATGCGATAGATTTTATTGAGCATACCCGGCCTTGAGGTGTGACATCTTGTGTGGATAATATGCTTGTACGTACTGATTGGATACAATAGTCCCTCCGGTGAGACAATATGGGCACGTGTCGAACTGAAAAAAAAACAACCTTTTCCTTGATTAATTGTTTTATAGCTCATCTTCCTTTCCATATTTGGATAATTGATTATGATAAAGTGACGGAAACTTACATCGTACGATTCAGATCCTTCTCCTCTGACCTCCCGGAATGCACACTTTCTATGGAAAACATTCGTGCATTTCTTACAATCCATCTTTCTCATCGGATGATTCTCCCAATTCGGATCATCCTTCGACACTTCATCACCTAAAAATATTGCGTATTTATCTTGTTGAGAAGAAGGGCAATTGACTACAAACCTAAACAGATTTGTTCACATTCCGTACAGTATTTCGACCGCATTTTTTGAGAGAAATTCTTCTTAACGACAGAGTGCTCATGGCACACGAATGACTTCCTCTTCTTTAAATATATTAATAATAATTGCAATAATACAAGTCACAATTTGTAATTAGAGTGATACCCCAAGGGTAGAAGTGATTTTGCATCCAGCGGGAAGGCATTCGATATGGAAGCTCCTCATACATTTCTCGCAGTCAATCAGCTGTCCTGCATATGCATTGAGCAACGGATGAGGAAAGAGGTTCACATCTAATATGTAAAACAGCTACTGAACACATTGATAATGTTTTTTCTGACCAAATCGTGAAGCATTCTTCATTCGTTCATCATAACAGTGATTGCAGACATGGGCTGGACACACTGGACCATCCAATAGGAAGAGCAACTGAGCGAAGAAATGAATCATCTAGTGATAGCCATTCGGAGACCAACCTTTGCCTGATTTGGTGAATATTCAGAGCAGACGAATTCATCTGCACACTTCTTGTGCATGACCTGAGTGCTGAAATTGGTATCTTTTAAGTGTGATATTCTGGATTAAATAAATTTACTTAACAAGATCACCAGTCACTCACCAATTTTTGAAGGCACATGTAATATACGTATCTGCTTCATCTTCTTTTTCCTCCATACTCTCTTCTTCTCCATTCTCTTCCTTCTTCAGCTTTCCCTCATCACAATCATTCTGAGACCCATTATCAATTTCCTTCGTCACTTCATTGCCGTCTATCGATTCCTCCTTCTTAAAAAGATTAATGAATGTCATTCCAGCGTGATTACCAACCTTTACTTCCACCATAGTCTTCTTCGGATCTTCACACTTATCATCACAGACGAAACAGCATTCTTAAATGGTAAATAAGAAGTTTGAAGCTGAAAATGCCACTCACCTAGGAAGTTGGGTTTGCGTGGACGTGTAGTGTACGTAACTGCAAATATGGACATTATTAGACGAAAATCGATGAATACGTATACAAAAGGAAACCCCCTCACAACCATCAGACTTGAATTGTTATATCTGCTCGATCATTCCACCCAGGAAAGTATTAAGAACATGATTCAGTTTAAAAGGAATGTAGAATAAGAGAAAGTGCTCACGAGCATGACAATCGTAATTCTCCTTCCTCGTCTGCTCCACTTTCTCATCCGATTCGTCCATTTTCTCCTCTGATTCCTCCCTCTCCTCGCTTCGCCTTTCCTTTGCCTTTTCCACTCGTCTGGATGCACTGGGTCTCCGTGGAGTCTTCTTGGAAGACTTGGGTGTTGGAACCGCTGGACTCGGTAGCACCTTCTTCGGTCCCCTTACTCGTAGGGTTCGAGTCGTAACTGGCTCATCTTCCATTGTGTTATCCATTGCAGGAGTGGACGGCACTTCGCTCTTTCCAGCTGATTCGGGATCAGCGGAAGCAGCTACTTCCGGAGTAGACTCTTCAGATTCAGCAGACTTTGCAGGCTCTTCAGACTTAACAGGCTCTGCCGGTTCAACATGCTCTGCAGGCCCTACAGGTTCCGTAGTCTTTTCAGCCTCTGCAGGTTCTTCCGGCTCATCCGCTTCTACAGGCACTTCCGCCTCCATTTCACTCATTTCGGTAGCCGAAGCCATCTGAAAAAAAATCAAATGGATATCGAACGTTTAAAATACGTTACAACCGCGATTAAACCTCATTATGACATTTGGACTCGATGCAGATTTATAAAAAGAAATTAAAGAACAACAAAAACAGTCGCACCAGCAACAAAAACAACGGGAAACACAGATTATAAAAAATCAATAGATAATAACAAACCATGGCAGAACAATTTGCGGGAAAATTCAAATTCAAATTCTATCATAATGATCAAAAAGATACTAGTGTGATTTATGAATAAAGAAATGTTTTAATTGTAATTAACAATATTGCTATTATTGTTTTACATGAATTAAAGGGGGAAACGTGGGGAATTATTATTATTATTAGCGAAATTATGCTAGATTTTGAAAAGATTATTTCGTGATTGGCAGTGCGCCGAATTTCGCTGTTTCTGAAACAACGTAAATTGTACCCTTGCAACTTTGCCTACCCATGTCTGTTATCGACGTTTTTCGGCAAGTGTTCCTTGCTTTGCTTGATTATTGCTCGTTGATTACCTGCCTACTATCTCAGGGTACCTACCGGCAACGATGCTGTCCCGTCTCTCGGTTCGCGCACAGTCCTCTGCGGCCGGTAAGTCTTCGCAAAGTTGATGATCGACCAATTGATCTATCGTGTTCTCTTTTTTATATTGAAATTATGGTTGTACAGCTGCTGCACCGAACACTCTTGCATCGGCATTCGACCTCCGTAGTTCTCGTCTCACGTCGGGTCTTTCCGTGAGCTCTGTCGACCTCAATCAACCCATCGCTCATCTCGCCATCGCTTTCCGGTATGTTGCCTTCTATTTCATTTACATTCGTTATTCTTTAACTGAATTATTATACTGACGTGGTTCCTGTGAATCACCATTGTTCTTTGAGTGCTGGTTCCCGTCACCAGTCAGCCACTGAGGCAGGATTCGCTCATCGTCTTCGCAATGCACTCGGAGGAGATTCCCGTCGTTCCAAGGGACTAACCATGCTCTGGCAGGTAACAATATTATATTGGCATCAGTCCTTGCTATATAACGTCATATTTCTTACTAAGCGTAGATAAGCATATCAATACTGATTTAAAAAAAATAATATCAATTGCTTCATTTATCGGTATACCTTATTTCTTTCAGGCCGGAGCCATTGGTGCCAATGTTCACACCACCGCCGACAGGGAGAATATCATTCTCTCCATGAGCTTCGTTAGTTTTTTTTATAGTTAAAATATTTTTAAAAAAAACATCATCGTTGTAATCATCTAGTGTAAGCCGTACCAATTTTCAATATATATTTCAGCCCCGTTCTCATGCTTCTCTTGGTGCTTCTCTCCTATCTGAACTTGCCCAGCCTTCCCTCGAGGCTTGGGAACTCGAGGACTCTCTCGATACAATCAAGGTTAATATTTTTACTTATAGTGAATTCTGTGCTACACACTGGATAAAATAACAGATGAGTTGCATGTATCCTTGACAAGATGATGAACTCTTTCGCTCTAAAGGGCAAGTATAGAATCACAAATTCATTCTTTCCCATCAAATTACCGCTAGACATCAATTTAATTATATTTAGTCGGACGTTGCTCATCTCTCGACGTACGATCGTGTCTCGCAGCTCCTTCACGAGGCCGCTTTCAGGTTTCACGATATAATTATCATAATTAATTAACTAAACTAATCTAGAAACGGCCCTCTCGGCCAGTCTCCCTTCTGCGGACCTCACAACACTGGATCTGTCAACTACAGAAAGATCCAGGACTATGCCGCCTCGAGACTGGTTTGTTGTTGCATTTATTTTCTGTAAAAATGAAACAAAAAACGTGCAGGTTGCCTCTGAGTGTGCCGTAGTGGGAGTGAATGTGGACCACGGAGAGCTGCAGTCATTCTTCGCCGAGAGAGCATTCATCCAGGAGAACAAGAACAGAAAGGAACAGGGTTTGTTTTTTTTTTCGTTAATGGCTAGTGGATTGTCAACAAGTTCTTATGCTTCCACATGCAATATTGAAACAAGTGAGGCGTTTTTTAAAAAAAAATGTATTTCTTATTTTCTACCTAATTATGATGTGTGTTATGCAGCGTCGTCCTCGTACCATGGTCATGGCGAATCTCGTCGTGAGGGATGCTCCTCTGGAGTGGCAGTGGCTGTGGCGGGAGAGGGTCCTTCCCTCGGAGGAGATGCCAAGAATCTTGCTGCTGGAGCCGTCGCTGCTACCATTGCACAGAAGGGTAAGGCACTTTGGTATCGTGCAGTTTTTGAGTTTTCTTTTTTTCTACTCAAGATGGTCGTTTCTTCCTGAATTGGTTGTTCATCGATATTTAGAAAAAATCAGTGATTCGTTTCTTCTTATTGTTACAATAAGCTGATCAATGATTCATCGAATATTCTTCCAGTTCTCTCGTCCTCCTCGGTCTTCTACCAGCCGTATTCCGACTCTGGTCTCATTGGATTCTACGTGGAATCTGCCGCTGATGGAACAACTGCAGCTAAGATCAAGGAATCCATCAACAAGTTCAAGTAAGTATTGCCTATTTATTTGATAGCATTCGATTTAATTTGTTTTTTTTGTATCAAGTAAACGTGCAATAAATATTCATTATTTAGGACCCTGGAGACATCAGTGGACGAGTCTGCAGTGAAGGGAGCAAAGGCCGCCACCAAAGTGGCCATTCTGACCAAGGCTGACAATGGAGCTGAGGTGAGGAAATGATTCGATGAAATTTGAGTTGTTTGTAAAGAGAAAAAAATGTTGAAAGCAAATAGCGGCAGGATGTAAGATGATAAGAGACATATTATCAGAGTAGGAAAATATGTCAATATCTACTGGAAATACGAAAGTTTCGGAATTCCGAAGTACGAAAAACAATTTACATTTCGAAATCGTACGCCATTTGCAACGATTTTGTGGGTATTGGAAGATTTTCTCGTAAACAAAACTTTTTTTGTTGGAAATTGTATCCTTTTTCATGTGTGAATATTATCAATCCGTTGTCAGTTCGCAGTAAATCTGCAAAATATTGTTACTGCGGCGTAGTCGAGTGAGGATGTTGTCCTGTTTTCGAGATCTTTGGCCGAATTGCGAGTAGACGAACGGGAGTGCAACGATGTTATGACAGATGGAGAGATGTTTGCAACCATCTTATTCTAGAAACATTACTTGTTGCAAATCGAAATTATGGTAATTACAGTTGTAGTGCGGAGGAGAGAGAGATGCAATCATATTAGATTCGGTATTTATAGATATTCTGCACATACAACAACACTAAATTAATACATTTTCCCCTAAAATTCTTATTAACTGGCATTTAAATAGGATTTTCAAATGGAATGGACAAATGAATAATCTCAGCTTGCCTCCTCCCTTGCCTCATCCGTTCTCTCTCCCTCTCGTGATCTTCACTCTCCTTCTGATATCGCTGCCCTCGTAGATTCTCTCTCCGTCAACGATGTCAAGGAGGTAATTGATTCCCTTCTATTCAATAGGATGAGAAGCATCATTCCACCTGGGGAAGATGTGTTACAAAACACCATTAACACATTCACAACTCATCGTTTTCTCTGAATGATTCATTAAGAAATGAACCACCGGAAATGTTTAGTAGGCGATTCTTAGAACCGTTTAATTTTTTCCGATTCCTAAAATGAATCTGAGTAACATTTTCAATAATGGTTGATGGTTTCAGGTGGCCCGTTTGGCGGGAGCTCGTCTGTCTCTCGGAGCCCTTGGAAGTATCAGACACGTCCCCTACCTCGATGAGTGCTAATTCCTCTCCCTCAGATGGTCGAGTAAAGTAGAGAAATAACCACGTTTTAATAGCATACGATCACCACTTTTCAGTCGTCATTTTCGTTGAAAATGTAAGTAGAGTTGAGAGTTGATAAATATTACGATAATGATCAATGAGAAGAGGTGCACATTAGTTATGCAAGGAATAGAAGGAACGAGTGAAACATCAATTAGGGTATGACAGTCATACATTGTTGTAACAACCGAACCAGTTATCAGATCACTACATTCGGGGATCAAAATATCCCTGTCAACGCTGGTTATCAGTTTCAGATCTCTACATATTTATTGTCCCCGGTTACCAATGAAAATATATGATGACAGTCTTATGACACGCAATTTTTGATGCAGAATGCGCAAAGTATCAATTATTCGAACCATCTAAAGTGGCATTTCACAATTTTTTTTGCTGTCCATTCGAGTAACGGGCAGTAAAAATAGCAGGAGTTCCATAAACACTGCGTGCTTGTGGTTGAATTGTAGGATGGAGGTTATAAATAGGCTGTTGATAGTGGAACTGCGAGAAGGGAGAAGAAGAGGGAATGGGGGAATTGTATAAACTGTCCTTCCATTCCAATTACACTATCGGTTCTGCACCATTTCGTGTGATGCTCATTGGGAGATATACAAGGGATGTTCATACCACTTCCCTTCCTTTCTTTATCTCCTTCCTCTCGAATAGGATATCTCTAGCTGATCGAATGCATCTGCCTTTCCAAGATATTCGTATGTGGGAAGGTCGAGAACATGGGAAATGCAATGGATGGGAATAGTAACCGTTTATCGATGTGTCGTTTCTGTCCTACGTGCTAAGCCTCAATCGGGAGCCTCGCTCGTGACTGGGTGTTTATCTGATAGTATCCTGGACCAATTTGTCCCGTCTCTCTCTTCTCCCTTCTCTCCTCCTGACCTACCATCCTCCCTTCTCCCCCTCTCTCTCTCTCTCTCTTTCCACTTGTTTTGTGCGTGTCCAAGTCGTCGAGGGCCGAAAACAGAGGGACAGGGCGGGAGGAGGAGGAGAGTGCAGACAGTTAGAGACATCCTCCTCCCGCCCCTCTCTCCACCCCTAGGGGAGGAGAGAGGTTCTGCAGCTGAGTGTGTGGCACCGTTCACAATAGTTCTATCCCTTCTCCTTCTTCCTCTCACAAGCCTTTCCCCTTCCCTTCCCTTCTCTCTCTTCTATTTTGACAGTGGAGACTCTTTCAATTCACTCTCGTGTTCACTATGTTTTCTCCTCCATGCCCAATAGTGATTGAAGGCGCTTTTGAAGAGAGAGAGAGAGAGAGGACAGGAATGAATGGGAGAGAGGTACTGTCGACCAATGGCTTTTGGCACTTTTCTCTCTCTTTTGGTCCATGACTTTTCAATGTGACTCCTTCTTGAATACTGTGGTGAAGCAATGACTTTGGCACTATTCTCTCTTCAGGCTTTTCAATGGAGGCTCCGTTGCCTCTTGAATACTGTGGAGAAGTATTCAACTATGTCTCTTCTTTGGTTCATGGCTTTTCAAGGTACTCCTTCTTTAATGCTGTGTAGAAGCTTTCCTTTCCTTCGTTCCGCCCCAATCCTCCTTTTTGCTGAACTTTTGTTTATGAGACTATATAATTCAGAGAGACTTCGTTGTATCGATATCCTCTCTCTCCTCACTAGTTACTCATGTAATGGATACGTGAATAGATGTTGTTCCGATGAAGCCGCAATGAATATATTTCTCCCCTCGAGAGAGATAGATTTGAGTAGTCATTCGTCACCTATAATTCAGTCCCTTCTCATTCCATTCCCTTTTCTTCTCCATCCTTCCATACAATTTGTTCTATCTCCCATCTTGGTTCCGTCTTCCGTGCTTCCGTCTATTTTCTTCCATCCCCTTCCCTCTTCCTTCCGATCCCTACAGTAGACCTTCCGCCTTTCAGTCTTCGATAGCCCGGTCTACCGTATCCCGCCTCCATACAGTAGCCCTTCCCCCTCACTCAGTCCCCGATAGCTACCGTATCCCTCCATCTCCCAAATTAGCGAGCCTGCAATAACATAGAAACGGCGTCATTATTTATAGCGATTGGCAACTTCCTTTTTTCTCCCCTAATACTGTCTTATTATGCCATGTGTGCGGAATGTACGGTGTCTGATTCCCACGGTGAGTCGTGAGAATCACAAATTGCCCATCCTCCCATGATACCGTACCCCCCGCTACCTGGGATGGGAATGGAGGTATTTTTGGAATTTCGGACGCCCAAATCGTGATTTTTTACGGAAAATAGGGCAAAGCGTCGGAATTCCCCCACTCTTTCGATCTCACCAGTTACCATATCCCGTGATACCAAATTACAGTATAACTATTGATCTACGGTCGACGAGATCTAGTTAAAGAAGAAAGAGAGAGAGAGAGAGAGAGAGAGAGAGAGAGAGAGAGAGAGAGAGAGAGGGAGAGTAATGTATCTCTCTATTGTTTTGAGCTCGCTCTCTCTTTCCACGTTCGTTTCCACTCGGTTTCCCTTATTTTCTCGTGAGTCTCTCTCATGATACCCCCTCCACTCCCTTGAGTAATATTTAGTCTGCCTCTCTTCATTACCCATACTCTTCAGTAGTCAGACAACGCTATAGAATCAGTGAACGGAAGTGAGTTCCCAATCCCTCTTATTCGACTTTTCCTTCTTCTTCTTCGGTTCTACGACGACACAACATCAACTATGCTGCAGTCTTCCTCTTCTTCATTCTTCCCCTATTTCATTCCCCCTCCATTCCTCCTCCTCTTCACTCCATTCCCCCCCCCCCAAATTCCGTCCACTATTCCCCTCTATTCTTTCGCATTTTGCACATACTGTTTTCGGCCAGGGCGCAGGCAAAGCTGCAGTGAGAAAGAACCTCCGATGGCATCATTCGAAGGGGGGAAGGGGGGGGGAGATTGAGGAGGATTAGAAGATGTGTGGTCGATGGGAGGGAAGATATTTACCTTCTAGAACTTCGATCCAGGGGTAGACTGCGCACTAAGCCAAGGCAGGAAGTCATTCTTACTATCTATTTTTTTGGTTCAAACAAAGCCCTAACCTTACCAATTTTAAGGCGGGCACGCGGATCTTCAATAGTGATCGTTACTTTTTCTTAACCCCTTGTCTAGTCAAATGTTCGTGATCCCTTAGACTAAAGGGCAGACTCCCTCAATGTGAAATCAACAAAACTTTTTTTGGCTAATCTCTTCTAGTGTTGACCGGTTTCATGCGTACCCGTTCCCATTTCCCTTCTCTCTCTCATTCATTCATTCATTTTTGTTGCCCTGTGAACCTTCGCTCTCTTCTCTACACAACTTCTCACGTGAACTGATAACAGTTTAGGAGAGATTAGAAGAGATCAATTGAGAATGGATAGTTAGGTAGGGAGGAATGTTGGGGAGATGATAATGCTCCATGTACTTTTCATCCTGAATCTTGGGCGAATAAAAGGGTCGAAGTTCAGCTTGATTCCGGAAGTTTCTCGAGTGAAGAAGCAGCAGTAGTTGCTTGCCACTGAACACATGTTCCCTAGGGGTGGAAGAAGAAAGAGGAGAGGAGAGAAGAGGGTGCTTATCATTCTAAGTCGATCATTGGTGAAGAGTCCAAATGACTATCCTTCCTTGTACTCACTGTACCCGATATGAAGAGGGATTGACTTCTTGTTCTCATGACCATTTGCTTTCCCCTTGGAATCACTGTGAGTAATTCACTTGTTTTTCTACCGTCAGATTACGCTGTCCAAATGCCGTCTCTTCATTCCTCACTGCATCTCGCATCTCTGACCGGAAAGGTAGATCTCGGATTGAAGAGACAATTTCTTCATCATAGATGACCAGCTTATTTTGTTGCCGGGGATGATACGGTATTTAGATGATCTACCATTTCCCCGTATTGCATTCATACACACGTATTGTCAATGTTATCACTGTATTCCCATTACCTTTTCTTTTCCCTTCTTCTTCTATTCTCTTCATCTCTCTTCATTCCTTATCTATTCTCTTCACAATTCTTCATCTGACTCTTCCAACCACTCTTCATCTAAACTCCGCCTCTTTTCATTACCGCTCGTCTTCTTATCATTGTATCGTCATTTCGCCTCTCTTTTACTCCCACTCTCAATCTTTCTCACGAGTAGTTTCACACCATTGTGCTTGGCTGTCAATTTACTCGTGTGTCCCAGTTATTTCTAGAATGTAATGATCATTCTTCTCTTTAGTCACCCCGAACTTTCCATATCATCACCCCGATAATAGCCATTCCCCTTCCCATTCTCCGTACCATCTTCCTTCTTCGTCCCTACTGTTTTCTGTTTCTTCTTCTCGTCAGTCGATATCGAAGGAAGGGGAATGATGAAGGGGGGAAGGGGAGAGGGGGTAGAGGGAGGGAGGGGGTGAGATGGGAGGAAGGGAGGAAGGGGCGCCTAGACAGTTGCACGTTGGAGGAGGAATGGCAGGGAAGGAGTGAAGAGTAGAGAGGATTGGAGGGAGGAAAGAACCATTCGATGCGTGATAGACGATAGGTTATGGGCGGATCGGATGTTCATAGTCACAACAATAATTGTTCCTCCTTCCCCTCTTCCGTCTTTCGTATGGTTCCTTCACCCTTTCCTTCATTCTCGTTTCTTCTTTCAGCCTTTCAGGCATGGTTCTCTCATTATTCGTATTTTCTATCATCAACCTTTCCGAAGATTTTTGAGATCGAATTCCATTTCTCCCGGTGTTTGCCGTACAATACCGAGAGAAATGACAGAATCGAGAGAGGGGGGACGAATTAAATAATGAAGATGCTGTAAGGTTCTTGGCCATTTCATCCAATGTCGTTGATTAAGATAATTCGAACGCCTCATCCTCCTCCTCCATCCTTATCATCGTCCGTTCATCGGAATGTCTCTTATTTACCTCCTTTCCTCTCATCATCTCATCATCATTTTCACCCTTCCTCTCTCCCTTTCGTCCCTTCAGGGATGTTTTGTACGGCCAAATTCCCCTCTCGCACTCGTTCTTTCGCTCTAAATATATTCAGTAAGATGATGTAAGAAGTGCAGGATTTTCGGGATTACTGTGGAGGATGCCGAAGGAGAGATCCAAACAGTCTCTATTTTTTCTTTCTGTTTAGTTCCAGGCTACAACTGTTCTGATTCTGTAGGCAATGAGAATGACAGGTAGAGAATACACTGCGATAAAAGGTCGGGTTCAAAATCAGAGACAAGTACAAAACAGGAAAGTGCTCTTTATAATGCTTTTTCGAGCACTACACCATGTAGTCTCCACTAAAACCTTCCGACTCCATCATTGATCTTCATCAGACCCAGTGTCGCTGTTTCCCAATTACCGCTCCACATGCAATTGACGAGAATCCTGAAATAGACTCTCCTTCCTTTTTTTCCTTTTGGTCTTCGCTCACCGACCATCATTAGATGTCGACTGTTGTGTGTTATGAGTAGAGGAAGATGAGGTAGATAGATCAGAGATGGCTCTCATCCTTCCTAGAATCATCCCCACACTCACGTCCCCTACTCTATTTTCGAACTACCGTCAGCGTCTCATATTTCTGAATGATCACTCGTCGATAAGAGCAGCATGAGATCATGAGAACGTGAGAGAGTCTGGGTATTTTCCCTTTTCGAGCGTGAAAGGACGCAATTTCGGTTGGTGGGAAGAACCGAGTATACAAACTCGCTGTTGTTTTCATTCCCTCGAGAAGTCTACTGACTGACCAAAAGGGCGAACTCGTGACTGGGAAAGGGAAGGAGAGTCCCGGAGAGAAGAAAAGTTCATCGAATCTCAGCATTCTCTACGAAGGAGAAAGAGTCCGAAGAATAGGACTGTCAGAGTGAATAGAGATTGAAGAGACTTCATTCTTCATTCATTTTCGATCCGGAAGTGAGAACACGCTGTAAATACGAGAAGAGATGGAAGGGAAGATCGAAGAGTGCAGGTCAAGACTCTCCTCGAAGAGTGTACTCTCTCATCGGCTAGAGAGAACGAGAGAGTATGGGAAATGAAGAGAGCAACGTGATGGAAGAGATGTAGTAATAGAACAGATGGATAGATCGAGGACGAGGGAGATCAAAACAATGATGACATCAATGGTCCACGAGGTGGATTCGGTCCTGAGAAGAAGATGGAGTACGGTAGGTCCATTGTTCTCCCCCAGGAAGTTTGTCTGATCAAATAGTGGAGTACTTTCAATAACAGGGAGAAGCAAGGAAGATGGGAATAGTTGATGGCTGTCTAAACAGCCAAAGGGAGAATTCTAGTACTTCTTGTGATCATTGGATCATAATTTACAATCGACAGAGACCATCTATTTCGAATATGAAATGATCGCATCTGTAGATTGCAGAGTTGAAAAGGAGATAGATAGTTGTCTCGTCATTCGTGATGGTGTGCGAAATGATGAGTCCATTAAAGGAGGAGATAGAGGAAAATTTAGTCTATGAATCTGAAAGCATAGGGATATTGGAATCTGGAATCGTATTTCGTCCTCTATCACATCCATCGCTGCCGTCCAAACCCTATCGCCTCTCTCTACCTAATTCCCAACCCAGTGTAGTTTCTTTCCTTCTCTGATTGTTGACTGTTTTCTGCCCTAGGAGATCACTGTTCATAATGCTTCCTCGTGCGTCGACTCCACTATTTTTCCCGTCTACCCATCGAATGAATCATCTCCTCTTGTTCTATGAACCCTTCCCCTCCATCCCTTCCCCCTCTGCTCATGCTGTCCTCCCTTCTCAAATACCCTATTATGAATGTGGAAGGATACTCTAATTAGTCGACATTTTTGGATGAGCGATGGAGAAATAGAAGGGATGAAGGAAGACCCTCAATCGGGTTACCGCCTACACTAAGTCATGGTTATCACGTAATGTGTCCTAAAGGGAAGATGGAGGAGTACGGAATATTGGTTCCTAGACAGATATTCCTGATGATGGAAGGGTATCCGATTGATGGGCTTATTCGCTTGTTGTTTCCATTTCTCTCAATGATCTCTGATGGTGTTTCTGTTGCTATCAGCCCTCATATCTCGTTATCGTCTCTCTCTCTCTCCACGCAGTGATCATATAGTAAACAGGCGGGAGAGAGGAGTCTCATCATCTCACCTCCCCTCATCTCTCCTCCCACCTCCCCTTTCCTCGCCTCTCTCCTCCCCTTTCCGTTCTCTCGGTTCTCGATCTTCCCTCCACTTCTTTCTGTGTTGCACTCCTCTCTGGGGGGCACGTGAGGCAGTCGGATCAAACTGGAAAACAACTTCACCCCCCCCCCATCACATTCACTCACTACTCTCGTTCGCATCCTTCTCTCTCTTCCTCTCCCCCCCCCCCCCTTCTCCCCCTCTCTCGCCTCCCCTCTCTCCCTCCTCCCCTCCCCGTCTATCCCCTCTCCCCCAGTACGATACTCTCTCCCTCGTCCATTCCTAGTCCTCTTTCTCTTCCTCTATGTCCACTCTCTCCTTCAGCCAGAAATAGTCGTTCCATCTGATTCCCTCTCTCCTTCCCTTCCTCCTTCTCCTCCTCCTTCGTTTCTCTAACCTCTCTTCTCATTCTTCACGGGAATTCCCTCTTCTTCTTCACTATGTTGATGTCTATCCCAGGTTCTCATTCTTTCCTTCCATCTCTCTTTTCTCCTTCTCCTCCTCATTTCCCAAGTACAATGCGACCCTTCTGTCCAAATAACCACTTGATTGCGACTGTTTTCGACCATCGGTAGATCTAAAATCAGCGCCGCAACTAATCAGGAGAAGCCCTTCCTGACTGGGCTCTCAGTTCTGGCTGCCACCTCCACTCCTCTGACTCAGCGCTTACTGTATCTGCTGATTACTGTATCACCACAACAGTTGGATTACGCCGTAGATTATGTAGATGGCAAGAGGGAAGACAGTCACCAGGGCTCCCAGTGACCTCTTGACGTGGCCGATCGCAAAAGGGACAGAGACATATGGACAGAGATCGCCCCTCTCTGACTGGGGGAGGGGAACAGTCCTCTCCTCTCCTCCCCCCTTCTTCCTTCCTTCCTTCGTCCACTCTATTTGCACTCGCCCCCCAGTCACGTTGCCCCCTTCTACCCTATTTTCTTTCTTCTTTACTCCTCTAATCAATCACGTATTCGTCCTATTGGACTACCGTAGTATCTTGATCGCGTATTCGGACACCGACCTACCTACCGTGGTATCTTACTGTATCGCGTTTATGTGTATGCCCTACCCGAAATACCGTACTCATCCTACCGTAATCTCAGGGGATGCTGGAGACTCCGAAGGCGTTCAATGTGTACCACACTCCGTCGGCATCAGTTGACTATTCTCCGTGTGAACCTCAGCCGATATCGGGCAGACGAACCAGCTTCGGAGCGTTTATGAGAACCAGAAAGCTATCTGCTGCAGCTAAGGTACGGTAGCGTCATTGATTCTGTAGTATTCCAGTACCCAGTGGCCAAGGAACGGAAGATATCTGTAGGGCAGTGGCAGCGAAACCCTTGAAGACTTATTTTTGGAAGCCGAGAAAATACTATTATAATTCTCTGAAAGTTCCAAAAACATGCCACTTTTCGGAGGTTTCTTGAGCGCAAGTTTCTAAAAAAAAAAGGTCTACAATAGCCTATAATCTGCCCCTTTCAGACTAACACAATCCTCGCCGCAGCGGCATCCATTTGCTCGTCTCGAACGAATTCATCCAGTGAGGAATCGAGGAAGGCATCGGCTGAATCACAGCTTGGATCTTCACTTGAAAAGGAAGGAGCGTCTCCGATGGCAAGTCTAGCCACTGAGATGCTCCATGTCGCTGTGGACATGAATGGTGAGCAGAGAAATGGTGAGGACAAGGGGGATGGGAGGGGGTGGAGAAGAACGCGCGATAAGGGTTTCAGATTGAGAAACCTCTAGAAACATGGTTTTTGAGATCCGTCCCAATTCAACATTGCCCCAACCCCAATGCCCCAAGGGCCCTGATTTTTGGAACTAAACCACCGATTTCGACATAACTTTTAGGAAACATCTAGGTTACGGAGATCCATCATAATGTTGTGGTCTTCACTATGACTGTTATGATGGCTTTGCGCGACCTCTTGTTTCTCCATAAAGGCTCTCTTACACGTATTTAGTCTTTGGCCTACGAGGGACATTCGGGTACTGGAAGTTTCCTCCCTCGGATTCTTGGTCAACAACCATCTCCGCTTTTTTCTGCCTCGGAAAAATTGCCGATTGCGAAATGGTCCCCTTCTAGTGACCAGGAGCCAGTGTTGATGAAGGGACGATGAGGGATCCACTAGGATAGAGACCACCTCTTCATTTATGAGTTATGGATCCCGTCAACAAGGGTGCATGCAACACAACGAGAAATTTCATTCTACTCTGGAGCTGAATTACGTAGCATTCCTAGATCTCCAAATTCATGTTGTATGAATCCGTCTCTTCATTTCACACAAACCCTCTTCACTCTAGCCAGTGAGAGATCACGTGGAATGAAGAGACGGATTCTTCATTCTTCCAGCGCGGCTCTGAAACTGAAATAGTGTAGTAATGAAGTAATTCTTTCAGATGAAGACGATGATCAATTCTTCCCCTCTTCCCTTTCTCCTCGTCCCATCGTTCAACGGCGAATGTCCATCCCGGAATCCGTCTTCCTATCAGCAGTGAGTTACCGTACTCCCAAGATAGTTCGTTGGGTCGCACAGGTGTTTGATCCCTCTCCCTTCTCTTCATTGTTTTCGATAGTTGCCGTGTATTGGGCGCGCGCAGTTTTCTTCTCATACTATGCAGCCAATGTTATTGTGTGAAAAAGAGACAGAGATAGGGAACGATAGAGCAAAAAGGGAAGAGAGAGAGAGATAAAGAAGAGGGGAGGTGGGGGGAGGGAAGAGAGAGGGAGGGAGGGAGGTTGAATAGAGAGTGAGTAGAGTGACCATGTGGTTGAGAAGAGTCAGCCCCCCTTCCAATGAAGAGAAGAAGAGAGTAAATATGTGCACAAGTTGCAGAAAAACGAGTGAGAGAGGTGATGAGAGAAGGGAGAAGGGAAGAGGAATGGAGAGGAATGAATGAAAACATGCCGATACCCACAGCGATTTATGTGCACTGTCTACCTATCGGAAATCAGTTCGCGATACTCAAGAGTACGGTAGAACCAGTTCACAGTGTCAGCTGTTGCACATGTTATTCACTCGGTCAGATAGATGAGTAAGGGGCGAATTGCCAAACTCAGCATGGTAGATAAGAATGATTTTGCGAGCGTACGAGAATCGTGAGGTTGTTTGTGTGGCTGAAGATTCAGCTGATAGACTGAAGATTGGAGGGGACTGACATCATCTGTTCGATTCCGCATGACAGACATGCAAAAAGCGCCGTGTTTGCGGTATTTGGCGGATTATCTCGAGGCCGTGAATTGGATTGCGAGAGGTGTTCTCTATCCTTTCCTCTCACTCGAATCAGCAGGCATTCCCTCACTGTGAATTGCATTCATAATGGGATGAGAGGGAGGATCGAATGGTGGCAGCGAAAACATAGGAAAGAGAGTGCATTGACGATTCTTGGTCTCGACCCGTCGACAGAATGACAGAGCAAAAAGAAGGGAAAACAGACACGACAGTTATCGATCAATAGATCCTGGAGATACCGTAACCAGACATATGAGAGATGCCCTAACACCCATATGATTCTGATAAACATTGATCGATACCGTAACCAGACACTTCGTTGCAGGACTATGCAATCCTTCGTCATTCTTCATTCGATGAAGACTCCCGATTCGAGCTAGTCACGGCCTTTGGTCAGTTGTCGATTCACTGCCGTCGTGTTACCGTATCTCTCTTCTCCAGACCGTAATGCGGATCCGTATCGTCGATATATGCAGTCCCTTACGTGCTATGACCTCGCGCCCACCCACGGAGCAGTTGTGATGATGGACGGAGAATTAAAGGTAGAGGTTGATCTTTGGTCTTTGATCTCTCTTCATTGATACTGTTCAGGTGCACAAAGCCCTTACGGCGCTCAGCCAATCCGGCCATTCCTGTGCGATCGTTACTAATATGGACAGAGGTACTGTAGAATGGTGAATCGATAACTAAGCTACCGTATCCAGGCAATACCGTACTCACAATCTCGGACTGCCTCAGGGCCATTCAAATGGCTGCCGATGGAGAGAGCAGGGTGAGCAGTGATCTTTGATCTATAGGACCTTGATTGATCTTTTATCTCTCTCAGGTGGCCGAGGAAACTCTTTCTCAATTTATGGCCGATCAGAACAGAAAACGATGGATCACATCCAATGTTAACACGAGGTTCGATTTTTGTGATTTGGCCTCATTTTACTCGCGTTTTTAATCTAATCAATGTGAAGAATGATAATGATAAGGCGAAAATGTGAATGAACTTTATCCATCGTGTCTTGAGTGTAAGGAGTGATAGGAAAATGTTCTCGTCTTTTATTTTTACTTTTCGCTCTTCGGTCAGCGAAAATTAGGGAGATTCCATTCAATCTTCTCGTCCTATTTATGATCTTGATCTGATAAGAACCACGTTGTTTTCCATTCTCTCTTGTTATTCCCGCACTGATTCGAGAAGGTCCTAGAGAGAGAAAGAGACATGATCTCTGACAGGCTGCACTCTACTCCCCCCCCCCTTCCTTCTCCTTATCATCTACTTGTTTGCCCACTTTGTCACCTCCTCGTTTTCAACGTGAAAAGTCGACGTAGTGAGAGCACAAAGACCACTGAAGAGAAGGAAGGGAGGGTTCCCGAGGAAGGGAAGGGGCTATAGGGATGAGTTGAGGACACAGGATTAGGTGCCTGTTTTCCATTTGGGTAGAGGACGGAAAGGGTTCAGCTTATGTGAGGGTAGACGAATCAACAATAAGGGTGGACTTGGATGGGGATGAAAGATAAATGAGATGTATTTCAGTGTGTGGGACGCCGCTCGTCTACTCGTGCTCAATCGAGTTCATCGACTGCCTATTCTTCAGTGTGAACTGGGAGACGTCCTAGCAGGTATTGAAAGAGCAAATGGATACCGTAACCGATTGAAAGGGCAAGAACTTATGTGTGGGATTCCCCTGCATCCTCCACTGACTAGACCGAACAACAATGAATCATCCTTTTTTAATATTCATCGTTGAAACGCATGCACGGTGAAGAAACAAATTCGTGAATATTGCATTCCTACCGTATCCCATATTTTTACTGGGCAACTTTGCTTTCTCGTATGGAGCAGACTCCAATTGAGAACATTCATGAATAGCCTACGGTAAAAATACCAATTCAGTATCAATTTTATATTCCATCCATACCCCCAATCTTACCGTACCCAAACATAATGAAGATCAAAACTCTTCAATCAATCAATATCCTACCGTCCCTACCGTATCCCTTAGCAGGTTCCCGCAGCGACGACGTCCTGTACATTCTGACTCTGAAGAACATCTTCATCGAGACGGTTCTCAAGTTGGTGAGTATAAGGAGTGTCTGTCGACCACCAGTGACGAGACGGAGAATGAGCACGCCAGGGGCATGGGTCAGCGATCACTCTTCACTTCCTTCCTCCTCTTCCTTCTTCATAGATGAAGGCAGCAGGAAGGCGCCCGATCTCCCGAGACCTCTTCCTAATTGAAAAAAAAGAACTTTTTTGGAACTTTGGCTATAAAATTTTTAGAACTCTGATTGAAGAGTTGGTTCCCTGAAAGTTCTAAAACGATACACCTAATCTACTTTTGTCGCACTATCTATTAGGAAGAGTAACCGGGAGAAGTCCTTCCCATCCACTTTGTGCTTCTTCCAACAGGTCTGCCAGATGAAGAATAGCCATCGTCTCACGCGGCACCTCACCGCACTCACTCACTCATTCCCAATGTCCAAAATGCTCTCACACTAACTGCTTCTTACAAGCCATTCTTCACTTGACAGAGTCCTAACATGCTAATGGTGCGGAAAATGATGATATCATCTGTTTGTCCATGCATTGAACAGGTGATGAATGTCCCCTTCGTTGCAGAATGATCCCAAACTGGAACTCGGCCCTCACGTCAAGCAACGGTCGCTGTCTGAGGCCAAAGTGGGCACTTGGACCAATATTTTCACGGTGAGTACGGTACATACACCTTGATTACGGTTGGAACCCATATTGATCTTTGATCTCTTCAGTTGCCGCACAAATCGACCTGCGGCGACGCCATCAACATGTTCTTCGATAAGTGAGTACCGTAACCCGATCGATAACCTACCGTAACCCAAACTTCGTCTCAGGAGTATTTCGTGCATTCCTATTATCGACGATGGAAAACGAGTGATTGGTCTACTCTCGAAGGCAGATATCATGTCTGAACTCATTGGTCATCCAACCAACTACCTCGAGATCCTCGACCTACCTGTGTCGGTGAGTGACTAATACTGTGTTTAGCGTACAATACGGAACATTTATTTCACTGATAGGAATGCGTGGAACGGTTTATCATTGCACGATACCGTACGCTTCTCTCGAAAAGAGTGCATGAGGGGGTAGAAAGACACTCAATCGTCCATTCCATTTCCTCCCTGTCCTTCCTCTGTACTTCTCCCGTCTCCCTTCTCTCCCTTCTTTCCATTCAATCTCCACTCCTGTTTTCCTTTTCTCCTTCTTTATCCACGAAGCAGAATCATACTAAGTAACGGGGGGGTTATATCTGTCTAGGGATCGAGAGATATAAACAGCGTACTTTTGATGGACTAGACCGTGTCTACGACAATATTTACCGCGCAGACTAGACGGGCTCGCGTGATATCATTTCCGCGACCACAAAATAGTGTCACATTGTATTATATATTCTGATAAAAACAATCTGGAAATCAGAAAATAATACAATCTGACGGGATAAATAAATAATGAATGAAATAGTTTCAATCCGATCCATTTCAGGCAGTAATGTCCTCAGCCTCTTCGGCGTCCTCCCATGGCACTCCATCAATGTCCATTCTGGATACAATCTCCCTTCTCGTGTCCTCTGATCGTCCCTCTCTTTGCATCATTGATTTCGATCGAAGACCCGTCGCTATCGTCAGCTACTCCGATCTAATGGACTATATTCAGGTAAGAATTTCGAGAATTGAGGTGAAATAGATGTCAAAAATAATGTTTCTAATCCAATCCCCTTCAGAACTATGCGGAAGTGCACCACAAGGCTACGATAGCCTGAGAAGGAGCTACCGTACTCCTCTCTATGAGCGAAGAGCTATGAGATCCACCGTATCTCACTCATCTTCCCTCCACTCCTTGTTGACTCAAGTACAAAAGCACAACTCAGGAACAAGAATGATTCGACAACGGATACAAATCAATTACGCTTCACCTTTACCATAACCTCCAACCTAATCTTAGCCTCCCGAAAATTCATTATTAGAAGGACCAATTGTTGTTGTACATTTAGTTAACCTCCAAACTTCCTGTTAAATATTCCCTCTTCTTAGCCTCTCATTGTTATTTTGTTCCTTTGCACATTCCAAAAAAGGTGAAGGCATCATGTATGCAATACCAAAGTCCCCTAATCGGAACGAAGTTGTTATTTGTTTATAACAAAAACCGAATAAGCAAAACTGAAACCGTTGTCAAATTTGTAAGTTATCAAATCGTGTAAGTATCTTGTAGTAATAATATTAGTTTGGCCCCATTTGTAAAGTGAGTTCTATCGATGTTCCCTCAGTGACCCCTTTCCCTCTCTCTTGTTCCGACCCGTTGTTGCTTTTCGTTCCTATCTGTACATCTCCCTCACAACCTCATTGTTGTACATATTCGGCATCTACAGTATCCCTAACCCCGATACCGTAACCCCCCAGTGTGCGCTACCCTAATCAAGTGCGGGATTCCCTTCCATCAACTGAGAAACACTAGAGTACAGTACACCCCTCGATACACACCGGTCAGTTCATCGCTCTCTCTCAATATTCCTATCCTGATCATGCGACGAATTCGCGATTACGGTATCAGTCTTCCCTTCGATCGATTATCCCTGATCGATTCATTTGAGAACTCGATTCCCTGTATAGTCTCCGCTAATGTATGTATAGCAACTAGTAATACGTAGTATATCAGTTCTCGGTAACGTGATAAAGAGTGCTTACAGTTTACTTATTTATCTTGTAATTCACCGTCAAAGAATGGAAACGATTCAGAAAACCGTCGAAAGTAAGAGTAAATCACATACAATCAGGACAACGGATAATTAATATGAAAAAGGAATCAATAAATACTTGGGAAGAAGGGAGAAGGGAGCTCACTCGATCACTCTAATCACGATTAGCGATGGCGTTGAGATGATTCTCCACTTCATCGTCAGTCAGCTTCCTGCAGGGAATACACATTAAGAAACTGTAGCATGCTCAGATATCATCATGTTATATTTGACCGCCTACAATAGAGAATGCAAGATACATATTAATGTGCAGTTGATGAATTTATTATATTCGAGATTAAGGATAGAAGTGACATACAAAAAAATTTTAACGCAGGAGATACAAAGATAGATCTTCCAACTCACGTGAACTTGGGCTGATCCTTACTGACGACGACAACTTCGAGATCCTTCGCACGCACATCCACTCCCAATGCATTGTGAAGAGCCTCCATTGCCAGCTGAGATGAGTACTATTTAGAATTCTCCCAATCTACCCAGCTTGGACCATTTTACTAGGAGAAAGTATTTTTTCTCGAATTTCAGTAGAAAATGTGCAGAATCTTTAGCGAAGTTTACCCCGAATATTCTTTCTGCTTTGACGAAAAAAAAGAGATTAATCTTGAGAAGACCAGGATGCACATTCAATTTCATCTCATTAGAATTGAACAAAAGTACACTTTTCCGCCAAATCTAGTCTTAAAACTGTAAACAAAATGGGAGAGAAAACAGTGGGTTCGTGAGCACTCGCAAGGGAAAACAGCGTCTTCCCCTTCCTTCGAGTAATCAAAACAGGACAAATTTCCGAGAGGGATGAACATAACTCTTCAACCGACAGACTGATGCAATTCTACTCGCAAATAACGTTTGCACAAATTTCTTTCCCTTCGCAAGATTATTTTTTTCGGGGAGAAAAAAATTTTAAAAATTTTTTTGAAAAGAAACTTGGGGAAAGGGTCCTAGATTCATACTAATAATTTAATATGTGTCCTTATCCTTCCATTGTCTATTTATCTCACCTGAATGGTTGCATCCTTGCTCAATTCGCTCTTCTTCTTCATCTTCTTCTCAAGGAATGCATTCGCAGGTTGTTGCTTCACTCCGAGCGAAATTCCCTGCAATACGACGGCATTTATTGACGGGGCAGTTGCAGTTAATAAGCAGCCTCCCGTGCAGGAGGCAGCAAGCACAATCCCACAATAATTATAGCCGTATTTAGAATGTGCGCGTGAGATAAGAACCAACAATCGATGCACATAATTACAAATGAGACTTTATAAATAGAATGTTGTTAGAGCAGACTTTGAAAATATCGTGCTTCGCTGCAATTTGTTTACCTTGACTCCTCTGTAGTATCCGGCGGGATCGACACGGTAGATCACGGGTCCATCCTCATCATCGAAGGAAATCATCATCATCGCTAAACAATATTCATTTAATGAGCATTTCAATTTTTTTAAATAACTTATTTCAATTGACGACAAATTTAGAATATAAGCATTTAGAATATATTATTGGAGAAAAAAATAGGAATGAGTTTTCATCGAATGAGCAAGACTAACCGCATCCGAGAGATCTCATCTCGGCGTTCTGAGTATAGAACTGATTGAGGTCGGCCATTCTCTTGGCCAACTGCTCAGCGGGCATATTGTGACCGTGCTTGTATCGCCACTGAGTCGCCTCCAGAATAGCACGACGAACCTGAAGAATATAGTGAGTGAACGAGCATGATGACAACAAGGATTCTAAGGAAAGGAATGAACCTGGAACTTGCTGTCGGGCACCATGCCGATCATTGCGCATCCGATAGTGGGAGTGAGCTGGAAGACCGAAGTGACCGAGTCAGAGACGATCAGTTTGTCCTTAAATCATTTGTTAGTATGTTTCGACAGAACACAAACCACTAAATGTCATCACAAACTAACCGGGACGCGCTTTTGGACTGCGATGCAGGCGGTATCGACGCCCTTCACTGCGACGGCCGTCAGATTCGTCGAGTTGATGGCCTTGAAGGCATACTCCACCTGGTAGACACGACCTTCGGGCGAGAAGATCGTGATGTGACGATCGAATCCAGCACTGCTTCCACGCGACATTCTGGGTGAAATACCATTTAATTACGTATAACATATACAGATGACCAAAGGCACAATATCTAGGATATTTTTTACAGAATCTCAACAATCGAAAAATCAGTGGTATCACAAGAAAGAGCGCAAAACAAGTCAAGATTTCAAATTTGTCAGCATACGGCTCTCAAGAACCGGGAAAAAGGTGCGCTGCGAAATTGTGCTAACCAGCTGAAGTTTCGCTGCGAAGATTTTGTCAATGGATACCGTAATCTTTATTCTCTTCAATTTTTCATTTCTTGAGTTTTACTAGAATTCGTTGTAATTTCTTTATATTACAGTAAAAGGGGAAGAACACGGCTAATCAATAGTATCTTTATCACAATGTTTCGCATATAAATTATTCATACCATCTAACCAATAATTTATACGTATTCTGATGATTCTGTCCCAAGTCAATAACGGAATGAAAAGCTGAGACAAGAAAATTTACAATAGGTGAGTTCAGCAAGGTACAGTACAAGGAGTTCCCATTACGATCCATTTATTCAAGCACTGCTCTCAACGGCAATCTTATTAAGGATTTCTTCCTTCTCGACGAAAGATCGAGTCCATGGATGAGATGGATGAGAGTCCTTCATCTGAGCGATCAATCGATTTACAACCTGCAAGAACACATAATTACTGTGGAATCATGTGACAGGGAATAAATGATTCCACATGTAAAAAATGAATTCCAACCTCCGATGGCTGTCCAAGTTGAGCACTGACAACGATCATATTGATCATTGCATCTGCATTGTTCGAATCGCGAGCCTGGGCATCCTGCAATAATTGAAATTAAAGTAATTCAGAAGCAAACCATAGATCACAAAAATTTGCAAATAGAACTGCTGCGAAATTCCTCACAAATCTCGTTTTGTAGAATGAATTCTTCAGTTTCTCCTAGACAATTGTTTCGAATTTCATAATACGAACCTGAAGAAGTGACTCTGCCTCTTCGAACTTCTCCTGTAGAATGAGTGCAGTCGATTGTCCGACGAGAAGAAGAGGCGTCGCTCCGTGTCTATCGATCTGCTCTTGGAAGATGTAGTACGCATCCTTCAGCTTCTCGCGACCCTGTCAAAACATCATTGTTATATTTTCATGACAAAACACGAACTTAAGATAAAAGAGAAAGAAAAAGTAAGTAAAGAAAATGTCAGTAAAGCAACTTACAAGAGCAAGATTGACCCAGGCAGTGGCCAGTTGAGTCTGAGTCGAATCCTCATCGATTTCAGCCATCTTCTTCAGCTCCTTCCTGGAAAGAATTTCTTTATTGAGTAACCCGAACATTGAGGACTTATTATTTTTCAGAATACAAAGAACAGTTTGTGATTAGGGACGAAAAATTGGATACACCAGGGATCGGGACTACTATAAACGAGAATACTTACACAGCCAGATCGACTCTGTCCATTCTGAGGAGAGCCTGGACGGTTGCCGCATGACACTCGAGAGACGTGCACTCATACAGCACTTGCAGCGCGTCCTCCGGCTTCTGGAAATATACTTATTGAAGAGGTTGTCTGATTTGGAAACTGGATGTAGCATACGATGACACAAAATAATATAGCCATGAATGTGAAATATCTTACATTGGCATCGAGAAGGACAGAGGAAGTGAGGAGCATGTACGTCTCGTCCTTGATGGGAGAGGACAGCTCGGATTCGATCTCGGATAGAACCTTAACAACGAATATCGTTATATCTCTGGAAAATCAATATGAATAATAATATAATGTAAGAAAAAGTAGACTTTTCAAGAAGTAGAAGCAGCAATCTACCTTGGTGCGCTTTGCGGAATTCTGGTATTCGGCAAGTCGTCTGACGGCCTTGAGAGCAACGTCCTTCGTTCCCTCAGGGATTTCAGATAGGACGATGTTCATCTAAAACGAAATCAGGTTAAGAAAGAAGACCATGATGAAGAATAGAAACCTAGATCTTCCAAAAGATACTATCAAGAAACAGTAAATCATATCAAACAAAGATTACCTTCTTCTGAGCGATATATGCTCTGTAGAGGAAGATCTTCTTAGTCGCCTTCTCATCGTCAGAAGTGGCTGACTTCTAAAATAATAGATGGATGAAAAATTAGCAAAATTGTAACCTGAGCTTCGGTGATGCAAGTTTGATAGTTGCCGATGTAGAAGGCGTTTCTAGTCTCGAAAAGACGGTCGACCGACATTCCTGCAACCATTTAACCATAGGTAAAATTATGTAAACACCATAAAAACAATGGAAAACGGGTCTAAAACATGAACACGACCACGTTGACCACGTCAGTGATCGCATGCAGAAAAGTCGCAAGATACTACTTTCTTCGGTCATCCAAGTGGTACTGTAATACATCGCGAACTAGCCTTAATTCAAGCAAAATTTATTTTTTGAATTATCGATTTTCTGCTCTATCAGTTTATCTCTATTTTCTTGTTTTTCTGTCACAATTAACCGTAATTTCATGCTTCTCAGATTGAATGCTTCTTAAGCCCCGATGGGTCAGTTCAACGCGAGTTTTCGCCCGTTGTTCGCACGATGAAATTCGTGTTCGCTTCGCTCCGAGTCCAACAGGTAAAATTTTCACTAATTATCATCCTCCAAACGTGAGGATTATTGATTGAAGGCGAACTGCACCTTGGTGGGCTGCGAACGGCTCTGTACAACTACTTGTTCGCACGGAATCACGGAGGAAAGTTTATTGTTCGAATTGAGGATACTGATCGGACGAGACTAGTTGAAGGAAGTGCTGAAAGGGTCTGTTACTTGCTCAGACTCCTTAGATCACGACGAAATGCTGTTCAGATTCGCAGTATTCTCTCTCACTATGGCCTCAAAAGTGATGAGGATCCATGGCAGGTATACTGTAGTTGATGATTGATCGATTATCGTAGTTAGCAGGGTGGTTCGGCTGGCCCATACACTCAATCTGAGCGACTTCCCATCTACGCTGAGCATGCAGAACGATTGATCGACAGTGGACACGCCTATCGATGCTTCTGCTCCTCAAAGGTTCGCTCATTTACTTCCGATATTCACTCATCTTAACTATCAAGCGACTCGATCTGCTAAGAAAGAATGCAGCAAGAGAAGGAACCATTCCACTCTACGATAGAAGGTGTGAATGAAACTTATTACTGTAGCATACTGTATATTGTAGATGTCGATCGATCTCAACAGAGGAAGCTCGATCGAGAGCGAATAATGGAGAGGAACATGTCATTCGATTTGTGATGGACCACCAAGAAGTTGGATTTGAGGTGAGGCTGGGCCTTATATCCGATAGGCTGTGGGGCTGATAGGCCAGAAATTATAAAACTAACAGAAATGTCTAACGATATATTTTCTGAGCCCCCTATTAGAAAATAATTAATTTCTACGGCACGTAGTGACACGCTCCACAGGATCGACCGGCCGACCGGACCGTCCGCCCGGAAAAAAGTTTAGGATATCTCTCTTGCGTGTATGCGCACTTTTTGCGGCAATTTAAAACTTACAGTAATCTATTGTCATTATTGATTTTTTTATTTTGAGTTGAGTCGTCAAATATGATAATAAAGTGAGTTTTGAATGGCTTTCACAATACCACAAGGTATCACTTTGCCAAAAATTTGTAATTTCTTGGGTCTTGCACGGAATTGCCTTGCAGTTGAGGAAATGGGGCAAACTACTGGGGGACGAAATTGTGCGCGCACTTTGCGAAAGAGGCAGGGGAGGGGAATTAGGCACAGCATGACACCGGTCGCTCTGTCACACCGTGCTACGGCGCCACCACAGAGAGATTTCTCTGAAAAAAGCGGGCCTTCTCCACCTATAGGTTAAAACGCACCAGTGAGCCGATCACATTTTGATTCTCTTCTCAGGACGCAGTATTCGGCTCAATCACACAACGAGTGGAGGAATCGGACCCAGTGCTTCTGAAATCCGATGGATATCCCACTTATCATCTCGCGAATATAGTCGACGATAAGACGATGCGGTAAGAATAGGTATACTGAAGTTTAATTTCTCTCATTTTTGCAGGATTTCTGACGTTATTCGAGGAATGGAATGGTTGTCATCGACTGGCAAGCACGTCCTACTGTACAAGTAAGATCGATATCCCCTTAGGATTACGGTAGTGGAATATTTAAGAGCTTTCGGTTGGTCATCTCCCCGATTCGTGCATCTTCCTTTGATCACTCGGGATGGAAAGAAGAAATTATCGAAGAGGGATAAGGATGCATTCGTTGATTATTATGATAAGGAGATGGGAGTTCTCCCTCAAGCAGTCATCAATTTTCTCGTACGTTAACTCTCTTTTTAGAGATTGAGAGTACGGTAGATCAGGTTCGAAATGGGAGTGGAGTGAGGGACTTTGATCAATCGAAATTGTACACTCTGCAAGAGTTGATTGAACAATTTGATGTTCAACTGATTGGAAGGAGGAATTTCCAGGTATTATCATTACGGTAGGATCAAAATCGATTTGTGGATTACAGTTGGATGCGGACAGTCTCTCTCAGTACGGTAATGCAGCGTTTCGAAGTGCATCCGATCAAGAACTGATTAATTTGATTCGACAGAGAGTGGAGAACGATCTACCATCGACTTCTGTCGATCTATCGGATGAGTATCTGAAGAGAGTCATCAAATTTCTGAGAGAGAAGGTATTTACTTTTTAACCATTGTTTCTACATTGATCGATATTTCAGGAAGAGACATTTGCATTCCTGTCTCAACTCACAAAGGGACAGTATACTTTCTTCTTCACCAGTCCGAAGTCTTCTGAGAAGGTTGGATTCATTGATCTTACAATTAGTTGTGAGCTCTCTCAGGTTCTGAGCAAGTTCCCCTCTGAGGTCGCAACACAGGCACTAGATAGAATAATGGAGTCTGGAAGCTGGCAGATTGATTCACTTAAGGTATGCTTCTACTTGGATTTAATTTTATAGTCCGATTTCAGGGAGTGGCGAAATCTCTCGATATGGCCTATCCGAAGCTTTTGTCACTTCTGAGATTGGTGAGAGTCGATTGTATTTCTGTGTAAGAATATAATTGCAGTCTCTCATCGATGGTACGAGTGGACCTCCCATCACTGAACTACGCGATTTCTTTGGCGAGAATGAATGCACAGAAAGAATTCGGAAGATGAGAGAACATCTGAGCAGATGATAGAATGTTGTTAGTAGGATTGTTATTGTTATTTTTCGTTGTTAGATAAATATTATTTTCAGATAGTTTTTGTTTATATGATTGTAGCTTCTGAATCAATTGATATATGTCCGGAAAAGGGAAATACAAAATATTAATAAATATTAAAGTCAGTTCGTGACGGGAACTGAAATTTCAAATGGAGAGACTCTCGAACGGAATCGCCTGAATAGTGCGTCGATCGGGAACTGACTTTTTTGTTGTCATTTATTTTTTTGAATTATCGATTTTTTGCCGATTTTTTTTTTCTGTTAGATATTTACACATGATCATTTGCAGAATGAATCAAACTATGCATGGACAACCTAATGGACCTATCTATGCGCCGTTCGTAATGGAAGCTGCCGTCGACAAATTACACAAGGTTTGTCGTTTTACATTTGAATGTTTTTAAATTGTTGCGTCGTTATGGTGACGAACTTTTCATGCTGTCTTGCACGATCTCATAATCTTCTATCCAATGCTGTATTTTGAGCCATACGATGGAACTATTCGTCGGCCTATGGCGTCGTCGGTTTCTGATTCGTCTCGTGCCTCGGGTGTTCGGCCCACCCTGATGCCTAGACAGCGTTATCGTGTCATTCAACCTGGTTTGTTCTTTTACAATTTCGTAAAGTGCAACGAATAAGAAGAAATATTTCAGTTATGCGTAATCAAAATGCTGGGAAAATGCTCGACGCGAGATATCGCCGTCCGAAGCATGCCAATGGCGAGGGAGAACTGTCAGTCACTTATTCAATTTATTAATATGAATCATCTATGCTTTTTCTCTACGTGAATTCATTTGCAGACTTGGCGCGAATATTGTGATGCGTCCTTTCTCCAAGACTGCTCAGCTTTTGCCTGCAAAATCTAAGAAGAGGTACGACGAACAAAAAAGTTCTTTAAGAAAAAAGCATTCGAGGTGCATGAGAAAACACAAATATAATTTCAGAGTTTTCTATGAAGATGGGGACGACGATACACTTGCACAGCGAGTAATCGCCTCCAGAGAACCACCTCCTCCCAAGCTGACTAGAAAGGTATTGTAATCAATTCATAGTAATACATTCAGAGTGTATATTTCAGACTGACCTTCACGACCCACACGTTGATAGCCATGAGCTCGACGATGAAGTATTGCAGATGCCGAGTTAGTTTTAATTGTTATTACGAGGTGTAATATCATGTTCAGTCGGACGCAACATTGAAGTACCGGCACAGCCTTCAAGTTCTCGTCTTTCTGGAGGAAATGACGATGATTTCGTCGATGTCGATGGAGATACATTGGAGTTAGTTTTCATTTTCAGTTTTCACGTCAATAGTTAGTTACATATTCTTTTAGTGACGACGCTCCTAGACTATCTCCAAATAATGATTTATGTGGACAACGTATGGATCATTTGAGAGGAGCCAGCCTCCGAGATGGAGGAACTGTTGGAGGGTAAGCATTTTCACTTCTGTTCTGGAAAAAGTGTGACCAGATAAAAAACAAAACAATAAAAAAAAAGTAAATATGGAGATAGCAAGTCGCTTGACATGCATATTTCATGTTTTATTTATAATCGTTTTGTATTGCAGATACCAACACTTGCCTAACATAAGCAAAGTGCGTGCAACTCAAGCAGCAGTGAAACAGCTGAATGGAGAGAACAGCTATCTGAAGGATCAACTGGACGCTTGCTACTATCGGTATGCATTGCAGTTTGTGCTAATTCGAATCCGCTACATGCATTCATTGTGTTGATCTGAAACTACATCTCCTGAAAATCTTATCATCGTTGTTTTGCAGTATCAAGCAGTTGGAGACACTTCTTATGGACAGAAACGTGCGACTGAAGCAGTTGCTGAGTGAGAATCTGAAGCAGAGTACGAAGATTCGTAGGTTGGAACAAGAGTTGGGAGAGGATGCGGCCAATGAAATATTGTAAGTGATAACAATGAAAATGAAAACATTTGTGCTATGCAAAATGATAGTATGCCCTGGAAGTGTTCATCCTTCATTTCTTGCAGGGCTGCGATGGATCCTGATGCTGACACAGATGCGTAATATGGAGATTCGGCTTGAAGCCTTTGTCAGAGATGTACTTTAATAATTCAATCTTCATCATTTTATGTGTTTATCAAAAAAAGTTAATAGTGCTAATCATGTCCTGTACAGCTTTGTGTGTTTGGAATTCCCATCGTTAGATACAGTGAATACCTATCCTCATTTCCGTATCCCGAATTTTCGTGTATTTTTTTAAATGTATAAATCTTTTTTTTTCAAATTCTAGTATCGTATTCATCACAAATGGTTATTTCCATACAATATCTTGCTTTATGTTCTTTTTCTGGAACAACTGTTATCATTTTAATCTCAGATCTCAAGCAACTCATTTTCAAGAATCATGTCTAGCCAGGGTAAGTAGATTCGTGAGGAGTATTCATTCATTGTCATTGCTATTGAGGGTCTGAATACGGTGGTCTCACTGGTCCCGATGCCCAGTACGTCCGTCTCATCTCTTCTGATGGACACGAATTCATCATTAAGAAGGAATTGGCACTCACTTCCGGTTAGTTCCTTCAATAGTTATGAAACAATGATTAGAAAAATAGCATACAACTGATCGACAAAAACGGAGGAATTAACTCGAAACCTAACCACCTTAAGTGCAATAGCCTTAAAAATGTGTAATAGCATACCACATCTTGGATTTCATGGCCTAAGCCCCCTGGTTCCTGGTTAACCCCTGGTCCGAAAGTATGCAAAGATCCAAATATTGCATGCAATATAAAAATATAAAAGAAAGCGATACTGGTATAAGCGCAAATGTAACGATGGTGTTTTTGTCAAAGAAGTCATTATCAGGAACGATAAAGGCGATGCTCTCTGGACCCGGTATGTATGCCGAGCATGAGAACAACGAAGTCAACTTCCGTGAGATACCGTAAGTACTTCCTTTCATTTTTGGATTGGATCATTATTTTGCTTATTCACATTCGTATGAATCTCTTGCAGATCGCACGTTCTCCAGAAGGTGTGCCAGTACTTCACATACAAGGTTCGATACACGAACTCTGCCACGGAGATTCCCGAGTTCCAGATTGCTCCTGAGGTACGGTAATCGATACAGTGACTTTGTATTAATAGAATGGATTCAGGTTGCCCTTGAGCTTCTCATGGCAGCTAACTTCCTCGACTGCTGATTAATCCCTCGATTCTCGAATGTAACATTGTATTTATTGTTCTGCCTCCTCCTTCCACTATGACCTACTTGCTAAGTAGATATACCCAGCAGTTTCGGGTTGTTTGTTAAAAATTTCCAATTTCTCTTTTTCCTCGGATGCTCACATTTAGTCTTGAGCCCTGATCTACCACCACTTCCCGCTTGTTCATTCAGTCAGATGCTTATTTTTATCTTGTATGTATTGAAGTCCGCAAACAAGTTTGATACAACTCAGCCACACTTCGCAGTATAATACCTTATAAAATTTCGATAAATATTTATTGATACTATTTTATTTGACCAGTGTGATGTGTGATATATGTAATATTCGTGCATGTGCTACTGCAATGGGGGCAGATTGGGAAATATTCACGACTTCTCTCCTCGAGTCCCACCACTATTATAAAAAAAAAGAAAGCTCCTCTGGCCATGCTCCGTCTTTTTCCCGCTCGAACACCTCATCCCCCCGTTCTTCCCCAATAGCAAAATTACTTGATTGAGTTGTACCTGTCATTTCTTCACATGACTCTTTGATTAAAACTTGGCGTAATGGACATGATAAGACAAAAACAAACATTATCTAGACTCTTCTCTGTGACGTCGCTGCTTTTACAGTAACCTGTTTTTCTCGAAAATGGTGGAAGGTTGCTAACGCGCATCTCTGAATAGAAAGGGCTGAATAGAAGGAATAGAAGTGCCTTTCTCACATAGCCATCGGGAAGTGTTTTACCCCACAGTAGTCAGCCGCCTGTTATTCGCGTACTTGGAAAGTCGAACTGCAAATTTTGTCAATACTGTTGAGAATAATTATTTTATGTTATAAAATAGTTATATTGAATGTAGACGTCATCACACAGTATCGAATTATCAATTACAAAGTTTATAAATCTTTCTGTATTCATTTGTCTCTGTTTCATCTGCTCTCGCTTGTTTCATGCGTGCACAACTTTCGCTTTCCTCAATAGCCCTGCTTTCTCGTACTTTCTCGTTGTGAGAAATTGAAAAATATCGATTGCAGAGAATGATCGAGCTTTTCACGATCTTCGGCAAGGGAGGAATCGTCCTCTGGTGCTTCCAGGTAAGAAAATTGATTGAAAAATGAAGAAAATTAGGACAATTTCATATTAAAATCCTCGAAACTATGCCTAAATCAGGCCAAATGATGATAAAATGATGTATAATTGCAGGAAGGAGCTCAGCTCTTCACTGAGGGCATCAATAACCTCATCAAGGAGGTTATCATGCAGGTAGATCAAACTTTTTTCTGGTTTCTTGGAGATATTTTTGAATATAAACCGATCTATAGAACACTGTTCAATTCAAAAGTTATAACGAGGTTAATTGGATCCATATTTAACCATTTCAGGAGCGTGGTGACGTGACTCAGTTCAAGCACCAAGAAATGACCATCAAGTTCAAGCTGGATAACGAATTCGATCTCGTTTTCATCGTTAGTTTAATTGATCTTTGATCTTTGACTCTTCAGTTGAAATTAGTGTGAAACGAATATGACATTCACTTGTGTTGTGAAGATAGCAATCAGATGCGATGGAAGATAAGTTAGTTTTCTTTCAGGTTGTCTACCAATCGATAATCCAGTTATCGTACGCGGATAAATTGATCTCGGAGGTAGAAGCGAGATTCAGAGATCTGTACAAGAATGTACTCGAGAACAAGTGAGATGTTGAGATTTTCAGAGAATGATCTATGCCATCATTGAAGATTCTGTAGAGAAACCGGGTTGTAGTCTAAAGATGGTGATTTCAGGCATCTATTGTATCAGAAGGGCTCGAAGTACTTCAAAGGGTTCGGGGAAGAGTTTGATAAGTAAGTTTTCCTAACTGAAAATTGTTTTTCTTTATCGATCATCCTCCCTCACAATGAGTAGAAGGATAATTTTCCTTGCAGGATCATGGAGTCTAACATGAGATCCGCCCTTACTGCCAATCAGGCTGTTCGAGTGCCCAAGACATTCCAGGTTAGAGACCACACATTCAATTATCTCTTGCAACCTTTCAACTATAGACGAAAATTTAATAAAATCATACATAGTATGATCTAAAGGATTTCCTCGTGGTAGTAAATTGTTTTGTGTTTATGAATGAAGCTTATTATTCGAACTCTTATAATTTGAGGAGAGTGCGAAGTCGCAGAAGACGATTGAATCGATGATCATTTCTCGTCCCGGAGGAAAAGATGATAAGAAGAAGAAAGAGAAAGAGAAAGAAGCTGAAATGAAGAAGAAGAAGAATGCAGCTAATGAGAGGTTGGTTGATGATTGATGGAAGATTGAAAGTTTTTTTTTACAATTTGGAATCTTGGATCTATTGTGATAATTGCAGTCCTACCTCTGCCGTTGACTCGAATGGAAGTGACGTCGCTTCGATGCCCGGTATTTTCTTTATTTCTTTATTTAGTGAAGATCTTTATTTGTAACATGGACCATCAAGTTTGTAGTGTTTGTGTTGAAGTAAGAAGACTGAAGAGATGTTGATCTATTGAAGGGTTTGGATTTAAAGTTTCACGAAATAATTAAGAGTTCTTCAGGTTCTCCAAAGAGTGACGATGAGGACATGAAAGCGAGAAGGGAGGCATTCTTTGCCAAGAAGAAGGGAGGACCACCCAAGTGAGTCATAAAGAGATGACGAAACTATTACAAGTTGAAATGATGTTCATTCATCCGTCTCATTCTCATTCTGCTAGTTCTCATTAGTTATTCTAAAACAGGAAGTACTATTAAATGTGAAACATCAAAGCAGCGGGCAAAAAAGAGAGAGATGTAGAAATGAACAAATGAAAATAAATGGTATCTACAGGACTGCAGCTGTAGTGGACAAGAAATCGCCCGTGATGGAGGAACCGAAGAAGAAGGGAAAGGCGGCCAGAGTATGGGAGCTATCTGGCAAAAACGTAAGTCTATTACCGTACCTGCCAGTTCCCCGGGTCATCTTTGTGATTGCATCCCTGTTCAGGCGGATGCAGCTGTGCTCGATTATTCGTCGTCGAAGGATGCAGGAGATGGACCCACGGAGAATCAATTTGTCAATGAACAGGTGAGATAGAAGGGCGATAGAAGGGGTTGGATGAAATGGAACAAAAATGACTGTTTTCAGCGTGCCTTCGTGGGCAAGAGCGCTGCTCTGGAGGATCTGAGGCATGAGAGTGAGAGCGAGGAGGAAGAGGAAGAGTGAGTACATTTGTTAATTTTCTACGTCCCCCATATTCTCGCTCATTAGAATCAGCTGCTAAACAGTGCATACGGGTCTCTAAAGGAACATAGTAGAAGGATATAATAATCACAATAGAAGGATAAAATAAAGATCAGTGATTCCCGCCATTGTGAACTTTAGTTGTCTTCAATTTATGGTCAAATGGTAGAAGGATGGAGAATGTAAACGTTGTCCGTGTTCCAGAGTGATCGCAGCAAAGGCTCAATCTGGTGGTTGGTTCTCTGCCTTCAAGGGACTCGTGGGTAATAAGAAGCTCACTGCTGAGGATATGGCACCCGTACTGGAGAAAATGAAGGAGAACCTCATTCGTAGGTTAATTTAAATACTAAAGTTGCACCAAATGGATCGTGTTTTTCTCCTCGAAATCAGTGTAAAAGTGGATTATTTGCAGTGAAGAACGTGGCAGCGGAGCCGGCTGATCAGATCTGCCAATCGGTAGCGAAGAAGTTGGATGGAAAGGTAAGAAATTTTGACTTTGAAAGGGGAAAGTGGGGGTATTTATTTCGTTGATGATCCGAAGTAACAAACATACGACTTTGGCGCCTTCTCTAATCGAACAATCATCGAAAGACAGCTAATTTGAGCACCTACTTTCGAAAAATGGATTCGATAGAACCCTGTGCATGAGAGATGTGTGCGTAGTGAGAGGTAGAGCACAACGCACTGATGGCGCAGTGGGTAGTAAGCTAGTCTCGCAACCCGATCGCCGTTGGTTCGACTCCCGCCTCGTGTTCCGCTATGACGAGTTTATAGTTCAGCATAGCAAACCATGCAGACATACTGTTCTTTCGCTCCTATCCGAGCCAACACGCTTTTGCTGTTTTTTGCCACTGATTAGGATGGGTATACTCTCGCCTAGTGATTTCCTCAATGTCAGAAATAATGCCCCTTGTGGGGGAAATCAAGCACATTTGCAGCTCACCCGTGATTTTTGCAGGTGATCAGTACGTTCTCCCGTGTGAATTCGGAAGTGAAGGAGGCAGTGAGGGAGTCACTCACTCAGGTTAACAATTATTGACTACAATAGAGTGATACGGAGCTTCAAATATACAGTAGAATTCCTTTTTGGCATATTATCTTGGTTTTTTAAACAAATAATAAACATTGCTTTCTTCCAGCTCCTAACTCCTCGTCGTCGCGTTGACATCCTCCGTGACGTCGCCCATGCGAAGAGCGAGGATCGACCGTACGTCATCGTGTTCTGCGGAGTGAATGGAGTGGGCAAATCGACCAATCTGGCTAAGGTAAACAACTCATCTTATTTGGTGACATCAACATAGTATGCAACAAATACCTAGGAAAAAAGATCGAAAACAGATCTAGAAAATAGTTATTGTTCCAACAGAGTGAGGAAAAATTGAAATTGTGGTTGACAGTGGAACATGAAGTGTTGGTGAAACGAGAGTTTTCCTGGATTGACGATTATTTGCAGATCACCTTCTGGCTCAATGAGAACGGCCACAAAGTGCTCATCGCTGCGGGAGACACCTTCAGGTATACGGTAGACTACCCTATCCAGTGCCAATTATCGATTTTGCAGAGCCGGAGCCGTGGAGCAGCTTCGCACCCACACGAAGCATCTCAATGCACTCCATCCTAACAGTGTCCAGGTGAGGGATGGAGAGAGGATTACGGTAGATCAATCGATATTCCTTGCAGCTGTACGAGCAGGGATACGGTAAGGACGCGGCCGAACTGGCCAAGGCAGCCATCAGCATCGCCCAGGAGAGGTACGGTAGATGGGAGGAGGAGGAGTACGGTAGAATGTATCGATTGATTGCAGGAAGATCGACGTGGTGCTAGTGGACACTGCAGGAAGAATGCAGGATAATGAGCCACTGATGAGAGCACTCTCCAAGGTGAGAATAGATACCATTATCCGGTTCAATGGTTAATCCACCTTGGACATGATATTATGAGTTATTTTACACGATGTAGTCGAATTGGACATCAGTTTCCATTATGATTAGTTGATTATTGCATTTACACACAATATTGTATAGTGCCATTTCGAGATGAGCGTCTAAAGCTTCTTGTTCAGTTGATCCGTATGAACAAGCCGGATCTAACTCTATTCGTGGGCGAAGCTCTCGTGGGAAATGAAGCTGTTGACCAGCTGGTCAGATTCAATCAGGTATCTTGTAGTGATCTTCTTTGAAATTGAATGTAGCGAAGGCTCGACGTTGTGCCATAACAGTGACGTGACAATAATATTCCCTTCTCGCAGGCTCTCGCCGACCACACATCTCCTGGAGAGAAGCCCCTCCTCATCGATGGAATGGTCCTCACCAAGTTTGATACCATCGACGATAAGGTACGGTAGATGGAGACATACGGTAGAATCAATCAGTCAATCAATATTCGTAAGGGGTAGGGTTGCACGTTCGGTTTCGGCAAAACCGAGCTCACAGAGCCCCTTCCCTTCTCTATCGAGCACGTGCTCTTGAGAGAGGGCGCACCCTCTTCCCTTCCTCGGATAATCCGACAAGAGGGGAAGAGAGGTCGGATAAACCGAGGCAAAACCGACTCTCTCGGTTTATCCGACCCCCTCTTCCCTTCCCCTCCCCTCTCGATTGCACCTGCAATCGAGAGGGGCGAAGAAGGGAAGAGGGGTCGAATATCCCGAAACCGAAACCGAACGAGCAACCCTAGTAAGGGGCATGGATACGGTAGAATCAATCAATATTCGTAAGGGGCATGGATACGGTAGAATCAATCAATATTTCGATATCTGCAGGTGGGCGCTGCCATCTCGATGACCTACATCACGGGTCAGCCGATCGTCTTCGTCGGATGCGGACAGACCTACAAGTGAGATTTAATGACGTCATCTGCATTGATTTCATAACATGACGTCATCATTTAAGGGATCTCCGTAATCTCAACGTGAGCGCAGTCGTCAACGCAATTCTCAAGTAATTTATTCATCCGAGGGATCTCAATCCCTCTCCATTCCATTCTTTACTCTCTTTCTGGTCTTTCCTTCACAGGGATTCATTCTCCCCTTTCTTTGTCACTGAGTGAATCATTGTATCATCATTTCTCATTGGATAGAGTAGATCACTCACTCATAGTTGATTTCCCTCCTTCACTTTCATTCTCGGTGGTTCTTCGTTTTACCTTTCCTTTCTTAGACCATATTGGTTACATATTATGTTTCCCTGTCTTACATGTCCTCCTTCTCTCGTATTCGAACTGTACCTTACATTCTAATTTATTTCATCTGTTAGTCGTGTGTGTTGTTGCTTGCATATTGTACAGAAGATTGATAGTAGACGAAGAGAATTATCAGACCCTTTTCCATAAATAAAGAGTTATATTGCTATTCCGTCTCTTCAATCTACATACACACTCGCAATTCAAATTTGCTCTGCATATTCCATCTTTCTTCAATTCTTCAATTCTTTCTCATCTCTCACCTTTCCTTCCCTCATTTCTCTCTTCTCCAGTGTATGGGCGCGGTCCTCTCGGTTGGAAGAAAAGTGAAGAAGAAGAAGATAATGCGTGTGAACCAACAGGTGAGTGGCTACAGTAATCGATAGTCTACCGTACTCTTCTTTGTCAGAAGAAACTTCCCGCTAAGAGTTCGACGATTACCACCAGCGAGGAGTGGGTTGGCCCAGACTAATTTTGAAGTTGATCTTTGATCTTTTGAGGGAAGAGTTGCCCAGCTACGATGAGAGTGGCACTGGCGAGGAATCGAGCGATTACACGACCTCCCAGATCACAAGTAAGTGGATACTGTAGTGTGTCTTGTGTGAGTTACGGTGGGTCATGATGTTACTGTAATTGAGTTTACCCTCCTTGCATTTCAGCAGTGAGCAAAGATGCTTCGGATGAGCCGAGTACTAAGAATCGAACCCATTCCTCGGATACTTCATACGGAGTGGAATCACTGCCGGAGGTCGAGGTGAGGGACCTACCGCATCGATCGATCGATTGACTACCGTCTCTCACCGTACTCCAGGACTATGTCAAGTGGAGAAAGAACTATGCGAAAGAGGATGAGAAGTGGGTGGGAGCCATCAGACAATTCAACGATCGATGGCCCGTCCACAGAAGACTCACTCAGGTTGATCTTTGATCTTTCTCGCCTCGATTGATCTTTGATCTCCAGCCCGCCAAACTCGTCCGTCGAATCACAGTTCCTACTCATGCAGTGGGTTGGGCCAAGGCTGCGAGAGAAGTCTACAAGAGGTACTTGATCTTTGATCTTTCGGCCCTGATTGATCTTTGATCTCTCCAGACAGGAGATTGAATGGGAGATCGATGAGGATCCTGAGGATGCTGAAGACACTCTCTCCTCACTTTCTATCCACACCTTCAGTCATGATGAAAACGGTAAGATACTGTAGGTTATCGATCGATAGAGGACAATTTCAGATTCATGGGACGAATCTTCGATCGAGAGCAGAGATTTCAATTCGGAGGCGTGATTCTGACCCAGTAATCGACCCAACGAGAGGGATACTGTAGTCTCATTCCTACTCTTCTCATTGTACTGTAATGATCTACGAGCTCGCTGAATAAAATATTGTTTTCCAAATAACTATGATGGCCTATGACAGCCCCATTTTCATCCAGAATAGGGCACTGATACAGTATTTGTATTTGCTTACGCATTGATATCCCGGTTGCTATCGAATCATTCGTCTTCGCATTCAAATGAATCTGTGATGTTCTACAACGATGGTTTATCTCTTGAAATTATAAATATACTGAATAAATAATCTTGTTTAAATGAAGGATTTAGATACAACGTGACTTGAGGCTCAATCCTTTCAAATGATATTAGTTTTCAACATGCTTGATTGACAGTAACCCATCGTAAAAAGTCGCGCTGAGTTCGTAGGTCCCGACTTGTGCATTCCACGATATTAAAGTATCAGAGATGTTTACCGTCAGAGCTATTTTCTTCTTCAGGTGAGAAAAGAACTGAAACAAGATTTCTCACTTTTCCAAATATGTATATTTCCAGTATACTTTTAATAGTGTTTCTGCTTCTCTTATTGATATGGGAGAGTCTCTATAACTGAAGTGCAATTTCCTGCATTTTCTTTGGAGAATAATTTTAATGCAGGTTAAAACGATATCCCTCGCGTAGGTTGATCCGCTCACAAGAATGGTTAATGAGACAACCATGTTTGCAAGTTGAAACATTGAGTCGAGCGTGTCTAAAAATTAGGAATAATTGTTTGTGAAGTAAAATATTCTCCATTTTACAGAAGGTGTCCCACGAATATCTGGCTAACTGAGTTCTCGATGTGAGGTGGTAGGTCGCTGTTACCCGATAACACTTTCGAAACTCATAGGTCACAATTTTTCGTTTGAACTTATGATCAATTGGCTGCGTGCCAAGTGACCCTGAAAAGCAGGCAACGACCTAGAGAGCGTGCGAAATGAGGAGAGCGCCTCTCTCATTCCTCACTTTGCATAGTCTCCCGCGCGGTTCGTGGGACGCCTTCTTTAAATTCAATGCGCAATCAGTGATCGCCACAAAAACGAGAGAGTATTGAAATAATTTGATCAAATTAACCTCGATTTAGCTCGAGTCTGACCGATATATTAACGCATCTGACTTTCTGGAGTAGATAGATCCACGGAGTGCTGTGGGAATAATACTATAATATTTTGTTGAATCACATACCATAACTTACATTTCAGCATTTTTGGTAATGTTCGAATTGAGGACTATTCTACGCAGATATTTGCCATCCAGCAATGTTGTACATAATTGAACTGTCTTCTGATTTAGAGGATATTTTCCATTTGTATGTAATTCGTTAAACTTGGTTTGCGAAACTGATGGCTTCAAATACTCAAAAAAAATTCCAATGTCTTCGTGCGTTAAACAAACTTTCACTAGCTGAACAATGTATATATTTAGTCAGAAAAACGAAGGAAAAGACGCTAACACTGTCGGAAATATAATGGGTGAAAAGGGCATCTGAGAGATTCAAGTCAAGCAGTTGTATCTAGTATCTGAATCAAACGGAGTCTCCACAATAACAAGCTCCTACGGTTATGAATTTCAAAAATTAACGTGGTCTTCCTTGTATATGTTCCCATAATCCCCGAAAAAAATCCCTAAAAAAAATTATAACTGGTTTTGAAGAGAATGCACCATCTCGTACTCACAATTTCGGATAGTGAAAAACAATCGATCTTAGTTTTTCGTGTAGCCACGGAACTGCAAACAATTTGATTTGCAGATTTGCAAACCTGAAGTGGAGATAAATATTTTATTGGGAGGAAAAAAAACCTGTCGCATCTCGAGAACTGACTTCTCGGGCAGAAAATTACAGATGACAGTAAACACATTTCGTGAAATTTTTGTCGAGGTTGATAACATTTCTTAATTCTTCGATTTTGAATAAACGAGTAAGACAAAATGAATGAAATTTGAAATTTTTTAAAAATAGCGTCTTTTCCAAATCGCGTCATTTTTCAGTACCACCCAAATAGATGGGCCAGTCAGTTTTCTACCACAGCGCTTCCGTTGTTCCGCAATGTAAAATGTGTATTGTTTCCCGTGTTCTCTAATCTGCAATAATCTGAAAAAGCCAAAATTTAGTGAATATTTTTGTTAGTTGGATTGAGTTCCACAGACTTCGTGTATGAGATAGGCCGTGGTTTCCTAATTATGATTTATCCGATAAAGGCAAGTGAATAACACGCGTGATTACAAGATACAAGTTGGAAAGATATGTGCGTACAAATAATTGGAATATTTGGTGATCACTTGAAGTAGAGATCCTTCTTGTGCATTGCAATCAATGCAGACGTGTACTTCTCGGGAAGGGGACACTGAAATATTCGTGGCTCTTAGAATTCATTTTATCTCGTGAATGCAATCTTCTATCGTTACTTACAGTGAGATTGAGATGCTTGGTCATCTGACAATGGACGAAGTATTTATCTCTCTCATCGAAAGCAACCTTGCACGGACGACAAACGAACTTTCTCTGAATAGTGAATTCGTTGAACGAATCTAATCATTCTGGCAAACTCACGATGGTTGACTTGTTGAGATGTTCCTCCAATTCCCTCATCATGCTCACACCAACGTCACTCAACAGATAATCAGCCACTTTTAGGTAACCTGGAATGGGCACTCTTTATCCGTCATTTAACTATCCTTCATAACCAATCGATTTCTAACTCACCGTAAAGTCCCTGTCCCACTTCCAATATTTGAGCGGCCTCTTGAATAGTATTGCCCATGGCTTCATGGACTTTGTCCGTGGGGCAGGCATTATTCTTCTCTTCCTCACTCATTGAGTCGAATAATCTCTTTCCAGCAGAGAGCTTCACTCGATCTTCCCATCTCCATCTAAATACCTAAGTATAGCATTTTCGCGAAGACTTTCGTAGATCAATGGCGAAAACACTAACTTCTGCATTTCCTGATCGAAAAGTCTATCTGTAATCGTCGCTCTTTCCTGCAATGATTCTTCTGCTTTGATGGTAACTCGATCCATTTTACTCACGATTGATCCCATTCTTTCCTCATGTTCCTCACTCGCATTGTGAAGAAGCCATTGCTTATATGACGAGAACATTATACCACAGTTCATGCAGAACATTGACTGAACATTGTCATCATTATTTTCGCCTTTTGCACTCACTAACCGATCTCCTTGACCAATCCCCAATGAGAAAAAGCTTCATTGCCGCTCCTTTCTCTGCATCGAATTCTTCTGGTTGGTCCGCCACGCGGACTACTTCCTAAATTGAATCATTGGATGAATGGAATTATCAATGTTTGAATCTCATTTCACTCACTGGAACGGGAGGAGCAGACACACTGGCATGTCCACCCATGTCCATGTCCTCATCCAACTCACGAGGATCGGGCTGGAATGAAGAGAGCCGCTGATATAGATAATCACCCGTACTCACCAATTCCAAATACTCCTTCCTGTGGAAAAACCCGACAAGAAGTGAGAGAAGTTCCATCGGAGTTCCTTTCTGGAAAGAATCTATTGTCATTCAGATATTCAACCAAATACTCATTCTCACTAACCACTTTCAGACGATGATCATAAGTGGAGAGATGAATGACGAAATGGGAATCACTTCTGCAGGCCACTTTGCATCGAGTGCACACCAAATTCTGTGATAACACAGGTATCGCGAGAGAATGAAGCAACCCGAGAACAATTTTTTTCAAACCTGTTCAAAAACAGCCATACTATGGTGGATTAATACACTAGTGATAAGAAATTGATACATCCGGTCAATATGTCCCAGAGCCGGCTTTTAGGAAAATTCCGGTTCTGAAGCCGGCTCTGCTGTATCTAAGCCCAGAGTTGAGCTAGAAAGCTGCAATTGGTCTCAAAATGATCGAAATGGACCAAATACATATTTTATGTCGAAAACGAGAAGGGAAAATAAAAATTGAAAAAGCTGTAGTGGAAAAACTTAGTCTCAGATACCCTAAAAACGGTTCAATTAATTCTCCCGGTGCCTCACAGTTAACTTGCAGGGAATTTTATTGCATAAATTGATAGAGCTAGTTCACCCACACCTAGGAAAAATATTCCCATATGCCCGATAGGGGGGCTTCGACCCACTTTTTGGCCCTTGAAGGTGTCGGAGTGCAGTCTTGGAAACAATCATGATTGCAACAATACTTTTAAAGGTCCCAAACCATCCAAATTTGAAGGAAATTATTATAAAATGTTATGAGGATGTAGTTTGAGTAATGTAGTAGTGCTATATGGATAGTCGTACATTTCATTTTTGAATTTTATCCTTTCTACGGGTAAATTCATTTTGCTGGACAATCTGTCTGTGATAACGCGCTTATTTTGTGATGATTCGTTTAAAAATGGTGTTCAAAGAATATTTCACTCTATTTGCAAGTTAATTTCACTCATTATCAGTATTAAAGTTATATTACTGATAAGAAGTTGGGGTGAAAACAGGCCTGTTTTTATCTCTATTCTCTGAGAAGTAGTTTCTTAGATATCCCGTTTGCTAAACGACTGAAAATTGGCAAAAAAATCGAAAATTGTTGAAAAAAATATTTTCAATTCAATTTTGAGCAAACAAAGGAAATATTTGGAATATCGAAGAGTGAAACTTTATTATTTTAAATTGAATTTCTAACAATTTTTTTCTGTGGTTCGTCAGTAGGGAATTGAATTGAAAATATTTTTTTCAACATTTTTCGATTTTTTGTGCCAATTTTCAGTCGTTTAGCAAACGGGTTATCTTAGAAACTACTTCTCAGAGAATAAAGATAAAAACAGGCCTGTTTTCACCCAAATTTCTGATCAGTATCATAATTTTAATACAGATAATGAGTGAAATTTACTTGCAAATAGAGTGAAATATTCTTTCAACACTATTTTTAAACGAATCATCACAAAATAAGCGCGTTACCACAGACATATTGTCCAGCAAAATGAATTTACCTGTAGAAAGGAAAAAAATTCAAAATTGAAATGTACGACTATCCATATAGCACTACATTACTCAAACTACATCCTAATAACATTTTATAATAATTTCCTTCAAATTTTGATGGTTTGGTGACCTTTAAAAGTATTGTTGCAATCATGATTGTTTCCAAGACTGCACTCCGACACCTTCAAGGGCCAAAAAGTGGGTCGAAGCCCCCCCTATCGGGCATATGGGAATATTTTTCCTAGGTGTGGGTGAACTAGCTCTATCAATTTATGCAATAAAATTCCCTGCAAGTTAACTGTGAGGCACCGGGAGAATTAATTGAACCGTTTTTAGGGTATCTGAGACTAAGTTTTTCCACTACAGCTTTTTCAATTTTTATTTTCCCTTCTCGTTTTCGACATAAAATATGTATTTGGTCCATTTCGATCATTTTGAGACCAATTGCAGCTTTCTAGCTCAACTCTGGGCTTAGATACAGCAGAGCCGGCTTCAGAACCGGAATTTTCCTAAAAGCCGGCTCTGGGACATATCGACCGGATGTATCAATTTCTCATCACTAGTGTATTAATCCACCATAGTATGGTTGATTTTGAACAGGTTTGAAAAAAATTGTTCTCATTGGAGCTATTTTTGCTACATTCTCTCGCGATACGTGTGATAAAGTTTTACACTGATTCAAGAATGCCATCGTTACCCCATTCGCATCCTTGAGGTGTTTCGCAAATCGATCGTTAATTTTCTTCGCCTCTTCAGATTTGATCCATACGCGGGCAATGTCTTTTCCTAAGATAGACTCCGTCGTCAATCAGAACACAAAAATGCGGTAGAAAATTACTGACCATAATCACCAAACTCGAAAATCATCTTCTTGGAGATCCTTGAATGGAGTTCTTCAACAAATTCGATCTGTGGTCGGGCCAATCCGATTTCGTCCGATGGCATTTTCTTGAAGATTCGTTGACCAGCAGCCAATCGCTGTTCGTCTTCTTTCTTCCATCTACAATTTATCTGCCTGATTCATAGAAAAGCTTTATCTCAGGATCAAGCTGTGCAGTCATATTGAGAGGTATCGAGCTAATATTGTATTGTATTGCTTACTATCCGTACAAAAGTAAGAGACTGATAGTCAGATGAAGAATACCTTTCAATATCGTGCGTGTTTGCAGATTTTTCAGTTGGTCGACAGGAAGATCGATTGAAGTGCAAGAGGAGCTGCTTGTGAGATGAGAAGACCAATTCGCATTGCTCGCATGTTGGCAACTGAATCACTTGTGTTGAGAATAAAACAGTAATTCTCACTGACCGGTTGCTCTTCATCTTTCAGATTCATCTTCTGCATGCTCAATACAAATGGATCAGTTTCAACGTTGACTGTGGTCTGAAAGAATGAAAAGTAATATTGCTTACAGTTATTCATTTATTTTTCGATTATCACTCACATTTCCATTCTTTTTCATATTATTCATCTCTTTAATCTTCTTCTCAATTTCATTCAATCTTTCTTCCATCATCGCTTTCTTCTCCACGATTTTCGACAGTTCTTCCAGTTCCTTTGATGGTAGGATAGTAAGTCAGTTCTCGATTCACCAAAAGATTCATTGTCACTCACTTTCTCCCTCTCTGCAAGAAGTTTCTCCAGGTCTTCCCTCTCATTTCTAAACGGATTCGAGTGACCGTTCTGCCTCATCAGATTGTCTGAATTCATCTAGTATCTATCAAGCGAGGGAAAAATAGAACCAACAAAGAGTAGTGAATGGTGCCTTGTCGTCCGTTTCCGATGGTCGAATCTTCAAGAATATTAAATTTATTATCAAAGATCAAAGATCAAACCTGAAATTCGACATCCGAAGTGAAATCAGCATGTCGATATTTATCCAGAACGACCTTCTCTTCAAATGGCCCGCTGCAACAAAACAACAACAATTTTAAATTGGTTTGCCAAATAAAGAAATGAGCAAACTCACTTCACTTCGTCTCCATCCTTATAATAGTAACAAGGCGGCATCGATTAGTGAAGAATCGATCAAACTGATCAAGAAGAAAATAACTCTTCAGTTATTATTCGACCAAGTGGCTATTGTTGCGACCAGAGCCGGCAATTCTCTTCAATTCAAAGTCGTTGTGTGCTTTCCTCCATACAGTATTCCCTCCCCTCTCTCAGTATCTTCAGATAAGAAGAGAATGAAGAGAAGGTGAAGATTGTTGTTAATCAATTAACGTGTCAATGATTCGATGAAAGCTGATAATCATCTACTGATGAAAAATAAGATCAGTAAACCAATAATGTCTTAATTTCAGGTCCGTCTGTCAGCAAATCCTCCAATATTTGTAGAGATGCGAGCCGGAGATTACGCCCACCCACATTCAAATATTGGCGCCATAACTTGGCCCGTGCTTATCTCTCTTTCTCTCGGTCTCACTCTAAACAGTCCTGCTGGTGCCTCCCCCTCTGTATACTTCACTCATTTATGCCCCAGCCCCAATCCCTCTTGTAGCTCTACGATTTAGGAGGTGCCATATAATTCAAATAAATCAATTGGCTCAACTCATACAGTACTCAGGGCTGGATAGATAGATTCTATTTGTCTTCGATCGTGTTCTACATGTCCTTTGATTTTTGAAAAAAACGACTTTCAGGAAGCATCTTCATCGTTGGAATTCTTCCTCAACAGTAACGTGAATCTATCAACCAGACGGAAGGATCGAAGATTGCAGAGGTGAGATTATACAATTAAGAAACGCCTTGAGTAGATCAAGAAACTTTAGAGTTACTCTGCATCGAGATTCTTCTTGTGAGGTTTGAAGAGAACAGTAGGAAGTGCTTAGTTTGATCTACACTACCTATAAATAACTCAAAACATCTTACCTTAACCATGATTTGATTCTGAGTACTGTAGTTGGGGAAGAATCAGATCAAGTCATTGCTAGATACAGTATCTCTTCCCTTTTCCTCACCGATCCTAATTACTGACCTAAAGCTACACACTCAATATAAATAATTTCTGAGCAAATTTAATCGTCACGTCGTTTGCACCGGAACTGATAATTTAGAATCAGTTATCAACAATTGATTGATTACATTATCCCTTTTTTACGATCAATTTCATTACCATTTTCGTCTGCAATAGATTACCGTATCCCATTACATCCATCAAACGAGATGATTTGTTGTAAACAGAAAGTGACGGGTCACCCACTCTCACCCTTTTCGTATTCATCTTTCCGGTCCAGATGTTGCACAACAAAGGAATGTTTACAAGACTTGACATATTGAGACTGCCACGCAATGAGTCATCTCTTACTCTACAGTATCTACAGTATTGTTTTTTTTAACGATTTTTCACTTTTTATTAATGGAAATACAAGCACGAAAACGCATGTGGAATTAGACTGCTAGATAGATAGTCAGTCATTTGTGCAAGTGCAACCAATATCTGTTTTCAAATGTTCTCTACCCTGCATACGGTATTCACATATATTTGCAGAGAAGGCAGGTGAAATGAATTACAAATCGATTCGTGCATCATCGAAAATTCATGATCACATATCTATTTTGACGAGTAATTTTATTGCAGAATCTTCATCGATCAATCTCCTCCCACTCCACAGAGATGAAAAGGCATAAGAATAATAGAGATAATGGAATGAACCGGAATGCGAAGAAGGCTTCAGAACGAAATGAATCAGAAGAGAAAGATGTCATCATGGCCAATAATATTGGTGAGAAGATACATTTTATCTCGAAATGAAAGTAACTTTCTCATTTTTTTTAACCTATTGCTAGGCAACTCAATTTTCTCTTCAATTATGATCCCTTTGCAGTTACATATCTGGTACCGGAACGGAGACACAACTATTTAGGTAACTATATTTCTGTATTTCTGGGTCTGGAATTCTTGACCTTCTATCTATTCAGATTGTTGCTTCATGTGCTTGGACACTGAAGGCCCTCGAAAGATGAACAATAGAGCAAAGAATTTGAAGGTGAGAATGCATTTATTTATGAAATCAAAGTTTTCCTTGTGAACCAGATGAGAAGAGTTTCAATGAGACTTTAAAACTTAACTTTAAAAAATATACGACTCATGTGTAATTCTTTTCCAGATGGAGGAAGGAAGTGAGTGTAGTGAAGGTGGTGATGAGGAAGATGGTGCAGATAAGAAGATGAAGACGGGTGCATATGTGAAATGTTCCTTCGAGAATTGGTTACTAACTTCAATTTGTTTCACTTTAATTGGTTTCAAACAAATCATTTACCAGTGGTAGGATGACAATTTCTTGCAGCAAGCAGAGAATGCATCAACAATGTGCAGAGGATTTCATCTGCTCAGAATACTCGCCTACTCAGGCACAGGCATGTTTTTTTCTTAAAAAAACGCTTAGAGAACCAAAATATTTAAAGAAACCCTCTCTTCGTTTTCAGCTTCTCCTCAAACTCAAAGGACCCGTTTGTCCTGCTCATTTCTGCTGGCATTGCTATGAAGAACGTGCCAAGAATGCTTCCCGATTTGGTGATCTTTCAATTTTCATCTTGCAGGAACTTATTCAAAAGACTTGTTCTCCTCACTGTTTCTCAATAGCAAATGATTTTCCCGCTTATCTAAAAAAAAGTGAAGATCTATCAAAATTTTTCACCAAAAGGCTATTTATAATTGAAGATGTTGAGGTGAATTGGTCGATTGTGAATGGTGCATGCGGTCGTTCCATCTGCAATGCATGCCTGCTGGATCAAAGATCATTTCCAACTGCCAAGGGGTATCATTAATTCTTTGAGAATATTTCTAAGAAAAAAGTGTTTTATTCGAATCGTTGTGGTTATTGCAGGAGAGGAAGAAATTCATCTGTCATGGTCATGTATTGAACACTCCTACTATCACTTCCTCAATGCGGATGAAATACTGCACCGAGTGTGAAGAAATTGTCGAGGGTTAGTAAATCTAACTCTTACAAAAATCTAACTGTTAGCACCATAAATGCTGAAAATCTTCCAGATGCATCGAAAACGGGATCGAAAATCAAAGATGGTGACCAGAGAATGGAATGTCGAAAGTGCACAAATGTGTATCATAAGAAATGTGCATTCGAGGTCGTGAAAGGACCTGGATCGGAAACCTACAATGTGAGCATTATTATCATATTTTATCGTAATGAATGGGTCTGAAAAAAATTGTAAAAATATTCAGCATGATCTCTGCACTTTCTGCGTGTGCGGAATCACAATCGTTCCCAATCAGAAAGTTCTCGCGTATTATCCCTACAACTACCTCGGATGTCCTCCAGGGTATCATAATATAAGGGTAAATGGAATCGATGACTAATTTCAGAAATTACCCGGGAACAGCAGTGTCACTTGATGAAGTGCCTGAAGAAAGAAGAAAAGAATTCAAAAACTTGGGAGTTCCAGGATGGATTCCCATCAAGTGGAAGTGGAATGGGGAAGAAGTAGAGAAAAAGAAGGGCTTGGAACCTAAGCCATTCTTTAATCTTATTCATAAAAGGTATAGTAACGTCCGGGAGTGGGAACGTAACTAATTTTAAGTTTTCATTACATATTATGTTCAGTCAAGTACAGCGAATTACTGAGGATTGCGAAGAAAATCTGACTGATAAGAACTTCATAAATGGCGAGTGAAATCATTATTGTCACAAATAGTGTACCCTTACATCTATTATTCCAGAGCTAGAAGAAGTACGGATGAAGTTCAGAGCTCCTACGTTTCCTCTGGATAATGAAGCAATGATGCGGACCATAGAGATCGTTGATGTTCGTCGTTATCATCATTTGTAATGTTTTTGTTTGATCTTCTCGTTTGCAGGATAATATCTATCCGAAGGGCTTCAGGAAACAACTTTGGGAGAGAAAGGAGGTGAACTCTCAGTAAATGATAATCAAGGAAAATGATCAATAGGTTGCAGGTACATGAGTGCGAGTGTGAAATTGATAAAGTAACGAAGAAAAAGTGCAATACTTCTACATGCCTGAATCGAGTGGTACAAGTGGAATGTCCTGAGGTAGATTACGAACGCATTTACTCATTAGATAATATAAAGTGAATTTAAAGTTCATTTGCAGTCGTGTGGTAAATATTGTCAGAATCGAGGATTGGCCAATCTGATGAAGGAGAGAAAGGAAAGACAGTTGAATCCATCTGCAGATAAGGTTGCATTGAAATATGAAGTGAAAGAGAGTGCAGGGAAAGGAATGGGAGTATTCGCTACTGCCCACTTCGAACCCGTAAGTGAACATTTCTATCTGGATTTACAAATTGGAAATCGACCGACTATATATTTTTAGCTGGATTTCGGACTCGAATATGTAGGAGAAGTCATCGATACTGAAGGATTGACAGAGTAAGAAGCTTACATTACTATCTAGACTTCATCGAATTCGATGAATCCTCTTTTTTTTCATCTTGGAAAAGAAAATTGGAATGGTAATTTAATAGATTTTAGGAAATTAGAAAGGTATAATTTCAGAAGCCTGAAGCGTACGGAAGATGTGAGATCCAGGGACGAGTGGCCATTTGCGATGGGACTCAAATCAGGTTATTTTGTCGACGCTCGATTCAAGGGAGGATTAGCCAGGTGACAAATACAAAGTTTCTGCACAGTAGATATATATGCCATATTAATTTTGAAGGTATGTGAACCATTCGTGCGATCCCAATATGAAAGTGGATATGTTTGAAGTACCCGTAAAGTATGATGCTGATGATGATGCTTGGGTACGTTCTTTACTGTTACACTTTTCTCTTTTATTTTACTAGGAGGGCTCTGAGGAAGCGAGCGAGAAATGCAAATGGTGGACATACTCTCCTCATTTTGCATGCACTCTCACTCGTTGCTGTCCGTCTTGGACGTTTGACAGATATTCAATACGCAATAACTTTGGTCATTGATGAGATATCAAATCTGTTATGGCAAATGAATGCGACAAAAAAGTGCAGTCAGAATGATCATTTACATTTTCCTCTTAGTCCTCCTTTAAACATATCATATCTATAGTCATTTTGAGTACGAGCCGAGACTGAGGATTGACATTCTGAAGAACATTAAACCGGGAGATGAGATGACAATGGACTACAAAATGGCCAAGTATACATTTGTTTTTACCATATCGCAATTAAATAATGATCACAAACATTTCAACTGTGCCCATCCATTCTTCTTTTGAAGATTATTTTTAGAGCTGAAGGGCACTCCTTAGATAAATGTTATTGTGAAGCTACGAACTGCACTGGATTCATTGGAAAGAATGATGATGAAGATGATGATAGTGATGATGATGCAGATAAAGAAAATGCGAAGGTGAATACGATTGATAAGAATAAACGCAATCATGGATAACCAATCTTATGCACAAGGTCTTTAAAATGAATTTTTGAAAACTTTGGCTTCAGAAGAATCAGACGAAGAAGAGAACATCTGCGAAGAAGAGGCGACAGTCTATGAACAAGTGAGTGGAGAGTTGAAAAATATGTACAGAGCAGACTTTGGGTTCTGAATTCGATGTCTCACAATCAGAGTAATATCGCAGCAGATATTACTCGGATGTGTACCTCCAATTTGGATCCAAGAAGAAAGGGGTTTCCCAGTTGAAATCAAACAAATTTCCAAATTGTTCCCCTCCTTCCTGATCGCAACTTGAAAATTTGCTTGATTCCAACTCGGATTTGCACAAAAGTTATATCTACGTGAAGAAATTAAAGAGTACAATGTGGTTTATTGGTTCAATTGAAGAGTGTCTTCGATGCGACGGTCGTCTGGGTCAAACGATCACTCTAAGAAAAAGAAGTGAAAGAAGGATGAGATCTTCTGAAATGATGGTTGCTGTTTCGAGCAAGTGCCAATTTTTATCGAGCTACAGCTGTATCTATCGAACTGTATCTATCTATGTAGTACTTATCTGTATATTTTCGTATCATACCAAGGCACCAAGTTAGATACCAAGACTAGTGCCTCGCTTGTCTCTCGATTTACCACTTTACATTTTCCAGTGTCTCTCATATTTGTCAACTGTCTTTTGCTTTACTCTTGTCACATAATCATTGTTTTGTGCAATCCTCCGATTTTGTTCTCACAGAGTAACCTCTTTCACTTCTAGGTGACCAATTACCAGGAATTTCAATTAAATTATCGTTATTTGGTTTATCATGTAATGTAATGAACAATATTTTAAATCAAATGATAATATTCATGGAGATTCGCAAGTATCTACATTGTGATTCCTCACTTTTATTGAATCAAATATTCAGTATCTCTCAAAGATCCGTAGTTAGTAAATCCATTTCTCCCGATTTCATCGACTTTGCTCTTGAACCCAGATAGAGTTCTTGAGGCAAGCTTCAGTTCGATGTCTCGTGGAGATTTGTCCTGGAATTATGTTTTTTTGTTATTGGAAAAATATCTTTTGAGCAGAATTAAGAAGATCATCAACTTCAGAAATAAATGGCCTCACCTTTGTTTCAGGAAGGAATAGGAAAAGTAGAATGGCTAGTATCAAAGAAGGAATTGAAGAGAGGAGCAGCAGAGATAACGGGGGTGAAACCAACTAAAAAAAAGAGGATTTATTCAGATACACGATGAAAATTAATTACCGATAGAGGTAGATAGAAGAAAGTAACAATCATTGAAGAGCAGAGAAGAAGTCCAGTTGAGAGAGATTGGAAGAGGGGAACGTACGGGAGGGCGACGAGTTCAGATGTGAGGAACCAAGCTGGGGCTCCTGAAGAAAGAAAGAAAGGAGTGAAAGATCAGTATTTTTTTCACTCGAAGAATTCATTTTATTGAACTGTAATTCCGCATGCATTTAACTGTAGTGGAAAATTCGAAAAATGTTACAAAAATATCCCTTAACTCCGCTTTTTTCAAACAAAATAGTATCCACAACTCACCAGCACCCAGCCCAATAGACGCCTTGGTCAGAGCGAAGAATAAAAGGACGACTGATGGAAGAGAAGAGAGAAAGAATGAAGCAATGAAATTGAAGAGTGCGGTGAAGATTAGACCGAGAATGATGAGAGGACGACGACCAAAGCGATCGACCTGAGACGGGAAAGAAGTAAAGAAGCTTCCACCATACTCATAGCGATTTAACAACTACTATGTACTTTGGATGGGGTACAGCGGTATAGAAAAGTACTGTAAGACATGCGTAAACCCTTGCTGACCAGACTTGGCTCGTTTACCCACGATACGGCATGACTGACCAGGAATGAACCTCCCAGACTGGCGAGTACGAGTACAACTCCCAGTCCAAGACTCATCAAATCAGCAGAGTGATCAATTTCAGGAATGTAGCCGGTCGATGGATCCTCTCCTTGGGCTCCCTGAAAGAGAACAACCGTAACCGTGAAATTTGTTGTGGGACCCACATGGAGTATGGTAGACGAGAAAGTATCGATTAGGTCATCAGCAGTGAATGAGTAAGAGACGGCAGCGAGGGATCCAATGGCGAAACCCTTCCACGAAGCAGATGGAATACGACTGTAGTGGGGTTATTGTAGAATACGGTAAACAGATTATCGATTACCTTCGAGGAGCGCCTTTCATTGCGTGAGAAGTGTAGTCATTCTGTAGACTTAGTAGATCGGCATTCACGCCTTGATAATATTTCAGCGAATCGAGAACTGAAAATATTAGTTATGCATAAAGGAGGACTCTGAGGAATCGATTGGCAGGTAGCCAATTCGCAATAACAATATAAATTTCGGAAATCTGTTATGGTTGGTGAAATCATAAAAATAAACTGTCATCATTATCACTTAATTTTTCCTCTTACTCCTCCTTTAATCTTGGTGCAGAATTGCTGTTACTACAATCACTGATCAACACTGTTGTTCCTTATGAAAAAAATCTAATGCAAACAAAAAAAATCATTAGATTTCTTACCCTTCGTGACCTCAACACCTTCGTGCATGAGATAGTGTGGAGTGGGAGGAGTAACAGAGAGAAGGACAATGAGCAGGACCTAGAAGAGAGATCAAAGATCAATAAGGGGCGGAGTCTAACTTACGGATGGAATAGCGGCGATAAGTTGTAGCCATACGATACGGTATTCTCCCATAGGGAAAAGGGTTTCGGATCCGAAGAGAAGTCCGAGAAGAGTTCCCACTGCTTGAGAAACTTGCTGTAGTGAATACAATTTTTATAACTTTTCTATGATAATCTGATTTTGTAACATTCTGATTGGATCTTCGAAAAATAGATAATTACCTGGAAGGTGCTGAGTAAACTTCGGCTTGCTGGATTAGAGATTTCAATTAGGAAGAGGGGAAGGAAGCAGAGAGCCGCTCCAGCCTAATGAAAGATGATGTATGGATGAGATGGAGATTGAATACAGAAAGTGGCTTACCTGAATTCCCACGAGGAATCGACCACCACATAGTGCGATGTCGAGTAGAACTACACCTGAAGAAGTAAAAGGTCATTACACACTGGCGCCTATTTTTTCATTATTTTACAATTAATTCGTTGAAGAGTATTGAAGATTGTCGGTTTGTTGAAGAAAGTTTTCACTAGTATAGATACACGGTCGTTTTATTCATTACTGTTGGAATATTAGTCTAATGTTCAAATTGTTCGGTGTTATTTTGGATGATACATGAGAAACAAGCGGCAAATCAAATCAGCACCTAGAAGGCTGTGCAAAAATCGTAGCCACTAACAATTGTCCGATTGACTAGTGCACGCATTGTGCGATTGTGCTTTTCGGCTCTCTCTCTGATTACTCATCTCACTATTTTCTCTGATATTTCGTAGTCTGGTGGGTATGGTATCTAATCGCGTGCCAAAATGAAGGAAATATTGAGAGAAAGGATCAATCGAAGATCATAAAGAGTTGACAACTTGAAACACTTTTGAGAGTTGATAAGGAATGATCGATTGATTCCAATTTTAGTCTTCTGCGTGAAAATAATTCTTCAATAGGTAGTTGACCCTGTTCCACTTAGATCACGCGGAATAAAACTAGGGTAGAACATTGATAGTAAAATAGAGTATACCCCGTGAAGAACATGGCTCATCAAAAAATAGGAGTAGGGAAATTTCGAAAATAAGAAAAAAGAACGAACCAGCGGAGGGAAGTGCAGCCAATAGCTGGAGGGCGCATCCGAGAAGAGAAGGGAAGGAGAGAATTCCCATTGAGAGTTTGGTACCGAGACGAGATACCATGATGGGCATCTAAAGATATTGGTCTTTTCAATGTTTATGAGTCCAAAATTGATGCTTTCATTGATTTCTAAAGGGCCTAAAGGTGTATTTTTCTTGATGTCGACATGAAAAATCTCAAGACTACGTGTAAAATGCAGAAGTTCTGATCAACAGAGGTAAAGGAAGACATCTCGTGCATTAGTACGAGAGCGTAAGAAAATTAAAAAATAATGTAGATACGAATAAATCTTACAAGTAAGAATCCAACGATGGATCCAGGATAAAAGGATGAGACGATTGTACTCCATTGAGAAGACCATTCATCTGCTGAGAGAGACACTGACGGGCCATGACTCGTCTGCAGTGATTATTGATTGATCTGGGAGTGAATTATTGATTGATTACCGTACTTGATATGCTCTGCTCGCGAGTTTATGAAATGCTCTTGCTGATGTGTTCACATAAGTTATCTGCAAAAGGGACCGATAAGGACAGCAAGCAGCGCGTGACATCACGATAACATCCTTGTTATCACTAGTTCTTCCATCAATACCGTATCCTACCGTAATCCCCCCTAGGGCCCTTGACCTACCTGGAAAGCGAACTGCCAGTTTGCACAGAATGATGCAACGGCAGCGATAATCAATAATCTGGGAGAATAGAGTACCATCCAACGTCCAATGCCCAACTCTCTATTGATAAGGAGTGTGTAGACCCCTTTTGTCTCTCTGACGGTATCACTCTCTCTCTCTCCCCCTCCCTCTCCTTCCATCCATTCAGAGAAAGAGGGCGGAGTCTCGACCCTTGAGATCTCAATCGACTTGTCTAGTCTCTCTTCCTGTTCCATCCTACCCTTTCAATTGGGTATCAGTCATCGTATGGGTCTCGCTAGAAGATATCTCTCATTGGTCATCTATATCGCTGCCCTATTCTTCTCGGTATGTTCACAATTATAATTCGAGAACTAAGAAATCCCTGCATCCTTGCAATAGTCCCACAAATCTGAACTGTTTGTGGGGCTCAACTTGATTTCTTCAATTCCTTGATTATTTTTCTAATTGCTCTGGATGCTGAAAAAAATAATTGTATGGATTCGATGAATATTGTAGGTTCCTCTATCTCTCGTAGTCTGGTTCGTCAGAAAGGAGTTCATCCAGGAGACTACCGTAGCCGGCGACAAGAAAGTCAGTTATCGATTCGATTCTGCAATTTCTTTGGTTCATCAATTTTGGACCATCACACGCAAAAATCGGTTATTCGAAAGGAATGTAGGGTAGACCTAGACGGCAATTTATGGCAATTCAACAAAAATCAAGTTTCGCAATTTTCAAAAGCATAGACTTTGCCTCCAACTCATTCTCATGTACTTTCCCCCATCCTTTTCTCCATCCGCTAATAATCATCTCTCTCGATCTCAGAAGCATCTTCCTTTCCCCTTTCATTCCACTTCGTCTCACATCCGGAATTCTCCAATAGATCCGATCATCCCTCTCTCTTCTCTTTCCATTCTTTACTTATCTCCGTTTTTAATCTACATCTCGAAACATGAAACAATCCTCCCCCAGTCTCCCATCTGATTGCTTCCCCTTCCCTCATCCTTCACTTTCACTTTCTGCGCCTTTTTGGTCTCACCGAGCTGTCTAGATTTATGAAGTTCAAAGCCCAAGCTGTATCGATTACCGTACTCTACCGTAATCCTACCGTAATCAGGCATGCTTGTCGTCATCATCCACCCCGAACAGTGGAACGGCGGCTCGGATCGATGCACGGTCGCCCTGCTAAGACACTTCGTTCAGGTATACGGTAGTTTCAGATTAGGTGGTACGGTTGCTCGAAGAATATGGTAGCTTGTATTGATTATCCTTTTCCAGGCGGGACACAGGGTCGTCTGGTACACAACGATGATCGATGAGTATTGGAAGGATCACTCCTTCGACGGCGTCGGTAAGGAACGAATCGATCGATAATTTTCGACTACCGTAATCCAGGAATACCGTAATCAGGAAGTTCCGTTCAGAAATTCGTCTGGTTCCTCTCAAATTACATCCGGGTGATTGGTTCACACAGAACGTCGCTCTCGGTTGGTCTCTCGTCACTTCGGACATCAATCCCGATCTGATCGTAGTCGATCACTCAGCCAGGTACAGTATCCGAGCACGATCGACGACTGACTTTCTTCCTGTTTCAGTTGTGTCCCCATCATCAAGTGGCGATTCCCCTCAACGAAGGTTCTGTTCTACTGCCATTTCCCCCAGCAGCTGGTTAACCCGACGAGGTTCTTCCTCTACAGGTACGGTAGAGATTACGGTAGGAGGATTACGGTATTGATTGGAGATGGTACTCTAATATGATCGGAATCGTGGAGGATACACTGTTCGACTATACGGATGTAATCATGGTCAACAGCAAGTTCACAGGTAGGTCTGGAAATTAAAGGAGGAGTAAGAGGAAAAAGTGTTGGGGATTCCCACCACGAATCGGGATTCCACTATGGTTCTAGAGACCAAAACCCATGCTCTCAGATTCATTCACTTTTTTCCTATTACTCCTCCTTTAACAGCTGAGGGAGAATTGGATAATTGGAAACGAACAACAACCTTTCAGCATCCCAATTCACTCGAGTGATGCCCATGTTGAAGGATAAGATCCGAGTGGTCTACCCGCCATGTGATGTGGATGCGATTACAGCTGGAGTGATGAAACCAGTGTCGAGAAAGGTGAGAAATGGACTTGAAAGCGGGATTCAGTGCATACTTTGTAGATCCGCCCGGCCAATCCCTCCTACATCTTCCTTTCGGTCAATCGATTCTGGCCCGAGAAAAGACTCGACATTATCGTCGAAGCTGCTGGTGAGAGGCTTTTTTTCTTACAGTATCTAAAGGCTACCGTAACTCTCCTTCTTTCAGCGATTCTCAAGCGGAAAGGCATCAAGGCTGTGGTGAAACTTGCTGGATCAGTCATGCCTCACATCCCCGAATCGAAGATCTACTACGAATTGTTGGAGAAGATGATCGAGGTATACTGTAGTTCGATCGAAAATTAATTTTCTTCCTACAGTATGGCAAGTCTTCTGTTTAGGAACTAGACGTTCGCGACATGGTCACTTTGATTCCTTCTCCATCCGAAGAGGAGAAGTTCCGACTGTATCAAGAGTGTGATTCGGCCCTCTACACTCCTCCTAATGAACACTTTGGAATTGTTCCCATTGAAGCACTCGAACAGAGGAGACCAGTGATCGTTTGTGATTCTGGAGGACCTTCCGAGACCGTGATCGAGGATATTACGGGAACGAAGGTAAGGAAAGAGGACTGACAGATTGATCTTTGATCTTTGCAGATTGCCCTTCCTTCGGGAGATCTTCTGGCTGAGGCGATGGTCCATCACATTCAGAAGCAGGATTGGCCTGATCTTGATGATGATGAACCATATGAGAAACAGGTGAGGATTTTCACTTTAAATTTATTTGAAAATGAGTCGAAAAAAATAGGACGTTGCATTTGAATAATGATGAAATTTCTATTAAAGGAGGAGTAAGAGGAAAATTTAAAAGATCATGCTGACTGCACTTTTTTAACGCATTCATTAGCCATAACAGATTTTCGAAATTCCCATTTTTATATCTATTCAATGACCAAAGTTCCTATTGGCTGTCTGTCAAACATCCCTGCCGGGTAGGCAACGAGTGAGAGAGCATGCAAAATGAGGAGAGATCGATTCATCATGGTTCTCCTTCAAGTAGGAAGAATTATGAAGATACGGGGTTGAATTGAAGAGATGATGAAGGTGTATTATTCCAGAGAGCCCGATTCGATGAACTTTACTCGACTCGCGGATTCTGTGCTCAAATCGATGAGGCAATTCATCAACTACTTCCCCATTATAACCCAGTGAATAGAGTGAGAGCTCTGGCCTGATCTACGATACAAGACCCTCATCTTACTGTCTTCATTTATGTTATGGTCAAGTCTCTCAAGTTTCTAGTTTTGTAATAGCCTCAATGTTTCCAAGCAGTGTATCCTTGTTCTAAGCTTCAATTATTTCCTCAGTTCTTGCAGTCCTTAGTTTCTTTCGTTTAGTTTTTTTTTGTATTTCATCAATCTCTTCAATCCTATTCAATTCTCTTCAGTCTTTCAAATTCGTAATGTCTTCTAAACTTTCAATCGTCGTACCCCGTCTTTCATCTTCATAATCAGTCTCTTCCAGTTCAGTCAATCACTTCATTCAGTGCAACAACGGATCATCCAGTGCATTATTATTAATTTATGAAGCATAATTATCGATCGTCCCTGTGCTCTTCACTTGTCCAGAGATAATAAACTTTTTGATCAAAATTCTTCATCAAAACATCACATCAGAATCCTACAAAAAAACGAAAAGGAATGAATAGTTCGAAGGCCAGGGACACCCTTTGATCGGAATTTACGATAAGCGAACATTTTTGTGACTGAATTGTAGACGACTGGTTCGAGAAGATGTCTGATCCAATGACGAAACGCGGATCTGGTTCTCGAAAGGAGAAAGTTTTCTAATGGACTAATTAGGGCAAGATCTCTATCGAGACCTGTACCTTCTCATCTATCCCGCATAGGGCTGTACCCGCATTGAATGGACACGAATCACGAATTGACACATCAAATATCGATTTATCGCCTTATTTTCTGCCCTTTCCGGCCGTAGCATTGTACAATGTCTCCAGTCTCTTCCAATCATATCGTTCATATTGATGATGGAAGACTACGAAGTACTCATTCGGCCAGTGCACGTCGAATCCCTGAGAACGAGGATTGTGAAAAGTCAGTAGTCGATAGAGTACCGTACCTCTCGATGGACTTGTTCGAAGGGAAGACAGAGTGATTGCACTCCCATCAGTACATCATCCAATGGGAGAAGGGGAATTGAACAAACTCCATCGTAGATCTCTTTTACTGCACTGCGAGAGAAGACCATCGATGATCCCTCAAAGATCAAAGATCAACATGGACAACCAAGAATAGGTATTACCTGGACGAATCTCGGATAACACATGTGTGGGTAGGAGTCTCCGGAGACATACCAGGTAATCCATGGGAAGATTAGACGAGGATAGCCCCTGGACACCTTGCCCACCACCCAAGTATCGTAGAGAGGAGGCAGATCCATCTGAGACCCAAGAGAATTCAATTGGGAATACGGTAGGACTACAGTACCTCTTTGAGATTTTGTACGTGCAGAACGACATCGTCATTGGTAACGACGAGTTTCGTGATGGAAGTGGGAAGAGTGAGGAACCATCGATAGGTAAGAGTCATTTTCTTGCTAGGACAAGAAAGGAATTATTGATTGAATGGATCGATAATCGATATTCTACCTGAGTGAATAGTAGGAATCAGGATAGTCGAACTGCATGATATCTCCATGTTCCTTCGCCTCTTTCGATAGATCAGCGCCTTTTGCTACAGCGAAGATCACAGGAGCATAGCTGAAGATATCGATTGATTTTTATTAAGGTAGATACCGTACCCCTTGGCGTCCTTTGCCCAAGTTCTTCGAATGTAATTACGGTAATCAGAGGCTTTGGGTGCAGATCGAACAACGATTACGGTATCGAAAGAATGTGATGGAAGACGAGGTGTGAGAATGAGTTCGACGTCTTCCTGATACGGTAGAATTATCGATTGGACCACATCTACCGTACTCACTTTGAGTGAGCATGCTTCTTTCGTCGATCGCTGACCCGAGAAGAGTCTCTGTACGCATTGTTCTGTATCTGTTGCATAGGGTGTGTGAGATAATAGATCCGATTGGGTGTAACATGCCAATCGAAAGACAAGTAATGATCGTTCGAGGTAGTTTGTTACCTGAAATAAAAAATTCTGATTGCGTGGATCGAGAGAGAAAGCACTCTTATCTGCTTGATCTAACGAAGCAAGAAACGCACAAGCACGTAGGGTAAAATCCAGATCAGCTGGATAATCAATAACTTCTGAGGACAGAGATGATTCCGCTTATCTGATAAAAGCAAACGGCGTAATAAAGAGACGAGCATCAGAATTGTATTGAGACTTCGTCGATCGAAGTGAGGGAAAAGCGATGCGGACACAAGTGAGGCCACGCCCATTCTTTTGTCTGCACCATCCAACCAGGTACAATGTTTGACACTATTTTGAGTAAATTTGGACAACTACATTAGGGGGAGAAATAAGAATGTTGATGGGCCTGCAACAACAACAAAAAAATGGCCTGCAACAACAACAAAAAAAATACGAAAAATAAATAGTATTCGACAAATTAAGTAGTCTGTGATTTAAATCATGTATCTTGATTTTTTAGCCCTCACTACGAATAGTCTTTCTTTTTAAATAAAAGTATACAATTAGTGCAAAAATAAACATTGAAAAATTATATCATAAGTCTGACCGGGTATCTGCTCCACTGATAGTTACGGTATAATTTAAAAAGCCGCGGTTTCAATGGTCTCACGCGGATCTTTTTCAGGTACTGTAGCTCAGAATTTCCGAGTAATTCCTTCTCTTTATTTTAGGCCTTTTCCCGTTTTTGTACCGTTTTGCATTTTTGAAATTTGCTTTTTTGAGGAAGTTATTTTTCTTATACATTATTCATTGTAGCGTTTCGACTCATCACCGGGAATCAACTCAGCCAAAATGGTCGCCGTCAAGAAGCAGGTTAGTGGAAACTCTGGAGTTGGAGTTCGGGCAGAGATGGATTCTCCGAATCCGGAGTCCGGTTTATCCGACTGAGAAGGAGATTCCATCTCTTGAGCCGCCGAACTCCTCGTAATGACCAGTGAGCTCGGAAACTTTGTTACAATCTTAATTTTGTCATTTTTCAGAAGAAGTCGGCGGAGAACATCAACTCCAGACTTTCCATGGTCATGAAGTCTGGCAAGTACTGCCTCGGATACAAGCAGACCCTCAAGTCCCTCCGCAGTGGAAAGGCCAAGCTGGTCATCATCGCCAGCAACACCCCTGCCCTCAGGTAATATTAATTTTTGTTGCGCATAATTTCGTGATGTCCATGACAATGAAGACTTGGAAAACAGATAGACCATGCATGAAAAAACTCATTTCAAGCTAAAGCTATACTGATCAAATATTCTATCCTCTTCGAACCTTTGGACTCCATTTCGTTTATTCGAAAATAATGTTAGGCAGGAGAAAAAGCTAAAGGCATGACATGCGTAAACTTTAGTAAATATTTCTGGTTTGATTAATGTTCATGTAATTCCTGAGGTATTTCGGAAGCATTATTTATGTCCATTTCTTTTTGCTCAAATTAAGATGCAGAATTGGTTAGTAACTGTTCAGTTCAATGAACTGCACATGGATGGATTTAACCAAGAATTTTGCGTTTAATGATTATTATTACAGAAAGTCTGAGATCGAGTACTACGCCATGCTCGCCAAGACCGGAGTCCACCACTACAACGGCAACAACATCGAGCTCGGAACCGCCTGCGGAAAGCTGTTCCGTGTCTGCACTCTTGCCGTCACTGACCCCGGAGACTCTGACATCGTCAGAAGCATGCCCGCGGAGACCGCATAAGCTTGTTATCACATTTGTTATCGTTAATCGTTGAATAAACGGTTACACATCATTTGAGTTAATGCTCACCACATCGGATAACCGCAAAGAGTGCTTGCTACTTTCATGTAGCATTATTTGGCAAACGTTAAGCTTCGAGTGCACACAAGGATATAATAGTGTTTTGTTCGATATTCTTCTTGACATAGTTTCGGCTTTCTACTTGACTAATTTTCGAGTACAACTTGTTCTGGATCCAGAATGCATTTTGACTACGAATTTGGTTCTCGGGGGTTTCGAAACAAGTTATCATTGCATGTCAAACGTTCATATCGTAACTAGTGATCTATGCCTGTTCTTTGTCGCGAGAACTTTGTGATATACAGATGGCTCGTGATCCTGTCCGTCGAAAGCCGTTCATCATTGGGGTTGCTGGAGGAACTGCTTCTGGAAAGTCGCTTGTGACAGCTAAAATATTCGAAAGATTAGCTGCAACTGAAACCAGCAAGCAAGTTGTCACACTGTCATTGGAATCGTTCTATCGTGATCTGACTTTCGAAGAGCAGAAGAAGGTTTGGACTGGAGATTACGACTTCGATCATCCAGGTTTACTTGTGGTGTAATAATTTCGTAAGTGTGAGTTGTTTTGAGGTGCTTTCAAGTTCGGTGCTCTCGCTGATGCAATTCAGTCACTACAGAACGGAGAGCCCGTGAAAGTCGGTCATTATGACTTCGTTGACCATTGCAAGTGAGTAATAGAATAGGACTGCCACTGAGTATGAATCTCCGTTGAGAAAGGGAGATACGACCATCGAACCGGCTGATGTTATCATAGTCGAGGGAATTCTTGTCTTCTATGATGAGAGAGTAAGGAAACTAATGGATATGAAGCTATTTGTCGACGCTGATGCCGATATCAGACTGGCTAGACGAGGTAAGGAGAGGGTAGAGACTGAGGAAGATGCCCTTTCTAGTGGAGCGTGACACTGTTGAGAGGATGCGCGACCTCAATCATGTCCTCAAGCAGTATATTGGAAAGGTGAGTAATATTATAACATGCAATTTCGAAGAAATTACGGAGAAACCAATTAAAATAGTGTAAGGATAATCCGTTTCATTTGTTAGAAATGTATATTTCCACGGTTAAAATAATCTGGTTTACACAGATAGATTCTCAAGGATAAAATACAGGTGAAACCAGCGTTCGAGGAGTTTTGTCTGCCTACGAAGAAGTACGCAGATGTGATCATACCCAGAGGAGGAGAGAACGATGTCGCCATCGATCTACTAGTACAACACATACAGGTGGGTTATTGTTGTTTGTAGTATGGCTGAGATTATTGTGGTTTGTATTGAAGTTAGAAAAATATTTGACACTGCTACACGCAAGCAAGTATAGAACACTAGAAAGAATAGTGTAGAAGGTGCCAGAAGGAAAGAAAATTCTAGGCGCGGAGTTTCGCGTTTTCGTGGTTTAATTTTGTTCTAGAAGATATTCCTCAATGTTCTTTTACCTCATAATTCGTATTACTAGGAGCTGGTTCGAACTCCACGTGGTTCACCCGAGACGAGTGTTATCTCCGCCTCTCCTCGACCAACGAACAGACCTCGTCCCCATTAACAGCTTGTCTTATCTACTCTTTCATAATCACTAATCAGTTCCATCCTCTTCTTCCCTCTTCCCATATCGGTTGCTTGTTTCTCATTTGTATTTGCTTTCGGCTTCTAATTTGTTTTCTTTATTTTCGGGTGTAGTCAATAGCTTTCGTTTCGTGCATTTTCCCCAATCGTTCCATCCATTTTGCCTTACATGAACCATCTTTCATTGAGAGATACGGAGTAGTTAAGAGCTCTAAAGTAGTTCCTCCTCCCTCAGACCATGATCTGTGAATTACATGTTGTTATTCCATACAATGTTGGATAAAATCAATGTTAACTGGATAATCAGAAGGGAAAGAAAACGCGGTTGAAGTGTCCGAATGTGAAATATTTGAGCGAGTATCGGGGAATCTGCTCCAATAGTGATTTCAGTTGTATGGATTTCTCGAAGGAGGAACAACCATGCGAGAAAAGAGTCTGTATTGGAGCTGATGAAATATTCAAGAAGGGAGCCAAATTGGTAAAGGAGAGAGGTAAGTGAGGGATAAATGAGTGGGGCTGCTTATCTTATCGGGTATAATTCTCAGATGCAACAGCGCCCTCGACTTCCAAGGGAGAGCAAGTGAAGCACACGAGGTAAGAAAATGGGATGAATCCTAAGGTCAAGAGGAGGGATAAGTACTCTCTTTCATGTAGTAATGGTGAACAAATGCGAAAATTGAGTACATCTTTAAGAAAATCATAAAAATAGAGGTATTTTCTTCCTCGTTCATTCGATTGCTAATTGTCTTATTTCTCCAAGAGTGATGAAAGCAATGAAGTGCAGTGATGTCACTCCCTTCCATTTCAGTGAATGTCCCGCAACGAAGGAGTCATTGGGTACTGCATCGTGGACATTCCTCCATACGATGAGTGTCTACTTCCCGGAGAAACCAAGTGACAAAGAAAAGGAAACTGCCAAGAGATTCATGTACGACTTCTCAAGGGTATGTTCACTATTGGGATTCATTTACCGTGATGAAAACGATGAAAAAGAGAAGAACAGTGGTGTAGTTGCTTTGAACTAGTTGCCTATGATTATGGCTAACTGGTGATTCAATGTCAGTACACTTAGTGAAATCGTAAACTTGGTACGGTGGAGTGTGGTTGCTTAGAAGAAATGATTTGTCTATTATTCACATTACTTTATCTACATGGAATGGGAGGGAGAAACTATTTCTTCTCCTCCTTTTTCTCTTCTTTCTTTTCTTCTTCCTTCTTCTCCTCTTTCTTTTCTTCCTCTTTCTTTTCTTCCTTCTTCTCCTCCTTCTTTTCATCCTCCTTTTTCTCTTCCTTCTTTTCTTCCTGCAAGTGATCAGTAAGTGATCATGTCTGGTGGTTTATCTACCGTACCTTCTTCTCTTCTTTCTTATCATCTCCTCCTTTCTTGTCTTCAGTCAGTTCGAAGAGACAGAGTTGTCTGCACACTCCTTGTGGTTTCGTGTCGTTATTCCAGATCTCAAATGGATTACGGTAGACACCACAAGAGACACCACGAGTGCGTCAATACCTGTCTGGGATTCTTATCTCCATCAGCCTTCTTATCACTCTTCGTGTGGTAGAATGCGAAGAAGTGTTTCAGATTCTCTGGCACTGACTTGCCCATGAACGAGATCTTCACCGTTACAGTCTCCTGTAAGAGACGACGTTTAATATTCGTCGGAATCTACTACACCATCCTCACCTTAGGTTCAATGAATCCCAGTGGCTGACGTACACGGAAGATGTCGTTGGCGGTACACTTGATCTGAATAAGATCAATAAGTGATACCGTAATCCTCTGGATACCGTACCTTGTAGCACTGTCTATCAGGGGAAGTATTCGTAATCGTTCTTTCAACTGTGATCGGGTCGCCCAGCTTTCCCTTGAACAACACCTTCGCATCGGGATCGAGTTTGAGCTGAAGAAAGAGGTGGTTAGATGGGGATCCTTGGGGATCCCTGGTGACCCTTGAGGATCTCTGGGGTCAAACTCACTCCAAAGGGTGGCTCTCCTGGCTTGGCTGCATCGGTTTTGGCTGCGTCTCCTCCTTTAGCTGCCATTCTTGAAGAGACGAGTGAGAGGGGGACCACTCGGAACGAGTGACAACTAGTTGAATGAGGGAAGGAGGAAAGAGGAGGAGAGGAAGGGGGACGTGACTGGAAAGATTGAATTCAGTGCAAGTGCAGATTGATATGGAAATTTATTCATTTTCTAATATTGGCAAGATAAATGAGGGAAATGATATTGATTCAATTAAGGTATTGTTCGTTCTACGTGATGGTCGAAGTGAATATCAATAATTAAATAATGTCTTTATTTTAATATTTAAATTACATAAATTTGCAGTTGTATCCGTGTCCACCGTGTGCGGCGGATATGCGTGCTGATCTGAAGGAGAATCCGCCCCAAGTTGGATCGAGGGACGAATTCGCCGGATGGATGTGTCTACTACACAATAGAGTCAGCTATTTTTTGGTTCCTCCGTGGTTAGCCTAGCAGAGATCTCCCTATCTCACCAAAGTACCTTGAGTAAAGGGAAAATTTTACTGCATTTTTACTATACTTTCGATTGATAATCATCAATTCTATTTGCTAAAAGACGATTGCCCAACTTGTGAAAGATGTTGTATTATTGCAGGTGAATGAGAAGATGGGCAAGGATCTCTTCGATTGCTCGAAAGTGCTCGAACGATGGAGATATGGCCCTGAGGACGGAAGTTGTGGTCCCAGAGAGAAGCACTAAGAGATAGGACGAATACGGTGGTATCCATCGATGAAAATGTACTGTTGTATCGCAAGGCTCTGTGATTCTATCCTTTCCCCTTGTTTATAGGCACGTTGAGTTAGTAGTTGTGTTGCGATAAATCGTTAATTATATTGTGTACTCGTGAATCGAAAATGCTGTTAATTCGGTGTGATACCATCGAAATTGAAATTGAACTTGTTAATTTATGGTTTCATCTAGATTTTGAGTGGAAACCAAGCGGGTGAATGTGATGGTGCGTCGATTGGCCAATTCAAGAAACATCAGCAGGGTAAGTATAATCAAATTTTAGGGGCTATGGATTTTAGCTTGATCAGTGATGTGCACCATCCTCGGATGAACATCGAAAACGAGGGTTCGGTGTCAATTCTATTTTATATCGCGTGTTTAGCTTCCATAATCGTAGGTTATAGGCTTCAACAGCAGGGAAAATCTGAGGAATAGTCCTAAATCCGATCCTGCACTGAGCCTGAAAAATCGCAAATCGAATTGAAATTAAAAGTATGTTTCTCATCAGAATGACTCGAGTCTTTCCATCCCCGGTCGACCGAATGCTGCTGTCAATGGAATCCTCAACGGAATCGCCTTCTCTGGACCGGAGAGTCAGGTTGGTCAATCGGATGGAAGGGATTATCGATCGGATTGGGAGAAAAAGGCACTTCTTGACCCAAAGACCGCACTCTAACTTGAGGGTAACGAGAAATGAGAAAGCCGGTGATCGAAATGAGCGGGGAAGAATTAGCTCTCACCTTTGGGCACTAAAGTAAAGAAGTGCCAGAAAAAGATGGATTGCAGGGTCTTCGCGCACTATTCGCAGGCTTTATTGATCTGTACTGTGAGACGATCCCAGAATTGAGAAGAACACATCTCAGAAATGGTAAGGAAATCTCAGACATGAGAAATTTATCTCATCTTCCAGAAGTAATTCTAGGTGCATCAGAATTGTCATCATTTTCTTTATTTTTTTGCCATTGCAAACATGTTCCTGCTTTGAGAGCTTCGTAACATGCTGGTTGAAATGGGCGTGGTACCTGGTCTCTTCTTCTCTGAGGCACTCGGCCCAGTTCGTCTCGTATCATCCCAATTGTTATCCAATATAGTGAGACAAGTACTCATGAAGACACAGAAACCGTGAGGTTATTCAGTTTTTTCGTATTTTACTGAATGAAATTGCAGTCCTGACATGTCCGGTCCATTCGTCGGTCAACTGCAAGCGATCCTTACTCAGAGTCGATTCAGAACCGAATTTGAGGAGTTGGAAACGATTGGAAGAGGAGGATTCGGACAGGTTTACAGGGTGAGAGATCGTGTGATCTGCTATTGTTCAGTTTCAAACCCGGGAACCTATTTTGAAGCAACAATGTATACGAATGTATCTATGAATGTATGAACGTAGCAAAGTGGAAAATGCACAAGGAAGTTTGGATTGTACTGGAGTGTGATGGACTATTTGTAGGTTCGATCTCTTCTGGATAAGCATCAATACGCGATCAAGAGGATCGTGGCGAGAGACGAACAGGAGCAGCTTAGTCAGAGGGTACGGTAGAAGGGGAGGGGAGGGGGTATTGATAGATGATGCAATCAGTATTTCACTGAAAGGGATAAATAGGTGTGTCAGAGAGTACGGTAGGAGAGCGGGTGGGGCCACTGATTGATGGACTATCAATGCAGTATAAAGTTCAGTAGAGAGGCCCTTGTAGATTCAACTAAGTACGATAGTCTTTCAAATGAACTATTTGTAGATTCTTCACGAAGTGCAGATATTGGCAGCGTGCCATCATCCGAATATCGTCCGATATCACTGTGGATGGATTGAGGTACGGTAGCGAGTATCGATCGAGATGACGAAATGGTGTTCAGATCGAAAACGTTCCCGCTGTGGCCTCCTCATCTCCCTCTTTTACTCCTCGACCCGTTCCGAGGGAGAGAAAGGACAGTCCCAGGATTGCCATTCAGGAAATGTGAGCACATCAATACTTTTAAAAAGGGAATGATTTCTGCTCATGTATCACATGATCACTTTTTTCTCCTAAAATTGAGCGCACAAAAGAGCTGTAAAGAGTATCTGTCCAGTATGTGTGTTCAAAATAGTCTTTTCTTGTATCATAGAAACGCCGTTCTTTATCCATCGAGATCTCGTCTCATGGTCTCAATCAGACAGGTTTTCTCTCTTGATTACTCCACATATCTCCGTGCCAACATTCGGACTGGTGGGACTCAATGGTCGATCCTTCGAGGGAGTGCTCTTCCCCTTTCCACTCTCTTCCTCAGCCTTTTCTCTTTTTCTCTTCTCCAGAATCTCTGATATCGTCATCTTCGAGAAATCGATTCGCTTCGATGTCGCTGAAAAGAGTACGGTACTTCACTCTGGAAATGGATCGATAACTGACGAATTAGTTCCGGGTTTTCAGCAGAAGCCTTGAGGAATCGATCGATTTCCGCCTTTTTCGATGCAGCTTCGATCGCTTGATTCTCGTAGTGCTGTAGAGATCAAAGATCATACCTACCGTACCCCCATTGGACCTACCGCATCTCTGGCAGCAGTGAATGCGTCTCTCTCCTCTTTGGTTCTCTCTGGTCGATCATCGTTAGCTGCGGGAGTGGGTGGATCGGGCTGAAAAGGGGGCGGAGTCTGGCAGCAACTGTTGCTGTAGGACCACCCACCACGAATAGATGTCCCATGGTCCGAGCTCGTGGCTGATACGTCTCTAGAATGTTGACTTCATCGAAGAGAGGTCGACGACGTCGAGTGAGAGAGGAAGAATGGACTAATATCCACTGGAAAGGAGGGAAGATGAGAGGAGAACGGATGGAACGGAGACTACCTCGTATGTGAAGAGGGCCATTCCTATGGAGAGAAGACCAGAGAAGAATGAGGTTGGAAGAGAGCTGAGCAGAATCACAACGAGAGCTTGAACGAAGAGGAGAAAGAGGGCGATTGAGAAGGGAGATCTAAGAAGAGATCAAAGATCAATCTTAAAAAGATCAAAGATCAATCCTACATGCGCTCCTTGGACGAGTTTGAAGTGGGAGTGGGGGAGAGGACGGGATCACGCCCCGATCGAGGTGATGGCGTCACTGTTGAAACCGACGAAGACATCCAGCATCTGAGAGATTATCGATTGAAGGAGATACTGGTTACGGTAGTTATCGTAAAGTGACAAAATAGAGGGCATCCTCACCAATCTCTCCCGCCAACCGCCCGCAATGAGAAAAGTAGGAACGAATGAATGAAGGAAGAGGGAGGGAAGTAAACAATCTCATTCTCAATAGTTATTCAATTGTGCATTGTTCCATTTTGGAATAAACAAGAGATTCCTTGAGAATATTGTAAGATGAATGTTAATGAGCCCTTCCCAAATTTATGAGTTTAATTTCAGCTTCGACTCTTCTGAATCATCCGACGCTTCCCAATCAGTTGCAATGGTGGAGAATGGAGGAGGAGAAGGAGGGAACGAGGAGAGGTACGGTAGCCGTTCCAATCGATAAATGATTGTAATTACAGTATGACAAGCATTAGCAGTGTGGGTGCAGTGAAGAAGAGTCCGGTGGGAGGAAAGTTCTGGAATGGAGGAGATATCTCCAGTGAGCAGAGTACCGTATTCAGTGAGTAGAAGAAAAAGTCAGTTGACGATGATGAATAATTACTTCAGGCGAGGTTTCTCACAGTGATGCAGTGGCTGTGCCAGCAAGTAGGAAGAATGGAGAATTGAGGTAGGAGAGGGATCAGGAGGAGTCATGCTTCATCCTTATCTATTTCAGCATAGCGGATAGTAGTGTGGAGAGTGCTGTAATGAAGAAAGGGATCAAACTCAATGGAAGATTCTGGAATGGAGACACTTCCGCCGAATCGATGGGTATGGTTTTAATAGGGTCAGAAATCAGTGATACAAAATCGATAATGTCTTCATCGTTTTTAGAGCATGAATCTTCAATTCTGAACATATATAACGTTAATCTTATAATTTAAGAATTTTTATGGTATAAAACGCTGAGGGCCTTACTGATTTCGTACCTTTACTTTTTTTATTTTGTAGAAGACGAGAGCACAGACAAACACCCGTCTCCGGTGCTGGCAACGGCGATTCCATTGCCAAAGAAGAGAGGAGGAGAAGGAGATGGGAAATGGATGGATGGAAGAGAGAATGGAGGAGGAAGTGGAAAGGAAGTGGCTGTTATGCAATTGGTGAGAAAAATTGTATTGAACTATTAAATCACTATCAAATTGTTGTTTTCCTGCTGTCATAAAATGATTGGATACACATGAAAAAGCTAGTTGGTAAATTCGTTAGTATCTTATGTCTAAACTTTCAAAAGACTGGCAAAGTAAACATGGAGAGCTTTCTGGTTTAGGTTGATCTCAACGTCCTTTTTTCTACTATATTTGAAGATCATTGCAGAATATTCGAATGGTCATCTTCATCCAGATGGAATTGTGTACGACAACTGTGGAGAAGTTCCTATTGACGAGAAATGAGCAGTTGATACGGTAAGTTAATTAATTAATTGCAGTTAGTTAGATAGCATCTTGCAGTCAATCAGCCTCAGTGGATGGTCGTGAGTCTCTCTCACTCTTCCGTCAATTGATGTCCGCTGTTGAGTATATCCATGAGAAGGGACTCATTCATAGGGATATCAAGGTACTTTTTATGTTGTAAAGTTAATTTAACTGTTTAAATTACACTGCTGATTAACTTCGGCCTCGAGATTGTTTTTTTCTTCGAAGATACAGCTCATTTAACTAAGTAAAATACTGAAATTATCTTTGTATTTTCAGCCGGGTAATATCTTCCTGAAGACTAATCGTCGTACATCGGCAATGAATCTTCTCCTGGGCGACTTTGGTCTGTCGTGTCTCGACGGAGACGATACGTGGAAGGAACCAGAAGACAATGGCGCCCCCAGACAATATCGTGAGTGGACAAATAAAGTCAGTTGATGATAGGTAACATCTACTTCGTTACAGTAATCCCCTCGTTCACTCACTCGCAAGGCGTGGGCACGACGACGTATTCCGCCCCCGAACAGATGGGAAGCACCAAGTATGGAAGAGAGGTGGGTTAAACGACTTCATCCCTAAAATTATGGTTTCTATCGATATATAGTGCGCATCAAGAATGTTCTACAATTTGACGCATTGGCCGGTGTGAGAACGTGAAAAAATGAGGAGTATGCTAAAATTTTGAACACCTCCAGATGTGGATGCTGCTGATGGAGCATAATCTCTCACTTTCTCTCCAGGTTGATCTCTTCTCATCCGGAATAGTTCTTCTCGAGTTGTTCACTGTATTTGGAACGAGAAGTGAGGGATTGACAGTGATTGGAAGATTGAGAGAGGGAAGACAACTACCAGAGGATGTGGCTGGCAAATGGCCCAGTATCGTCAGTTTTTTTTATCAATCTGAACACCATTTTTTTCCTTATATTGTTTTTTTCGGGAAAAATGCACTGGAAGTTATTTAATGACTGTGAGCTGTTGTTTGACTAATTTATTGAAGTGGGTCTAATTTCAGGCTTCTCTCGTCCTCCGTCTGACATCTCTCCTTCCCGAGGACAGACCGACTGCCACTGCTGTACTCAATGAATTGAATGATGATGCCAGTGAGAGTGAGTTGATCCACAGGAATTAGAAGGCTTCATACATTATTAAATTGGGTGACAAGAAAGTTGAAAACCTTGTTTGTTTTTGCCGAACTTTTCTAGTTGGGAATGCTATCTCGTGTTATAATGACAGTTTTCGGTAACCGTAAGAAATACCGGACAAGATTCACATTGGGATAGCAATGGTTGGAATCGGGGCTGTGCGAAAATAATTTCACTCATCCTTCATTTCGTATTGTTAACGTGAGGTCAGACACAACGAGACAACATGTAAAACGAGAAGTGCGTGAAATTTTTTTCACACCTGGCTGTAATGCAATAATCTTCTCGTTCTCAGTTCGATCCCTGCAAGAGATGGTGTCTAATCAGCAGACAGAGATAGTCTCTCTTCGTAAAGAAGTACAGAGATTGAAAGTTGAATTGGCAAAGAAGAAGAATAGAGTGAGAACGGGAGAATCACACTCGTCCATGTGAGAGATAGATGAGGAAAGGGAGATCTCCCTCGTAGATCCCCCCTCCTATTGTTGTGTATTGACGTCTGTAAGTAATATTGTAGAATAGTTTTAGTTTCGTCTAGTAGAGAGACGATGTGATCTCTTCGATCTAATTCGTCTTTCGCCGCTTGTAATATATGATTGATCTAAGTCTTGTGTGATTTTCGGGTGTTTCTTTTCTTATCTCGGATAATTTAGCCATCTTTGAAGCTCAGATTAACTATTTAACTATTCGTGTTCAACTTGTTTTTGCTCAGATAAATTGAATTTGACTTCTTGTTCAAAAGTGCGTGAGTGTGCTTTCCGTCCGAGTCGGCTACGGTATCTGTCCTGTTCATCGTTTGACCAATTTGGAATGCGAAATACTACAGTACCTCTCTCTAAAGATGAGTTTACCTGTCATCACTCCTGATGATGACGAGGATATGGAGTACTTTGTGAGTTATTGATTTTAAAAAAAAATTATGTTTTGGGACCCTGAAAATCGATAATCAATCGCGATATTCCGCTCAGGACGACGATCTTCGTGATTTCTCGTCTCCTGAGACAGTAAGGGAGATGGGAGAATTGAGTGAGGGAGAGGAGATGATTGGGGCCGAGCCCTCTCGTACAGTGGACAGTGAAATCACTGCTCATGGATTCACTGGATTCAAGTCTACTCCTAAAAAGGAATTCAAGCTGAATCCTAACGTCGGATTCAAGCCCATTCCTAACGATGGATTCAGTGGATTCAAAGCTGCACCCAAGCCAGTGAGGATGAGTTACCGTATGACTGAACGATCAGTATCGATTGAACGAGTAAATATTGCAAATTTAGGCGGTGGGCAAGAGCTTCCTTGATGATACCATCTCGCTTCTGTCGCCTTCTTCCCACAATGGAGGAGGAGATTTCAATGGAAATATCGAGATGGAATCGGTGAGAGGTTGATTATGAAGGAATTACTATCAAGTGTTGAGGAAACAAAGAAATTCAAGAATTTGTCTGCTTCCTAAAGAAGGGAAATGAAAAGTAGAGAAAATGAAATTGATGAAAGGAAATCAATAATCATTTCAGAATGAGCCAGTGAAGGAGCCGAAGGTGGATGTGTTTGGAAGAAGTATCGCCAAGGGAAGAAGCAATTGGTGAGGAGGGGGAGGAGATATCTTATAGACGATAAGTCAAACTCGACCCTTCTTCATTTTCTTCATCGTTTCTTGAATGGTGCCTTTCCTGACTTTCCTTTCCTAGATCACTTTTGACAAGACGTCCCAGGAGACGAAAATGCGAACAAATAATTTCTATCATGAGCATTGCATGAACTGCGTGAATGTGGACTAGGTTTTCTAGTATTGGATGTCGGAAAAAAAACGTAAATGTCTAAGGTTCACGTCTGAGTATGGATCGAATTTCCGTCTGATGGATGGAGATCAACTTCCTAGAGAAATGACCAAACCGGCTAGGAAGGCAACCAGTGATATCAAGTACATCAAACAGTTGGTATGTTTTCTCATAAATTTATAATGATAAATCTCAGTAAGAAGCGAGTTGTTATAAATTGATGCAAGCACTATTATGGAATGAATATTGCAGTCGATTAGTCAATTGGAGTAAAATAGGGAGGAAAAAAAAGTTAAATTGCAGTACAACAGTGACATCCCTCTGCACGAATTGAGTGTGGGAGAGGACACGAAGAGAATCGGATGGGGAACATTCTTCAAGGGAGATCAAGATGCATGGAATGTATGGAATAGCGAGGTGAGTGGAGTGAGAAATACGGGGTCTCGTAATATCCCAAACTCTCTCACGGAAGACGATTGATTGCCAAGGTGTATGAGAAAAAGGTTGTGAATGGGATAACTTATTGGCTGAAATATGATGATGGACTCTTCTCAGTTCGAGCTGTCCACTCTGACTACACTGGACGTGCAAAGGAATGTGGCTGCTGCAGTGAATAGTAGAAGGAAAATGAAATGGGCCATCGGAGTCGAGAGAAATGGAATGGTACGTATTATTGATGACTTCCGATTTAATTAGTTCTTATTTATTTTTAGTATTATAATAAAACAATTATAGGTGACGGGTGTGCAGTTCACCGAGGAGGAGAAGGACATATTGAGACAGGTACGGTAGTTATCGTAGTCTTGTCGATCGATCACCTACTGACTTTTTACAGTAAGTTAAAATGGTAATTCTGATCAGGCGATCGATTTCGCACTTTCTCGTGAATTCGTCCCTGAATTGGATCCTCGCATAGTCAAGACGGAATTCGTGAGAATCTCCGCTGTCACGGGAAATCGATACCTTGTCGTCATCACTATCAACTCGCTCGTCGAATCGGTCAGTTGATCTTTGACCTTTGCCCCGGCTGATCTTTGATCTTTTCCAGCTCCATCAACTGAGTTCGGGACGAATCTTCTACCTCGTGGGTGACAAAGTGGTCATGGCGGAGAGCATAAATCAGGTACGGAAGGAGGATTACGGTACCATGAGAGTATCGATTGATTGTAGATTCGTCTTGCTCTGGAGGAGCGAATGAGACACGACGATAGAGTGAAGGAGAGAGGATTGAGAGTGAATGAAGGACCGAAGATGGGTAAATGGATCAAGATTGTGGGAGGAATGGGAATTGTCATTGGATCACTTTATGCTCTCAAGAGATGGATTAAGTAAGATACCGTTGTATCCATGTTTTATCATGTTACTCTTATCGGGTAGATCACAATCATAATCTTGTACGGTTCCACCGGATTAACGCGTTCTTGTTCCTTTTGTGAAGATCTCTTTCTTTCTGTTAACTTATTGTTTGTTTGTTTTGTTATTATGATAAAGAAGTTTTAGAAAACAGCGTGTAAATGCATCTAAAAATCGTTCGAGACGATTAAATACTGGAAATGAGTCACGGGAGTTTCGAAATGGTCAACCTTGCAGTTGGTTCTCTTGCGGGTGTCTTGTGAAGGAGAAAACGCCTGAAACATGGTGAGTTGTTGATTCATTACTGTTTTTTTTTGTTGTAATTTTCACAAGCCCGAGATTGCAAATTTCTCTGATGAAACCGATATTTGATGTATTCCGGATCCAATTCACTGGAACAACCGATCCTAAATTCCGGTTCTAATATCTGACCCTCTTAAGTCATTCGCCGGATTCCTCGATCTCGCTCGTAAGGATGTGGATGTGAAGGAGAGTGCACCGTCCACTCTTCTCAGAGATCTCCATGCTACATTCATCAAGGAGTTTGAGGGAAATAAGAATGGTTATGTAAGCTGCTTCTCTTTTGAATCATCATGTAATGATGATCATATTAGGAGTATATCATGAGTGAATATCTGAGGATGAGTGGCATCTACTGGTGTGTGGCCGCCATGGATCTACTCGGAAAGGTAGTGTATTTTTTCTATTTTTTTATGTTTAAGTTTTAGATAGAATTTGATAGTTTGGATAGTTTGCTCCAAATTGCAATGCATACAATGGTGCATTAGAACAAATCGTCTCTCATTCCTGTGCATTAATTTGCTGGCATTGAATGCAACTCTTGAGAGCTCGTTTCGTATCATCGGATAATTTCTCCCCTTCAGTTATCAGAGATGGACGGGGAGTCGATAATCGCGTACGTTCTATCGATGCAGAGGGAGAATGGAGGATTTGCACCCGCTGAGAACCATGATGCCCATCTACTCCATACACTTTGTGCCATTCAGGTGAGAAGAGGAGGAATGTGAAACTATGTTGAAGAATGAGCACAGGATAGTGGATTATCTGTAAAATACCTTATCGTTTCGTAATTCTGTGTTCATTCGTAAACGAAGGTCAATGAATACACTATATTTAATATTCGAACTATGATGTGTGGACAATGAATTATATCAGATTCTGTACATCCTTGGAGCGAAAGATCGATTGGGAGAGGCAGAAAGGAAGAAAGTTATCGAATTTGTGAAGGCGAGACAACTAGAGGATGGAAGCTTCTCTGGAGATGAAAGCAGTATGCAATTTTCGAAATATTCTTAATTTTGGAAAGTTGTAGAAAGAAAGTGACCCGAAACTGAGGTCAATTGATAATTGGTGTACTTTTAGATGAGATCGACACTCGTTTCTCATTCGTCGCCCTCTGCACACTCCATCTACTCGATTCGATGGAAGCCGTCGATACGGAGAAGGTACCGTATCCCCATGAGCATAGATTGAGTGCGTAATCGGAACACTTGACGGAACGGAATAATGCAGGCGTGTGACTTCGTGCTTCGGTGCTACAATCCGGACGGAGGATTCGGAACGAGACCAGGCAGTGAAAGCCATTCGGGACAGGTAAGGGAGAATGGAGAGAGAGTAGTATGGTAGATTTGTATTTATTCCATCTCTTCTATGGTGAAGTTACGCTATGGTACTGCATAAGTACTACTGATTAAATGCGTACCATTGAAAGGATAGTGATGGGCTGGTCTTTCTTTGTATAAAGAATAATCTTCAATTGTTGTTCTTGAGGTGTACTGCTGTGTGGGCGCCCTGAAACTGGCGGGTCGACTCGATTCCATCGACAGAGACAAAACAGCACAATGGCTGGCAATGAGACAGTGCAATAGTGGAGGACTCAATGGTGAGAAGGATTAGGAGGTTTCATTAACTGTTGATAGAATAACAATGTCATAATGTCTAATATAGGTCGTCCCGAGAAGCTTCCGGACGTGTGCTATTCGTGGTGGGTTCTCTCTTCCTTGGCCATGCTAAGGAGACTAAATTGGATCGATCAGGTAAGGAGTTGAGGGATCATTACGACTCGTACAGTTTTTTTTTATCTACCCCATCGCCTTTCTTTTTTTTCCACTGTAGTGAAAAGAATCAACAATTTATGGTCGATGATGAATATCAGACAAAAGATGATTACGAATATTTGAGGATAAGATGATTCGGTTCATCTACGCGTGCCAGGATGACGAAACGGGAGGGTTCAGTGATCGACCGGGAGATATGGTGAGAAGAGGGGAGATGAGAGGGAAAAGGGGAGGGGGAAGGGATTACTGTATTACTGTAATTGATGAGTGGAAAGATGATCATACAGCTGAAAAGGGAAAGTGATATTTTAATGATAGTTTGGAAAGTCGAAATATTTTGGATAAGGGTTCTTGTTGACCGAAAAAAAAGGATCGTGTATTGATGATAACTATCTATTTCCAGCCGGATCCATTCCACACAGTCTTCGGTACAGCGGCCCTTTCTCTATTCGGTCTCGATGGATTGGAACCAGTGGATGCAGTACTCTGTATGACGAAGAAGAGTCTCGGAACGAAGACAATCCCATTGTGAGAGAAGTCTCCCTCCTCCTCTCCCTCTTGTCACTTCTGGTTGTGTATTCCATTCTTCACCGTTTTTTTTGTACACTCATTTCTGTTTCTAATACTGCCCTACTCTAAATTATCTCCATTTTTGTGTACATCTCGTCTCATAATTGTACATTGACTTTGCATGGGAATAAAGGATAAAAAGAATTTAAAAAAGGAACCTGTATTATCGAGCTCCTTTTTACATATTTAATAAATGTGTAAAGAATAAAGTCATTCAAGTCCACTATATTCCCTCTGGTCTCGCTTTTTTAATTGTCTTTTTTAAACATATTTCTCTTTAAAAATGTTTAAACTAGATGATGGAGGGAGGCCAGTGATGATACCGATAGAAATTAGAAATCCGCGATATCAGCAAGAAAACATATCCTCTGAATTGAATTTATTTGAAAAAAAATTGCCCGTCTGCATCTAAATATCTCATGGATCATCATCTCATGCATCTCTAAATTATTGCTTATTGTTAATGTTAAAATATTTTATTTCGAAAATCATCACTATTTAAATGTGTACAATATAAACGTCATTGTTTTTTCTCTACAAACTCCATCATGTAGAATGTACTTATTTTCCCTTGGAAACGAAAGAGAGAAATTGGAATTATTTAAAAGTGCGCTCGAGCGAAACCTATTTGTCACAAAAACGGAGCGTCGCGTAACGCGTCGCGGTCGTCGGGTTTTTGCTCGTTTTTTTGTCGATTTCGAATCAGCTGATTGCGCTGTTTCCAATTTAGTCAAGTCCTTCAACGCGTCAGTTTTGACTCTAGTGACTTCTCCGTTGATTAATACCTGTTCTAGATCAATAGTGTACAACATAGTCTCGCAGAACTAAGTTCTTGACTAGTGTTCGCGATTGCTATAGCGCTATTAATAGTTACTAATCATTGAAATCAATTGCAGTAATGGCCGAGAGCAGTTCGTCCGCGGCTGAAAGCGCATCGGCAGCGATGTCTCTCGAGGAGAAGAAAAAGAAGTTCAACGACAAGTTCCGCGCATTGCATCAGAAGAGAGTAAGCTACTTTTTATATTCATTGTTATCACACATGTTACCTAGGTGATCTACAGTAAGTCGTGTTATCTGATAAGCATGAAGTTGTATTTCAGCAAGAAGCTCGCAAGCAGAATCACGAACAGGTTGTCGAGGAAGATCGCAAATCAAAATTGCCTGTCAATTTCGAATCGAAGAAGGCTCGGCAAGAGTGGGAGTTGGAGGAGATCGAAGCCAAGAAGGTACCTTTTTACTTTTCCTTTTTATACCTTTCTACACAACTATTCGTTGATGAATATATTTTAAAACGATGTATAGCTTTAATTTAAACGAACATTTTCCTCATGTATAATATTTTAGAAAGCAGAAGAGGCTGGACAGGACTACACCAGACTGAAGTCATTAAACATGCAAGCAGATATCGCAGATAAGATTGAGGCTGCCAGAAAGAGAAAGAAGAACCCCGATCAAGGATTCGCAGGTAAAGTCCTATAGTTTAATGTCCAGGATTATATCCTCAACAATTGATTACCGTCTCAGCTGTTACAATTGTATGCTATTTAAACATTGCATTACAATATAAAAAAAGTCATGATATCTATATTTTACCCTTTTTTATTTCCAGATTACGAGCAGATGTCCCTTCGTCAGCACCAGAGATTGACAAATGCGATGAAACCCGATATGAACGGATACAAGAAGATGAGAGAGTTCGTGTAAGTGTGCTTTATCTTATTATTATGACGGCAACAAAAATACCTACGCTTGAGATTGTGCTAGGTAACTAACTGATGAACACCGAAAATTTTGCCCATTTTCTTCACTTGATCACAATTTGACTGTGTGATAATTTAACCACAAGTAGTGGACTATTATTTTTCATGCGTGTTTTCCATTGAATAAATAAATTTCAGTGGTTCGGAGCAGTTCTATCCCTCTGCAGACACTCTTATCCAGGGTGGTCACTATCCTACCTCATCCGCCCTCGATAAAATGAGCGATGCTGCCAATGGAATGTATGTTGTGTTTTTTAAAACTATAATTTGCTAAAGATGGTGATGGGAAGTTTTGCAATCATCAAGTTCCGCATACTCAGAAACATAATCTAAGTGTAAAAATGTTATAAACATTGCTCTCGGTTGGATCCTAAACCCAAAAGACTTAGTTGCTATGGAAAACAGTATATGGTGTAAATAGACTAAGTTTCCAGATAATTTCGGCCTGATAATACAGTTGATTGAATCTAACTTTTACGAATGTGAATATTTGCAGGGCGAAATCTCGCGAGCAATACCATCGTCGTCGTATGTTCGATCCCGATGCGCCCATCGATTATATCAACGAGAAGAACAGAAAATTCAACCAGAAACTCGACAAGTTCGTTTCTTTTCTTAGTTATTTCTTTCTCATTACTTTCTTATTATTTATTCGGCAAGCACATTTTGAAAAAAAACATTATATTTTTCTTTTAGGTACTACGGAAAGTACACGGAGGATCTGCGAGACGATATCGAGAGAGGAACGGCAATCTAAGAATGAAAAAAGAAAAGATTCCCATCTCAGAAGAATTCCCTTATTTATCTCCCTTCTTACTCATGTTTCCTTGTCTAACCGTGTCTCCCATTCACAATTCGTTCCCTGTTTACAAGAGTAATGCACTCCTAAATTGTATCTACGTCATCCAGATAAAATGGTTATTGAATATGAACTTCATTTGCATTCTCAGGGAGTTACGAGAGCCTCGACAGTATCGAAATAACATTCGTGAGGGGAAGGAAGTACAAGCCTCCCGGTGGAAGGACTCGCATTCACTTTTTTCTTATTTTTAGCAATGTCTTCTCCGTTTTTTTCTGACGTCTTCCATGCAATTGAATGATAGGAAGGAACTATAGTACCTTTTTGAGTATTAAAAATAATTGGACTGTTTGTCACGTGGCATTTCACAGTGCACAAGCTACCGTAACTTTGAATTTTGCTATTCAGAATGGCTGAACTTCCTCATCTCGGAAAGAATTGTGCCCTCTCCAATTGTCAATTGCTAGGTACGGTTGTCGTTTACTACGGTAGAATAAAGGATTGATATTGCAGATTTCACTCCATTCCAGTGCAGGGATTGCACCAATTATTTCTGGTAGGTTACTATTAAACCATTTGTTCGATACAAATAATTCCTTCTCAGTTCCACTCATCGATTCGCCCACAATTGCACTAATAAGAAGGTCCACACTCTGAATGAAATCCCGACCGGAAGCGAAGGTACGGTATCTAGCAAATTGATCGTAATCGATAAGTACAGGTCCGGCACTCCGTCCCTATCTGTGCTCCCTCAATGGATGTCACAGCGCCGAATCGATAAAGGTCAGTATATAGATTGTCTACGTTAGATGCGCGACGAGGGAATATAATATTCATTTCTTCTATTGCAATCAAAGATTCCATTCATTCTCACTGTGTGGGCAGACACATTGTTCAATTGAGTGCAATATTGTTTGCGACCTTCCACGATGGAATTGTAGAGTAGTCTAGGATCTTGTTGAATATAGAATCGACACAGGTGATGTTTTGTGAATCCGGATCTCTTTAATGGTTTCATCCTTCCGCTTTTTCGAACTAAATACTGAATGCACAAGTGGAAAATCTTTAAGCGTACTCGATCTTTAGATCAGCTACTTGATTGAATATTCTTGTAGACATGTAGTAAGATTCTGAAATTCGAAAATGTGCTGATTTATGTGATGACTAAAGTCAGTTGAAATAACTTCTTCCAGGTGGTCTGCCCTGGTTGCGAACTGAACTTCTGTCTCAAGTAAGTATCATTCTTTATTAGTGAACAAGAAGGAACTCTCGGATGTGCAATAAACCTTTTGTGCCGGAAGTATTCTTTTTCCCGTTTGGAGGGCCTTGCACGATTACTTCCTTTGACTCAATCGGAAGTGTGACGAAGGAGTCCTGGATACAAATAACTTCCAATTAATCCCCAAACCTCCCAAAAAGTCCATGCGATTATTTTCTGATTCCACGTCACATTTCACATTTTTCTTAGAATAAACGTATTCTAGGAAGACTTGAGTCTAGCCATGCACCCATTTGTTGATCATAGCTCAAGCGGGTGTCCCGATCTTAACGCCATAGTGGAACAATGGACCATCCAGCTCACTCATATCCCTTTTATGCCCGAATGATGAGAGTCTCACTCCTTACCCACTATCTCATCTCTCTCCCAACGAAATAGTGGGTTAAGGGACGAAAGAGTCCATTCGATTCATGAGTCTCTGCATAGACAAAAGGAGGACCCGAAAAGAAGGAGTAATGAGAAAATATGAGGAGTGGAAGATATGAGAGTGACGATATTCCGTTCACTTCTTTCATTAGGACGACCTTTATGAGGGAAGGAAATGGACTGAATGGAAGAATATAAGAGACCATCATATGATGCCATCGAAGAGAATTGGGTGCAGACATGAGACATTTAATGACTCTTTCGTGCAAGAGAATAGAGTACTGTAACGAGAGTATTGCAGACACAGACTGGACTTTGACCATTCGTGTCCGTCACTGCATAAAGAGAAGAAGGAGAAGGTTCCTGCAGCACTTGCAGCACAAGTTGAGAAGGAAATAAGAGAGATGAAAGAGAAAGAAGAGAAGAAACCTCCAGTTGAGAGAAAGGAGAAGGTTAGTATACATTTCATCCATATTTTATACTGTTTTCACTTGATCTTCCAAGTTGGTCAAGTTGGTTCTGCCCCTTTAGTTTCCTTCCTCCGTCTTTCCTGTCTGCCCACACAATTTCTTTCATAGACTGCTCTTTACGAAGAAATGCAGCGTACTTTTGTTTGAGGCTGCCGATCGTATTTCAATTTGTGAATCTGTCTTTGTTAGCACTATGGAGGAGGTTCTCATATCTTAATCATTGTAGGCGGCAGATAATGCGAATATGATAATATATTATTTGTATGCGGAAAATTTGTAAGATGTTGTGACGGTGACATGGGTTGTTAGACCAGACTAAGCTGTCATGCGCAGATGATTAGCACGTCTGTTCGTTATTATAGCCAACAATAATAACACGTGTTTGATGTGTGTTCTAAGAATACAAACTTCCTTCTTTTCTTGTCTTTGATTGTAGCTCACCTCATTTTTCTTGTGACCGCGGGCGTAATTATAAGGAAAATACGCGATTTTGCTCGTAAATATCTCCGATGGAAAGGTTTCGCTACAAAACTTGAACATAATCATTATTATTATTAGTCTACATTCAATATTTTTGCCTGCACCGACCAATTTGATGGCTTTCTCGCGATCTATAATAGTATATGTACCCTGTTGTGTTGTAAATCTGTGCTGGGATAGTCTCCTTTGTTAGCATGTGCTCTTATTTACCAAGTTTGATTTATATAATCGTCATAATTAACAATGACACTCTTGATTCTCTCTTTTAATCTTTGTGACCAATGGATTGGCTAGCAAAGTCTGTCTGTCTGGGGTTCTTTACACTCGACTGATCAATCTGTAGATAATTTTAGACGTAATGAATGAGAGGAGAAGAATCATTCCAAGACAGACGACAATAGGTCATTCAATAGGACATTCCACCCTCATCCCCTTACGTCAACGGATACATTGAATGGAAGTTGATGTAGAGTGCGACGGACGGAAGAATTTGTAGTCAATCTATGCCCCCTGGAAATAGCGCTAAATTCGTGGTCTGCGGCATACAACATGGCGTAATTAAAATGAAGTAGGTCTAGCCCCTTAGAGATCCATTTTGTATAGTGAATCGATTGTCTACATTGCAGGTTTTGAGTGCAGAAGAGCAGAAAAGAGCTGATCGTGTGGCTGTCATGAAATTGAAGATGAAGGAAAAGGTAAAAACATTTATACCCATTTTTACAGGCTTCAGTTTCATCCATTCTTTCCAATTTTAGGAGAGTAAAATCAGTGGTCATGAAATATACGAACTCAAATTAAGGGAGAGGAGCTCGTTCACATCTTCATCGTTACTCCTTCAGATGGACAAAGAAGACCGATTGGAGTGGGAAAGGTAGGATATCTTACCCCCCCCCCCATGATAGCCATTCATGGCTCTTTTTGTTTTCACCACCTTCATTTTCCTCTTCAATTGCGAACTCTGATGCAGCAGTGTCCGTTGAGTGAACGAGTGGGAGAGTTAGAGGAAAAAGTTGGAATATATATTGATCTGGGAACTTCTAAATATTTCTCACGTCTGCAAAGGGGGAAATCAAACAACTTTGTTGCTTGTGCAGTCAGTCTCGAGGTTGGAGTACGTACGGGAAATGAAGAGGAAGAACTGACGATGAGAGGGAATAACGGATATTGCGAAGCCGATGGCTGTGCAAAGTGATGTGGATACGACTGCGCAAAACATCGTTGTGCTGCATAAGTTGCACAGCTGCTAATGAGATTGCAGACTGCAGACTCCGTCGTAGACAGACAGATAATTATCCCCTCGTTCACACACGTTCGTTTACTGTCTGATGCATAACTATCAGGCGACTTTATCTCATGTGATAGCTAGCATACCAGACATACACACAACTTTTTAATTGTGAGAAACATAGTCTGTATTGTTGTAGAAATAACGATCTCGGCCAGAGATTGGAATGTGTGTCGATGGCTAGTCAATAGCCAGTCATAAGGCAGTCCGAGAGACTAGAGGGCAATCCCTTCGTAAAAGAGGATAAGAAGTGTGCAGACTGTAGTGCGTGATCACAATTTGTCTCATTTACTCGATCTCTCGCACATTCGAGTCTGTTTTTGTCGTCCTGAATGTGGGATTTCTGTCTGGAGAATCAGACGACGTAGACGGCGGAAAAGGAGAAGTCGCACGATGAGGGTGAGAAGTGAACAGAAGAGAAGGATGGAGACAGGACATTCTGGTCGTGTGAACACGAGATGTATGGAGATGTATTGATGTATGAATAAACATGCTTCTCTTACAGACTGCCATGACCAGAATGTAAACCTTGAGTGTATGGAAGCCTCTGATGTAAATCAATTGCAAGGTGTTTGCTAAGTATATTTGCAGCTTCCCGTCAGATGACTCGGGATTCCTCTAAGATGACGATCGTTGAACGTTTCTCTTCTCGCAAACATTAATCTGCAGCCGAACGGAAGTGCCTCTAAGAGCTTTTTAGACACATCATGAGTATGAAAGTGCTTCGACGATGTTGAGAGACTTCGAGAAGTTGTCAAAACCTAATTTGCAGCCTAGTATGCATCATTTCTTGATTCGCAAATAAATCCCCAATCGAAATCTAGACGGAATAATTGGAACGGAGATCATTAAATGTATTGTGACGCACTTTGTGTGGATGAACAACGAACGAGACTGAACTGTTAATGAAATTGAGGTTTGGTTCGTGATCTTGCGTAGGAAAGTGCCGTCCGTCTATGGTTTCTCATTCATTCTGACTATAAGTGGAACACCATACTAAACAGTCGTCGGGACTCACTTTCTCACACTGGACTAATACCCGTGTTTATTAGTCTGTTGTTCACGACGTTGTCAATGACAGCACGTAAAGTAATTAGAGAGATCGAGAACACGAGTGGGTTTGAAACTATAAGGAAATCGAACTATTCAATCAAATTATGGGTTCGAAACGTGGAATGAGCTTGAACTCTTACGCAGGGTTGTAAACACCGATCTTGATAATTGGAAAAGAATTCTTGGAAATTCCAGAGTTGGAGCGTGGGTCGATGTGTGGATTCTGCTCTCAAGACATTCAACATTCCCAATGAGAATGGAGTATTCGGAGCTAAGGTATCATAAACGCCATCATATGGGTGACGTACCGTTTTGGAAGCGATTATTTTAGAATTTCCCTACTTTTTGAGTTCTAACAATAAGATGAGTTCTAACAATAGGTGCAAGAAGTGTATTCTAAACACACATTCTCTGAATTAAGAATACCTTAGGGAACTACAAACTTCGTCATCGTCTTCCATTCCATGTAACGAGTCTCCCTTTTCAGAGTTTCCGTTTCTTCTCAGACGAGACGGGTGATGCAATGGCAGAATCAGATGGAATTATGAAGATCGTCTCCGATATGGGAACTGTCGTTTTGAAAAGAGAAGACTAAAGGATGATTGTAGTCAACGGAAGATTGTACTAAACCGGTGCTTTGTCATAAGAGGAGCTACCTCGTAATGTATATCTCTGCTGTAGTTTGTCGCCCTGTCTCAGTGCTGTATCCTATTTATCGAAACAAGGAAATAAAGACAATCCGTGCTAACACCTCTGTTTGTGCGAACATTCTATTGGCTAGACAGAAAATGAACAAATGAACGAGACTAATGAATGAAAATAACTACAAGAGAGACCGACCAGAACTCGCTATGACTTGCGAGAAGTCACGTCCATAGTTAGATAGATGCACACAGGAATAGCCATCCCATTTCCTTTTTTTTTCATCTTGTCAGACTTCTCGACTACACCAATAGAAACATTATCCGTGCAATATCAAGGAGTCGGGGCACGAAATGAAATTCGATAAGGTCTTGTTCTTGATCGATGTTCGTTTGATGAGAGCGATGATGATTCCTCTAGTGATCTCATCCCTTGGTTCTATCTCTGAGAAGGGAGAACTTTCCACTTGGTTGCACATTCAGTGGTGGAGTCTAGACGATGACTTCCGTTGGATTGAGACGCATCTCAGAATAATGAGCAGATCACACTCTTCATTCTCAGAAGATCAACAGGGAAGTCATTAGCACATCACGCATACCTACAAAAGTCGCTACGCAGTTTGTAAACGTTTCCCTTCATCTTGTGAACGGGAGATAGAAGAAGTCTGTGACTGTTCGTGATAGTTGTAATTTTTGCTCGAATCGTTCCTGACAATTCTTGAAAATCAGAGTTCATCGAATTGTCCTTCTCTGATCTTCTCTGATCAGTAAGTCCTTGTCTACGTTTCCCTCATTCGTTCCCTATATCTTCAGATCTCTCCCCAATCTCAGTCCTCCCTTCCAAACTCCGCCCCCTTCTCTGAGACTCCGCCCCTTTCTTCTTCATCGTAAAAGGCCGTCTCATCTGGTCATTCCCTTCATTCAATCTACTGTTTCTCCTTCCTCCTTCATCATGTCTCGACTTCTCTTCATCCTTGCCCTCTCTGCACCCTTCGCTGCAGCTGTAATGGGAGAGCTATCGAAGGAACTACTGTAAGTTATTTGTCTGCTTTTTCCTACATCCTCTCATCGACCTATCGTAACCATTTCCATCTTCAGCAACGAAGGTCTTGTGTCTCTCGATGAGAATGGTCTGCTCACTACGACTTGCATGGTCTCCCTCAAGGATGGATCTACCACAGTCCAGTCTTGCCCTCTCGCACCCGGAGTAAGTCGACTACAACATTATATTCTCACTCGCTCGAACAATCACTAACTGACTTCATTCCAGTTCGGACCTCAGGGCGTGGGATGCTTCACTGTGTGGAATTCGGCCGGATTCATCCAGCAGGGATGCTACAGTAGCCAGGAGGTAAGAGCAGTTCTCGATAGACAGTGTAGCTCCTACCGCAATCCTTCTTATCGTCTCTTCTTCAGATTTCTCTTCGTGCTCAATGCCATAAGAAACAGTGCCATGCTCATCGTAAGCAGAAGGGAATTTCATTCTGCTGCTGCCATGGACCACTTTGCAATGCAGATTACACACAAGCATGAAGAGGGGCTACGGTGGGAACCCCATCGTCGATCGTCAACTGATTCCCCCTTCACTCATTGCTTTCATTCCACTCAGGGACTCAAACCCCCTGTATTCACCCGTCGATTGAGCTTTTTTTTATATCTTGTATGGGCCGTTCATTTCTATTTAGTCAGTCGCTCCCCTCCTCCTCCCGAGTATTCTCTTCCTTAGTCCCCTCCCTCGTTCCCTCCCTCCCTTCTGGTCTGCTATGTACCGATTGTGTTTATCGTATTTACAGTGTGTAGCGAGTGATAAAGTTGTACAAATATTTTATCTTCGTGTCGAATTGCGCACCTTGGGGTTTTGAGAGAACAAAAATCTGAAACAGCGAGCGGACATCACATTCGAACAATACTATCGAAGAAAACTGAACTGAAAAAAGTTATTCTGCAAGAAACGTCGAAGTCACGTCTTTCCTCGTCATTATTATTCAATTAGAAATTCGTTGACGTTGCATTCGAAGAGAGACATGAATTCTCCAAGCAACAAAAGCAAGGAAGAATAAGGAATGGATCGCATCTGACGAATCCATGCATCTCATTGACAAAGGAGCAGACAACACAATTTACGTCAACTATCTACAAATATGCCTGTAGTAGCGAAGAATGAATACGCAAATTGGACAAATTGTAATCGCGTGACAATGATTCGAGAAATAAAACTATTTTTGGGCAATTTTTCGATGTGCCTACGGAAAAGCATGGATCCCTTTCGTATCGCTACGTAAGCACTAATCCACACCCACTGATCCTGTTTGTCAAGGGATTTCCACTTCTGACCTATCCGATAACTGAGCTGATCTCTCAGTTCATTGACATTTCCTCGGATTGAATCCACAAGGAGAGCCGAATGGAACCGCGGGTATCTAAAAAACGAGGCTTCGATGGGATCTCTCGCTCACACTTTTTTCACTCGATCTGCCTCCCACTCGAGTGCAGATGTGAATAAGATTTATTAGAGATTGATGGTGGTTTACTCCTTCTTTTTTCTTTGCTTCAAGTGAGCATATGACAGAATTGTGTGGAGGCGCAGTAAGGCTTGCGAGATTAAGGGATTGAGCTAGAAAGAGTCATTCCCAAACAATGCCCACGCATCCTCTCATTTACAGATGCTCCATGCTTCGTCTCAGACAGTTTCTTCATTCATTACTGTCTTGGGTGACATCTTCATCTTGGGTGACATTTTCTTTGTCGTCACTGTATTCTGCGAGGTAGATAATTCGATATGGATAATGAGTGGCTGTCTGGGGAAAAGAAGAGTCTCTTTAAGATATGTGAAGAGTAAGTAGGAATTATATGAGAACATCTCGACTAGACGAATGAATAAATGACAGATAAGTGACCAGACAACGGAATACATCGGAGAACAGACATATTTATCTCCCCGTTCAATTCCTCGAATTTCGTTGCTCGATTAGACTCGAAACAATCCGTGCACTCGTGTACGGTTTAGCACAAGTTTCCTGGCATATTTTGAACACAAGACAATTCGAGAAAGTCTTTCTCACTTGATCACCTCTGCGTGGCTTTTATGCGTGTTTTCTATTTGAAAGACAGAAAAAGTGGAAAGCATTACTTTGTTGATTGGAAAGGAATGCGATCAGACGGATCACAGGAAATACTTATGTCAGACGCATATTTTTGGCTGAACTTTTTTTCCGCAGAATTCGCGATTTATTTTCATCTTCAATCGTTGATGCTTTGTATTACGTACGGGTTTAGAGTAGAAGGGAAAGGCTGTTCAGTTCTAAGAGATCAAGAATTTAGTATGGCTTCTTTGCTTATCGGTAGATCTTTTCTCTTCAATCCCTTTTGCGGGTTCCCCGTTCCTAATCCTATCGTAAGCTAAAGATAGCGAGCTCTTCTTGCTTTTTTTCGATAATATAATATGAATTTTAATATTCCTAATTTCCTTCCAAATCTCATCTCCCCTAATCCCTTTCTTTCCCTTCATTCTGCACTATTTCTTCTCTGCAGAGGGGTCTATAAAAGGCCCTGCATCTCTTCTCTTTTCCATTCCTTACTCTTCACTACCCACCGCCTAGTCGGTTCATCCCTCTCTGTCTACCTTCAAGACCACAATGTCTGAGGAAAAAGGAAAGGTGAGAATCCCGATACCCCCATGGAATCCCCGGTACCCCGGGGAACCCTCGATCCCCGCTTACCGTATCCATTCCAGGAAATGACGATCGAGATCCCTATGGAAGAGGGAGAACCCCTTGGGGCTACTCCTAACGATAAGATGATCGTTACGAAAGTGCAGGCGGGTACCGTATCTGAGGGCAAACTAAAGGTATACGGTAGTTGTGATTACTGTATCTACCGTATTCTTCCATTTCAGATCGGAGATCAGATTCTTCGTGTAAACGATACCGTCATCAAGGACACCCACCACTTCTTCGCCCTTCTTCGTTTCGCCCCTCCTTGTGCGAGGTACGGTATCTGACATACCGTACTCCTTCCATACCGTAATCTCTTTCCAGATTGGCCATTTTCCGTGATGAGAAGAAGGCGGAGGAATTGGCATCTCGTGTTCACATTCCGGCGGATCGCGAGCGCAATATCACCAGAAGAGACGGATTCTCGTACGAGGTATAATTGACGGATCCGGATGATTATCCGGCTCATGACCCGGTTGTACCGTAATCCATTCTCTTTTCAGCTCGTGAAGATGACGTGGAAGGCTGGCGGACCCAAACTCGGACTGGGAATCAAACATTTCCAGAACAGAGTACTTGTATCGAAGACCGATCCCGCTTCCATCTCAGCTGAATGTCTCAAGGTACGGTAATAGATGGTACGGTAGGGATACTGTAAGTACGGTATTTCAGATTGGAGACCACATCGTTGATATCAATGGACAACCCGTCACTGATAAGGACGTCGCTCGTGGAATTCTCGTCAAGGGACTTCAGGTATACTGTAGGATAGAAGGGTACGGTATCAATCGATCGATATCAGGCTCATGGTGAAGTGACAATGGTCATCGAACGTCCCGAGACAATGGAGGCCAAGCACTGGACGAGTCGTGCACTTACTGTTCAGGTACTGTTGGGATACCGTATCTGGGATACTGTAGTCGTGTGATTACTGTATCTAATATCGATTTAATTCAGGCGGTTCAACCTCCCTCAGTGCAGATGAATTCTGATGTACGTGATATCGCTCAGAAGGAACGAGCTCGTCTCGCTGCCAAAGTTGGAAAGGTATACGGTACATTGAGATTACGGTATCGATATCTTATTCCTCTCAGGAGCTGAAATCGATTCTGGGTGGACAGAAACGTCCTGCAGCAGTGGCAATCGATGACAGGTACTGTAATGGGATGGGATACTGTACCTCTCTTGGTTACGGTATTCATTGTATTCAATTGCAGACAATTCGGACACGTTATCGCTTCGGATAACGAGGGCAAGAATCTTCGTGCCGTCAAGAAATAAGGATACTGTAGAATACGGTAGTCCCGCCCCCTTTCCCCTGTCTTTGATCACTACTGATAAAGATGTGATGGGAGCAAAACTGTGTTGGTCATGCAAGTGTAGTACTGAAACAAATCTGCGGTTCTTTCTCTTTGGTCATCTTTTGTTATGGTACCGATTTATGATTCGGTATGGAACGCACTCCCTTGGTATGCATTGAAGATAAAGAAACCGCCAGAGAAACCATAAAGAAGGAAAAATGAATGCACGTAAAAGTGCTTGGACATTTGCAATAGATTGATTTCGAATTGTATGTAACTGCTCTTGGTCTTACTCCAATTATGAATGACCACTTGTAGTCTTCGACGTCTTCCTTCAAACCGATACCCATTTTGCCCTCTTCATTTACGTGTCCTTTCAACTACAATCCCAATCATTGTACTATTTTTTTCAGTATCTAAAAATGAAATGCTGGTCTACTTGAAATAGATTATAATTCGAAAGTTTATCAGGCAGTCCACAATCATAGAAAGTTGTTTGAGATGCCTGGATACAACGGGCAAATCAGTAGCCAATCCTGCCGGTTCTTGGTGACAAATCCAATTGAAAGGGAACCAGAGACGGAGGATGGATAAGGGCCCAGAAGACAGCGAGACATACTACCCACTACTTATTATTGGTTAGAAGAGATCGAGTGATGACTGGAAGATGATCCGAAAGAAGAAGTGGAGATCATTATTGAAGTGAAAGGATGGGCCGGAGCGAAAATAGGACATTAAATGAGAGGGGTGGAGCGGGAAGGGGGACATGCAATGAGGGGTGGAGCGGGAAGGGGACATCTAGTTGGAGTAGATGGCATTACATTCATCTCCGAAGCAACAGCAGAAGTTCATTCCATGGGGATAATCATAATTGGGAGGGACCTTGCAAGAAGTCTTTGTGCATTGAGCGAGAAGTGAGATCTGAGAAAGGAATCGATTGATTGACTACCGTACTCCTACAGTACTCACATCTTGACCACGCATGCATCCCTGTTGAAGTCTTCCTCCTTCGTTATCCCATACTGAGAAACAAGCGACGGCTCCACGAATCTGAGATTATATTGATAGCTTAGTGTTTTTTTTTGCCGTTGCACTGTTTGAAAAAATGTCTTACCCTGGAACTCATTTCGCATTCTTGAAGGAACGGTTCCTGGTTTAGTTTGCGAGTGAGGCACGTCACTCGAGGATATTCTCCCTCAACTACTGATGGACGGAGGTAGCCCTCCTGACTGAAAGGGAAGCGGTAAGTGTGGAGCGGTAAGAGTGTTCTTTGTGATTATTGAAAAGAAGGAAGATAACCGACATAAGTTCGAAGGCGAGAGGGGTCGCATGTTTCTTCTCATTGTAGAGTGGAGGAATGAATTGACGACGTCCGAATGATGAAGAGACACAAAGAGAAATGAAAAGAAGTGCCAGGAGGATGGAAGGAGACATCGAGGAGTCACAGGTGTGGCAACTGCAGACACTCCTTTTATATGAATGAAGGGGCGGAGCTTATCGACGATGAGGATTGGATGAAGAGATTGGGGAGATTTATGGAACATTGTCGCTTGGTAGTTATTGGATATATGTGTACGGGTGTTAGGATGGATGATAGTCACAAGTAATTAAATAGTTCAGAAAATAAAGATGCAACGATTGCAAAATCAAAAACTTCAGCAACATTTTTCTTCAGTTCCAGATTAAAGAAGGTGTCCCACGAATATCTGGCTAACTGAGTTCTCGATGTGAAGTGGTAGGTCACTGTTACCCGATAACACTTTCGAAACTCCCAAGCCACCATTTTTCGTTTGAACTGAGTTATTATCGATTGGTTGCGTGCCAAGTGACCCTGAAAAGCAGGCAACGAGCGAGAGAGCGTGCGGAATGTGGAGAGCGCCCCTCTAATTCCTCACTTTGCGCAGTCGCCCGTGTGGTTCATAGGACTCCTTCTTTAATAATATCACATAGACTTGAAGACAGCCAGAAATCTTCTGAGAGGCAAATACAAAATATCAAAGCGGAGACCACACCACTTTTGTTACTACTTTACTAGAAACGGCATCAACTTTACCAATAATGTCGCATCCTCGAACTACAGACAGCACAGTTTCTTCCCCAGAGCGGCAAGACTAGTTGTAAAATCCGGAATATTAAATGCCAGTCCCTCTGAATAACCAACTTGTCTTAATGTCATTGTTGCTAATTCACACATATCATTAATCATAATTTTCATTTGTACCCGCGTTATTTCCTGTAAATACGCATAAATATTATTATACATTCCGATCGAGTGATAAAACAAGTGAATTCCATGCAAGTAATTTTGTGATTGATGGTTATGAAATTCATGATGATGTATTCAACCGGGAGCATCCTGGTTCCTTCATTTCGAACAATAAGCTGTGGTTTTCAATTTCCAATTGTAAGTTACTATTATTCCAATTTTTTTTACCCAATTTTCTAATGGAATTCATCTTTCACTACTCTTTCAAGAGATCAATTTTACGTGAGGAAGTACAATCTTCAATATTGGGAAGGAGAAAAGCTCATGACGACGAATTTACTACGAATTCATCCATTGGAGTCACTCCTAGATAATTGAAATGCCTTCCGATTCATACCTACAATTCGATTGATAAGATACGAAAAGCGAGCCAGCAGATGTTTACGAAAGTGAATCGACTGCTGTAGAAAACCACGATTGAAATCGATTCACACTCATTGTCCGATTTGTATCCATTGTCCACTGCACTCCTTATGAATGAAATGCAACCACTTCTTTACAAAAAAGTGTTGCCTCATTTCAGGACATGTGTAAAGAAGAGACCATTTAGTGACAAAACCTAGACAGAGAACATAGCATTTGATCTCCCTTTTTCAGCCATCGCCTACAATGTCCTCGTACATTTCATTGAAGGGAATGTTGATGAATGACGGGAGATACAAAATGATGAGGACCACGAGACTTCCGCTGATTGGATTTCGGTGCAGACACTTCTTGAGGCAACAACACTGTTTCTTTGGTTTTCCTAACATGAATTTGATGTTATGTGCTGGTTCGGTGGTTTGTCGACTGCAGAGTGATGAGATGACGCGTTTCCTCTACACGAGATATCCGTTGCATCGCGAACCCTACTGAATGTATTGGAGACTACAGAGGAAATGACGATCGATGGAATTCTGCAGAATTCTCGTGACTTCCATCACATTTACGCAGATTATCGAGAGGAAATGGAAGTGCGAAGTTTCCTTTCACTCATATATCCATTTCCGTAGACGTCAATCGAAAACTGCAGCAGATTCAGAGACTTCAATCATTTATTCGTGCACCTAACGGAGGAAAATTCGTTCCTAGTGAGGTCTCTTCATTTCACACACTCTCTCACCTCTCTGACCGGTGAGAGAGAGTGTGTGAAATGAAGAAACGACGACCCGTATTTCGAACTCTACTAGTGATACTCAACCGGCGCATTCAAAACCTGCAATGGAACTCTTCCAATCAGTTTCGCAAAGGGAAACCAAACCACATGATTCCTCGTTGTCAACCGCCTGTCGTATTCCATCATTCCCGTGTAGTAATCGGCTATGTCCTTATGATAACCTGAATGTATCTATGTACAGTTCATTCCCGGGATGTAAAGTCGAGAACGAACCAAACTTCATGTGTGGCACCTCTCCACTTTCATTTTTGTTGACTGAATAATAATTCATAAGATTTGGCTTCAGTTGGTACCAATCTGAAGCATCGTCATTTCAATTTTAGAGGCAGACTAAAATCACCTGGAGCCGGTCTGCCTCCGTTCACGAAATTGGCAAAGTATCGGGGATAGACACGACTTAGCCAATCTTCATTCAAATCCTGCAACAAATTCTGATGCATAGCCAATAAGATGATTCAAACCTTTTCATACTCATGGAATCCCAGCACGAAGTAAGCGTCGTCAGTATGAATTGCATGCTTGGGATAATCGTACGAGTAGAGATACACCTGCGAAATGCATTCATAGTCACCTACCGCACACCCTCTCGACCTCCCATGTGGTCTAGTGGTTAGGATTTCTGGTTTTCACCCAGGCGGCCCGGGTTCGATTCCCGGCATGGGAAGCTTGTTTTGCCGTTCTCACCTCTCCTCCACTTTCGGATTGTTCCTTTGAGAGAGAATAGGCTGTCATGAAGAGTGCTTGCGAGTCAGTCGTGTACTCGGTTACTGAAAAAATGAGGTTTTATTACTTCAAAAATGCTTTGATCTCACCAAATTCTCCACTTTTCCTATCTTCCAAATACTTCTGGAAGCATTCTTCATCGTTTTCGATTCCAAGCACTCTGTTCACTTTGTCTTCATCGATTTCAGTAGCGTTGTAGCCAAAGGCAAGATCTTTAATCTAAATTCATTGGGGATTGGATTGAAACGGAGAGGCTTCCAAACCTCATAAAGAGTAGTTCCGATCATCATACGGAGTGGCTAAAATAGAATAGTGAAGATCACCCTCGGTAAAAAGTATACCTGATTATTCTCCCTCAATTCTCTTGCACTTCTAATCGGCATCAATTCTCCTCCCATCATTAGTCCTATCAGACCCTCAATAGAAATTGTTATTTCAATTTCTCCCTGATGGAGATGTTTCACCTTTTCATCGAATATATTTCCTCCCTGCACATCGAATGCTGCATCGAGAATCTCACTGACATTGAGATACAATTATTCAGAATTCACCAAAAATTTTAAATTTTGAATTTCCACTATGGTTCTAGAGACCAATACCCCCATGCTCTCAGATTCATTGACTCGTTTTCCTCTTACTCCTCCTTTAACTCGAATGAAATCTCACTTCGTCGTTTTCTTCTTCATGCAAGCAATAATCTCACGGGCGGTCCCAGAACACTGAAACGATAAGATATTTTATAGTCATAAATGTCCCCTAACTTTGAGTTGATTCGCTACGAGATGGCTCCTTTCCACTTGTTTCTCTTCTTTTTCGAGTCCAATAGGACCACTCATTGAGATCACTCCAGAGAAAAGACGAGGGACTGAAATCATTCCTCCTATTCGATATGTTTTTGAGTATCTTCATCCGTAGACGACGTATTCTCTAGTAACTTTCATCCCAGCCCAATCACACTTCCCCTCTTCACTTCTCCCTCATTTCCTCTTTCACGAGCTAGGCAGTGACAGGAGGAGTAGAGCAATGGATTTGTCTACCTTCACGGAAGCATATCTAGTGGGAGACTACAACAAGGAAGAGGAAGAAGTGATACCTCCAGGAGGAGAAATCCCTGGAGAGAAAGCGAAGTTGAGAGCGATTTGAGCGCCTGTCGAATGACCCATTATCGTTATCTGAAAGAGAGTATGGCCTTTGCAAAAAGAGCATTACAGTTCAGCGAGAAATCTTGATTACGCTTCAAAGCTGAACTTTTCAATCAATCGTTAAGATCACTCACTCTCTCCTTGTCACCTCCAAAAGCGTGGATTTCATCTCGGGTGAATTTGAGGGCAGCCAAAACATCTTAAAATTGGCAATTTTGATACCGTTCGATGACGATCTAATCTACTATTCTCACCATGCATAGCCAAATTTGCTGGGACTGCATTCTCATCTCCAAGTGCCATTATACCGAATGCGCTCAATCGATAGGATGTAGTTACTACGACGATGTCTGAAGAGAATACGGAATAGGGCTAAAGAATGAAGAACCGGATCTTTATTCTTCGCACTCTTTCAGCAGCAGAATGAAGCAAGAACTTCTTCATTCTGCAGTCTGTTTTTCCCTTTTATGTGGATCTTCGTATAAAGCAAAATACTCGAAGAATCTCGATGAATCTGCAACCTTGGGAAACGAAGTTGGTGACGAGTGTTTCATCGGGGAATTTCATCGTCGATTCGTAGACTCCCAATCCACCATGGATTATGAAGATAACGGAACAGGATGGAGACTGGAAAGAAGATACGTTTTGAGGATGTTCATCGTTTTAATGTCAATGATCCCATTCGACCTTCATTTCAACGATAATATATTATTCCGATTTTCTCGTGATACCACGTAACAAAATAAGCATTGAAGTCGTACCTTCCTGCACTTCTCATTAGTGTACACATTCAGATGGAGACAATCCTCAGAGAAACCCGTGATTGGCCCTTTGTACATCAGGGTTTTCTGAGCACAGGCTGGACCGAAACTGGAATGGAATCGATGAGTTTGAGAGTTTACTGAATACCTATGGTCATACAATGTTCCATCAATGGTATTATTCCATTTTGATGGAGGTTTAGGTTTCATCCATCGGAGATCTCCTATTGGAGGGGCGGCGAATGGTAATTTCTGAGGAATTCATCAACCATTTTTAGAGTGAATAGATCTGTTACCTTGAAGATTTGTGCAGTGAAAGCAGCTTCATTCTTGTATTCATACCCACAAATTGGTCCATATGAAGTGGTTACGATGGGAAAATTAGAGATTGAAGAAGTGGGAAGGATTTGAAGGAAGAATAGAAGAATGAAGAGCATGAACTCGTCTAGAAAAGAGAACCGATTGAATGGTTGAGAGTGATAACGGTTTGAAGTGATGCACAATTCCCCCTCGAATGGGGTGAGACAATCAACTGATAAAAGGGTACGCTATAGAAAACAAGTGCAAGAGACGGATCTTAGAGGGAAATTGAGTAGGGTTCTCTTCTTGGAACTAAATTGGGTTATAATTCCAGTCGACTTCTAAAAGAGTTCTATTATCTCATCATTCATCATAGTCTCTGTCTCACAACCAGAGTAGTAAAAACGTTTTGTTCTTCTTATTGGAATTCCGGAATCAATTTCATCAAGGGAAAAATGAGTGAATGAATAATTGCATCTCTAATTTCATTATAAGACTCAATAAAAGGTCGAGAATAGTCTCGTTCTTTAATTCACTCGTTTTTCTCTTTTCCTGAGCGGTCGCCTCACTCATTCTCTTCGTCATTCGCTATGGCACCCGAGCCCAAGAAGGTACCGTATCCCCCCGACCCAGAGTAGTACGGTACTAACACCCCTCTCACAGCCCGCAAGAGTGCGCACAGGGAAATCACGATCGACCGGTTCTGTTGAGGTACGGTAGATAGCGAGAGAGTGCTATCGAGAACTGACCGATGACTGGATGATTACGGTACTAATCAATGGATATTCAGGGACCTCCACAACCGAAGAAAGCATCTGCTAAAGAGAAGAAAACGTCATGTAAGGAGAAGAGATCGAATAAAGATAAAAAGAATACTCAATCGACGAGAACTCAAAGGAGTCAAAGAAGAGTATCGGGTGGTAGACGTGGTAATGAAAATGAATGGTCGAGTCCGAGATGAGGACTTAGAGGATTACGGTAGAGATACTATCACTGACTGACTTGATTCCAGCCAAAGAGAACAAAGATGCTGAAGAGAGGAAGAAAAAGGAAGAGAAAGAGAAAAAGGTTGTCGATGATTAGTCGAGTTGAGATCAAAGATCAAATTGAAGGAAGCAAAAGCAGAGAAGGGAAAGACTCTCACTCCTGAACCGGCTAAGAAAGTACTAAGAGTAAGGAGAACTATCCATTTAGATGGAGATGAAGTCATTCCTTGCAGAAGAAACAATCGACTCCTGCTCCCATTAAAACTCCAGTGAAATCTGATCCGAAAGACAAGGACAAGTTCGAAACGATGCCTGTAGGAGAAGTTATTCCCTTCATCCCTCATTCTCTTCACTTTCAGAAAGCTGAAGAGGAACCGGCAGATAATGAGAATTCGGGAGAAAGTCAACTGATTAAATTCGATCTGAAGGAAGAGCCAAAGAAAGATTCGGTGAAGAATAATAAAGAAGTATTCGAATAAGAATGGATTGTTTAGCCTGCTACGACACCTCCGAAAGAAATTAAAGTGGACTACAACAAACTGAAGGAAACTGTGCAGAAATTCCTCGATAATCTCAGTTTGATCTTTGATCTTTCGACCTTTCGAACAGATTTCATTCAGAGACGAAAACATGGAAGGCAGTACAGAAAGAGTTCGAAGTGGGATACAAAAAAGAACCGAAGGACAAGGTTGAGGAACTGATGAAGATTCCTGATGATGATTTATATTGACTCCAGCTGAAAGATGCCAATCCGGAGACTCGATACAAAATCGCGTACAATGTTCCTCCCGATTCCGATTTCTATGATGCAACGAAGATTGAAATTCCCGGAGTCGATAACAAGTTCATTATTGCTGCGGTATTAAAAAAAATAATCAATAATTGATTACAGTATTAATTTCAGGAGCCAGGTCCCGACAAGAAGAACCATGAAGACTTCTGGAGAATGGTATACGATTCCAATGTCACGAATATCTTCTATCTGGAGAACTATGAAGAAGATGCAAAGAGTGAGATGGAAATTGAATAGGGATTATGAAATCCACTTCTAAGCTGTCTTCGTTCCATGGAAGGTCGGAGAGGGACAAGACTTCGGAAAGATGTTCATCAGTAACAAGAAGGTATCGTAAGAGTTAGGGATGGGAATAATACTGTACTTCCCTTCAGATCGATTCGACTACTCGATTCGCCGTACAGACTGTACTCGAAGTATTGCCTGAAGGTGGGCATTATCATAATCTATTCTGATCAATTATCGATTTTTCAGGCTGTTCCAATTCGATAATCGTCCGTTTCATGCAGTGCAGAAAGTGGCCCGAGACTGTATTTATCCCCCTCGATTGACTAATTATGACGCAATATTTTCAGTTGGTGGCATCGGAATCTGAATCGATGCATGCTCTTTGCTTCTTCCGACTTCTCAAAGATGACGTCTGTCTTTCCTTCACCAGATGAATTCAAACATTTCATTCAGAAAGGGGCAACAATGATAATCTGTAAGAATGGAGTGGGTCGATCTGCAATGTTCCTTATGGCTCATTCAATCTGCACTCTATTCAATAACAATACCGTTGTTGAGGTACGGTAATCTATCCTACCGTAGTCCGATCACCAATTGATTTTTTTTATTCTCAGGTGCCTGATATTCTCGCGAAGGTTCGATCAGCTCGATGGGGTGCAATTCAAGAGGAGGAACAGTATCTGACCCTACACATGATTGTATTCAAGTACATTCAGGTATTGATTGGACGATGAATCAATTGGCTAATGATGATGTAATTACAGCAAAAGTTCCGTAAGCATCTCTCGGATGAGTGTGACAAGCAGAAGATTGCATTGGCTGAGCATCTAGAGAAGATTGGATGATCTACTCAATCCCCCTTCCTTCTCCCTCTCTCTCTACTCACTTCCATTGCCCATTTGAGAAGGAGAAGAGACCCGTAGTATTGATTGATTAGATATCGAGAGTGTGTCCTACCTCTGGCAATCCAATAAACGCACTTATCTTCGGCGATTAAAATGTGGCAATTGGAAAAACTATACAAAACAGTTCCCGACATCATGATCATTCGTCACTCTTTTTTTTTCCTAGACATCTCAAAAAAAGGAAGTTATTTGCAATGATTAACAATCAACAGCTGAATTGCCTCGTTGCACAGTGTACAACATAGTGATGCATAGTTGCACAACTTGCACACTTCCTATGCCTCTCTCGTTTCAGACCATTTTTGATATGTTTTCTGTTCATCCCCAGACGTGCAGTCGTGGGCGCATAGTGTAACAAATGTTGCATATTAGAGGATGTTTTGGTGTTCTTGAGAAGAGAGGGGAGAAGAGGTATGAAGAGATAAAGCGTATTCTACCCACTGAGACCCATCGCAACATTATAAATAGAGCAATAATTTATTTGGCACGAATAATTTCCCGATATGTATGACAAATGCATGGATATTAGTAAGTACAGATAAGGTGGTTGAGGTTAGTGTCCTCCGACTGAGATCATTAATACTTCGTCGTTGTTCCTTCCCGCTCACAAGTCGCAAGCCTTCAAAGTATTCAATCATTGATTGGCCCTTTCACTCTTCTCTTACCGAGTCTTTCTTCGTCGAAAACTTGTCAGAATTATCGAGGAATTGTTGAAGAGGACAGAGATCGGAGTCATTGGGGCAAGCATTGATTATTCGAGTAATCGGACGAGCGGATGAGTTGAAATCATCGATGAAGAGGAACTGGAAGAAGGAAAGGATTGAGGAATCGATAGAGTCAATCTTACCTTCACAAAGTATTCTCCATCCTTCTTCCACAGTTCATTCACTATAGTAGCAGTGTAGTGGGGGATATCATCTCCAATAACGGCCTTCTTAGCTCCAAGAGTGTGAAGAAGAGCAGTAATAGTATGATCGTGCTGGAATTTATTGATTTAGATTCGGAAATTGAGTTATAAAGCAGGCAGAAGAAGTGGTAACTTACAGCAGAGTAAGCGTGATACTTGATTGAATTCTTCTGATTGGTCACATCTTTCAGATTCGATCTCCATTCATGAAGAAGATATCCTCCTCTCAATGTGACTAATTCATCGTCTTGCTTCACATCAAATCCCTCTGAACAGAATAAAATCAATCATTTATAGCTAATAATCTACCGTACCGACTCCATCGACGAAATCGTTTCCAGCAAGGAAGACGGATTTGAGTTGATTGTAGACATCATCAGTGATCCAATCGGGAAGAGGAAGATGGAATTGCTCCTTCTGAAAATAACGAGAACATTGATTGAATTAGTGGATTGAGTAACTCACTTCGACTCTCAGAGTGGAGAACCAATCCTTGAGAACGCCGAAATTGAAGTCAACTGCTCCCTGACCACCGAATTGCATCAGAAGAGCGTACAGATTCTGAAAAGGATGATATTTCAAAGTTACAATATTATTTTTTTCCGAAATTCTTCTGGATTACTAACCCAATTGCTAGCCAGATAATCCTGGAACTTTCTCGTATTCTGTCTGGTTTCACTCAGTTTATCCGCTTTCGGGCAGGAAATTCCCGGCTGCAGTTGCTGTAAGAGAGGTAATTTAATTTGCTGAAGAGATCAAAGATCAACTTACTCTATCCTCCTTCTTTGGCTCAGAGTGAACGGGAACGGGAATCCAGCCAGAAGGCCAATTGGGAAGGACGGAAGAGAGAGCAGCTGGAGAATCTGAAGGGACTTTCTCAGTACATTCAACGCCATATGTGGATAATCATTTTGGAGTTGGTTTCGATAGTTCGATAAACTCGCACTCACGAGCTTCAAACGAAGCAGAAAGTCGCACGCAGCGTCAACTAATTATTCAGTAGCAACGAACCAGCATAGAATCCGGCCATATTGGAGAGTGCAGATTGAATGCAACGAGGAGTATCAGCAGATCGAACGACCACCTGTGAAGAATCAATCGATAATCGAAAAGAATCAATCGATAATCGCTCCAGTCAGCTACAGTACTCACCTCCTCCCTATTGTAGGCTCCTCCCAGGAAACCAGAATCGATGTAGAGTGATCGCAGATTTTCGCCCTGTTGGAATTGATGTTGAAGTCCGTCCTGTAATGTAGAATTCATTCCTGATTCAGAGTAGATCATTGCTAGATAGGAATTTACCTCAGTGATTTCTCCCCATGGCATTCCCCAGTATTCCTTCTGGTATGGATCTGACGGGTAAGTGTCCTTTGGAATGCGGTCGCCGTGACGCCACAGCTGCAATTTTAAAATTCAAACATTTATCGAATTTTAAATTTAAAAAATCAAAAATATCTTACCATCTGTACGTAAACCAGCTCTTCTGCAGCAAGAGCAGTTACAATGTGAAGAGTGATGAATCCAATGATGGGAATCATGGTGAATACTGTAATGGTGTGTGTCCCCACCCTTCGATGGTCCTCTTTATACTCGAGAGTGATAAGCTTCTCCTTTCTTTCTAGTTCACTGTCGACGACAAAATCCTTCTCCACTCAATGCAAAGGAGATGGAGGGGAGGGATCAGAATGTGACGTCTCTTCCGATGCAAAGTCCGCTCTTTGAAGATGACTACAGAGACACACAAGGATCAGTGATCCTGAGGGCGGGGAAGACCTTAGGGAATGACGAGGAATAGGGAGTCCCTAGGAGAGGCAGTCCGTTCCAAGTCAGTTTGTGATTCTCTTGCTCTATGTATCGGCGTCGCATCGACATCGTGAATTGTGTACATGATCATATCGGATTGCAGATGATTTCACCCCTCTCTTGAATGCTGTCCATGAAGTGGTTAAGAACCGAACGTGATCATTCTTCATATCTTTCTGGTTGTATTCTTGTCCGGAAGATGAAGGGATATGTCCCAGACACAGTTCATTATCACAAATCACCCACAGAATTGACCACTGACGAAATTCCTTCATAATCTTTATCATCACTGTGCAAAATCAAGAGAGAGAGAACAATTAGAGAGCATAGAACTGATTGATTGACGAGAAGGAATGGAATGATTATGAAGATGATAAGAATGGAGAGAAAGGGACGAGTACGAACTACAAGGGATGAAGCCCATTCCTGAGAGGAGTCATTGCTCATTTCATAACAATATAACGAGATTATCGAGTTGATGTCGGTGACGAAGAGAAGAGAGATGATCACAATCTGCAGAGAGAAAAGTTGTGAGTGGTAGAGAAATGTCTTAGTGAATAAACGACATTAATCTAGCGTGCATATTCCAAATATGTTTTATCTGTGCTGAGTTTTTCCAGTCTAATTTGTGTATCTATCTAACATATCAATTGATCACTTTACTGTATTCCGCTGCTGTTGAGATTCTTCTGAAGGACGATATCACACGTCGCTTTGAAGACGAATTCCACGTTTTGAGTGTCGGTTGCACATGTGTAATGGGAATAGATCTTCCTGTCTTTATCCTTCTTTGACTTTCGCTGAAATTAAACACTTTGCACTTCAATCCAACTACCTTCTAAACATTTTCTCAGACCAATAATTGATGGTTTCTTACCTTCAGAAAGTAAGTCTTCAGAAATTCACAAGCAGAATTGAAATCGCTTCCCTCTGAAGAATTATTATTTATGTGTTGATTTATTTCTGAATAACTAACTGAATCCATGCAGGTAATTGCCAAGAGGACTATTAGGCAATTTCTTGTGGAAGAGATCTTTCTGGAAAGGAAAGATTCATCGAAGATGAAATTTCTTTGATTACCTTATTGAGGAAGAGAATGAATGCGGATGAAGTCAGGAATTTGCTTCTCAACATTTCTCCGAAAAGATGGGCTGAATCGCGTAGGCGATTTTGCACTTTCTGAAGGAAAATCACATGTTTCACACTTTCGATATTCACAAACCTGCGGTTTATCCGGCTCAATAGTGAACACATCCTTGTAGAGAATTGGCTTGATTGTAGAATCAACTTCATCGAGGGACTACAAAGATCAAAGATCAGTTGGGAAAGGAGATCAAAGATCAACCTGATCATAGGCTGCCATTGAAGCAACGAAGAGAACAGCAGCGACTCCATCGAAGCAATGAATCCATTTCTTGCGGTACGTCCGTTGACCACCCACGTCGATTAACCTGAGAGACTACGGTAATCTACCATACAATCAGGAATCAGTCAATAACGTTTTCGTCATCGTGAACATTTCATAGCGGGTTGATAGGTCTAAATCGTAGAGTGATTTTGATGACAAATGAAAGGGTTGCACTGATTCACGACGCTTCGATTTGATTCGGAGAAAGGAGGAAAGGGATGATGACTAGGAGTAGACTAGGGTTGGCCCTATCAGATCAGTCATAGTGGCGAGAGAGCACGTAAAATGAGGAGAGTAAATGAAAATGCAGACGGTTCTAATGAATGAGTGACCTTATCTCTAGCGACCTTATCGTGCACGTAGAGAAATTGAAATTGATTTCATTGACGTGAGTAGTCGGAATTCGAAGATGGAGGACGTCGTCGGCAGTGGGCATGTACGAAGGAGACAGCATCTCCGATACTTTGGGCATGTAACTGAAAGGAGAATAGTCATTTCTAATGTTTTAGTTAGCGTTGTTTTGAGTCATGCTCACTATAATCCATCCCTTTATATCTACCTCTCTATTTATATCATTTGAATACGCAGAACTAAAAACTGGAAGTTCTTGAATTTATCATCGACCATTTGCAGTGCACCTTCTGCCTTCAGATACAAAAGTATGACAGCTTCAGCGAAAGTGTTACCCATTTCTATTCTTATCCCAATTTGTGAAAGGTTCTCGTTATCATTAATTGATGGAAAGAATATTCTGGTCGTTATTCAATCTTCTTATCACATGACTTACTAATGGGCATTATCAGGGAGAGAAGAGTAGTTGGGATAGAGCTCCATGAAGTGTGCAACGCACTGTAAACCATAATTGAGTATTACTCATCCTTTTCTTTTATCATCCTAACAAAATATAATAAACTTCACGGGAAAAAAACGAAAATCTTACATCCAACTTGAGGAAACTATTGAGAGCATCAATCTCATTACTGACGTCGATATCAATAATCCATGATAATCCTTGAGCAAATTGCTCGATTATGTCCTCAAATTGATCTTTGATCTTTCGTGCCGCTCAAATATTCTTACCTTTTCGAAATCGGGTACAGATAGAATACACTCTTGTACTCCCATTGCGATCATGTGAAATATCTAAAAACCCTTGAATTTCCATCTGTTTCGTTCTTTCTCCTCACTTGAAATAGATTATATCGGAGATATTTCTGAAAACTATGCATCTCGTCAGAACTGAATCCGTTCATGTGGAGAATCCTGCAAGGACGATATTTTTGAAATTAAGAATTTATCGTTCCGACCTCATCTGCTTCACAATCGTCGATTTTCCTGCATCGGCACCACCTGAATTATCGATTGACAGACCATCCAAATGAAGAATTGGTCCTACCAAGCAGTAATATCTTGAGTCGACTCAATTCCTCTTTCTTCTGTTTCTGCAATGATCTGTCTATGTGATTCGATATCGACCCTTGTGTCTTCACGTCTCGGAACAATCTGAATTGATAGAATGTCTGCATTGACTAATTTATGAATACGATTCATAAGGAACGTCAGCTACAATCCCTATTTGACATCTCGATCAATGTTTCATGACGTAAAATTGAATTCTTGCATCGAATTCTCGGAGTGCACGAGATTAAATTCAGAAGGAAATCTCTAGGAAAGGAATTCGCACAAATGAATGACATGAGCAAAGAGAGAAAATACGATCTATTCTTAGCCATTCTTCCATATTTCACTTTTAATCGTCTCACGAGTCACACGCTCACATATTATTGTTATTGATCGTAGCATTAACTCCATTGAGAGAAACTTCCGTCATTGACGTTGCATTCTCACCATCATCTGAATTACCTCAAATAAAATGAACAGATTAAAGTGAAATCGGGGATTGTGGGAAGACATCTCTGCACTACTTTAGAAGGCCATAATGGATCTAAATCGCCTAGTCTAAAATATCTCAACCGTAATCTAATGAACCCAAGAGTGACTATTATACTGCAACTAGGGAACGCTCAATAGGAATAGAAGTAGGGAAAATGGTAGCATCTGCTATTGTCATTCTGGTCTTCTAAGGTAGTTCCACATCTCTGCTGGAAATATAGACGAAAACAGGGTTTGTCTGGGACAAATCCCATCTATTTTGGAGTAAAGGAAGGAAGAGTTTAAGTGGACTCACGGGATTCCTGTTGATACTCAACTCCCGTCGGCTTAGGAGGTTTACAGATTGGTGTGCCCATCGTGACGTAGGTCCCGAATGGAAGATGGAAGAGTACTGTAGGATATCGATTTATAAGGAAAGCTGAGATCGTATGACGATTCAAGTAAGATGACGGTGAATAACAGAACAAAATGTGCGTAAAGAAGGATATGGTTCATATACATCAAAGGAAGAGATGAGGCAGTTATTTACTTCCTGCTACGTTTGTGAACAGTTTTCATCAAGAGAGACATAATTATATTTATTCCTATGACTTCGAAATGACTGCAAAATATTCGACATGTGAAAATGCACTTGAGAGAACGTCACGAGAATATTTCTGAAGTGAAGAAACAGGTGGAATCAGCTAGCGAAGACTCACTTTCAATGCACAGTTTGAGATTAACGAAGAAATTAGACAGGAATTGAGAGGGCAAAAAGTGTGATTAGTACTTATACAAACAAGTTTCATCAGTACTGATTAAATGTATTCAATCTAAATTGGAGACTTGTCTGGATTCACTTTTTCACTGTAATTCCAATCAAGTTGCGAGTAGTGCAACTTCAACAGAGATCTCGCACATAAGAGAAGGAATTAGAGTGAGTGAAATGAGTCTCATCTCTCAAACTACGAAAAGGGGGCGGAGTTGCAATGAAGATACGTTTTGGATCAAGTCGTCATAATTCCAAAGAATCAAACAACTAAAGATTAGCAGAAATGGCATCTAATATTCGATCACTTGGGAAAGCTGACGAAGATGAATGCAATATTGAAGAACGAGATATGGCAAATGGGAAAGAAGAAAGAGATTACAGAAGAGAAGAGAAGGAAAAGGATGACAAGAGAAGCTGCTATTCTACCGTATCTTGGAAACGGCTTTTACAGGCAAAATGATGATCTCGTATCTCGCGAATACAAAAACTACAATTGCGCAGGAGTTCGATAGAAGTTAGACGGATATCAAAGATTTGACACAACGAAGGATAAGAAAGTGAGAGAGCTGAGAGATATAGAGATAAATGACTACGTAACATACAAATTATGCCGTACTCAATAACAAAACTGGCGTGAGAACGAATTCGATCGGATTGCTCCTCTTTCTTTGATGCACTCTAATACAGAGATGGAATGGAAGTGCCCGTCTGGATATAAATGGGAAACTCTAAACAGCGACATATTTAATGACGTCGTCAGAATTGACGTCGTTTAATCAACTACGAACGACGTTTTGCACCTAGGGGAGAGGAAGAAGGGGAAGAGGTATCTAAGAAGGGGGGAGGGGACGAGGGAAGGAAGGGATGAAGGGGAAGGGAAGGAATGGTGAGTAGAGTGACTAACTTACTCGCTACCTAGACAACCTACCCATACAACTCTCCCCTCCTCCTTTCATTATCATCGTGATAAAGGTGTTAGTAGACCTCTCTCTCTTCTCGTCTATTCAAATCTCTAGAGTACGAATGGATTCTTCCATTCGATGAGAGATATGGGGAAAGTGAGAGACAAGAGTAACTCCTTCTTTCAATCAGATACAAATTGTAGTTCCCGTTGCATACAAAAGAGTCCAAGAAGAGGGTTTCAATATAATGGTAGGTCAAGAAGTAGAGGGAAAAGTAGTGGATATCATAGCCTCATAGCAATTATTTCTGCAGTGAACTTCAGTCAGATAATAAAGTGGGATAATTTGTTTATGTATTCGCTCCTAGTTTCCTTCCCTTCTTCGCCTAACGGTGCATCGCTTTCAACTAATACACCATTTGATAATCCGAATATCCAATCCTACTGGAAGGAAGAAAATTGTTTTCGTGAAATGAATCACAATTCATGCGGAAAATGAGATAATACCCAAATCTTCACCTTTCCGAGTATCCCACCATCAAAACAAGACCTCAGTCACGCATCTCAGATCATTTATCATAGATTCATAAAATTACAACCAGGGTACAATCAAAATTCACTCGAAAATTGCAAACTTTGCAATGTCGAATATACCCGGAATAACGATGTCAACGGAAAAAAGGCAAGTAACTAATATTCAGTGGACTACCGAATTGGGAAGGGTACGATACTTACAGTAATCTTGTTTAGTCTACAACTCGTACGAGGGAATCATTAGGAGCATCGTCTCTCTTTGTGAAATCGAAGAGAGAACCGAATACGAGATGTTGTACAACAGGGAATTTGCGAAGAACCTGTAAACTCATTACATGACGGTACTTATTTTATTTGTAAGAAACTAGCCAGCTACGCTCGCTTCGCTCGCTCGCTGGCTAGATGTCGCCGGGTTATCCCAGTCATCTGCAAGCGCTTCGCATCGCCGGGTTATCCCGGTAATATGCGAACGCTTCGCAACCGCTAACCAGTAATTTGCAAACGTAATTAGTGGCTACAGTATAAATGTTTTCCGGATCGCTCTCGGCCCCTCATGAGCCTTCCGCAAGCGTGAATGCGCATACTTTAAGTACCGTTTTTTTCTCACAATCGATTAACAACATAATTCACACATTTCACTCAGTGAGCTACGCTAAAAGTAAGTCTACATCGATTTAAAATGCAAGTCATAAATCCGACCAAGTAAACTACTTTGGTATGCTGCACTCGCTCGCTCACAAGATATCGCCGGGTAGTGTGCTAAGGTTTTATCCCAGTCATTTGCAAACGCTTGCGAAAGGCTCGTGAGGCCTCGAGCGACCCGAAAAAAATTGGGATGGAGCCACTTCGTGGCTCCATCCCAACTTTTTCCGAATCGCTCTCGGCCTCACGAGCCTTCCGCAAGCGTGAATGCGTTCCATCTAACTACTTGATAAATTCAGCCTAAATTCCAGCGAAAACGGAGCGAAAAATAGTTTTGTAAACAAGTATTTCGTCATATTGCATAGTGATGACGAAATTGATTATCGATTTTAAAAAAAAATTTGATTACGAGAAGTTTATGCCGAGCACGATCGATTTGGTTGAGTTTCCGGCGAAAACGGCGCAACAAACGGTATATTGCATCATCATTACGCAATATTGCATAGTGATGACGAAATTAATTATCGATTTTTTTAAAATTTTGATAACGAGTGATTTGGTGCCAAGCACGATCGATTTGATCGAGTTTCTGGCGTTAACCGTGAAGAAAACGGATTATTGCATAATGATGACGAAATCAATTATCGATTTTTTTAAAAAAAATTTTTCATGAGAAATCTAATGGTGAAGATCTTAGGGCTGTAGGATGAGTTTGAAGCGAGTTATGAGCAAAACAAGTTGAGCGTGACAGACAGACTTAGTTAGTTAGTTAGTTAGGCACGGACGGACAGACAGACACTGTGACATTATAGTACTGAAGAATTTTCACCCAGGACTTTTTGCTAGAACCAGAGTTGAAGAGAAAGTAAACATATAAATTTGGTTTTTTTAATGACAATATCTTTCGAAAAGCACGTTGAAAGTTTGATGTTTAAATCCCATGAATCATTATAGCGCACATTTGGCGGAACCTTTTCAAAGTTGAATTAATTTTATTTTCAATCTAACCTCTGCTTCATACATCTTGAACATTCCTCCATTCACTTTCTCCCAATTCGGAACGGCTGAGATATTCCAAAGTTGATTGGAATGCTCGTAGAATGGACCAGTTTTTGTCTGCAATTTACATGAAATATAGGTTCATGTTTGCTTATATTAATATATCTATTTGTGACTAGGTGTGACTAGGATTTGAAATATGAATCATCGTTGAGCAAGAAGAAGGAGGAAGAGACACCAAACATCTTCATCCAACCTAACCATAAACTCCAATTCTGACAGACAGGGAACCTGATATTAGTACTGAGAACGCAAAATATTAGGGAGAATCATGAACCATAAAGTGAATCGGGGTCTATATTGTATCTCAAGGATGACTCACCCAAGAAAAAAAAATAATCAGAAAATGAATTTCAGATATATAAAAGAAAGGGAACCTTGAAAATGAATGCAACAGCATCGAAGAAGAGAGAGACATGGGTATTCTCCTCACACGTGTCCTTCTTAGTGTAGGATTCAACTGGGAATCGCTTGTTACCTAAAGAAATATGAGACTATACAAGGAAATACGGTATATCCTCAATGCAACCGATTGAGAAGCCCCCTTTTTCAAAACGAAATAATAAAAGTTTAGATAAATTACTCCTGCACATTTTCAATAGTTAGATAAAATTATGCGCAATCGAAATAATAGGAAAAATAAACAATAATATATCATTTTTATAAAACTAGACATGGGTAGAATAAGTTACCGATCATCTGGGAAGATCCGAAGAGGAAGGGAAGGAATTGGTAATCATCGATAGCATGCACTCCACGAGAACCTTAATTGAACTATGGAGATGGAAGAAGAGTATAACCCGGTATCCATTATTATAGTGACAGGGAAAAATTTTATAAACTCTAACCTGCAGGCTCTAATTTGTACGCAGCTTGAAGCTCACGGCAGAGTCTCAGATACCTGTAATTTACACTACTTCGTAACCATTGTAAATTTCACTAACAAACTATACAAATGTGATTTAAACCCAACGTAGTTATCTTTGAATCGCCTATGAAACACGATGCCAGATGTTTTCAGTTCAATTATGACCACATGATTTCAATGATATGAACTAACATGTTAAACAAGCGAAGAACGACCAATTTGTGATCTTCTGGATTGAGCACTCCAATCTTATAGAGACATAGAATGAAGATCAAGAACGATGCCTCATGACCTGTAAGATTGTAAGGAAAAAATGATCCTCTCATTCAAACTCACCAGATCCGTAATCGATTCTTGTAGGATTTCCAAAAGCATCGAGAAGATATGGAGTAAGTTCAATAGCAGCGCCCTTCTTATCCTCAGGAAGAATTGAGACAATGAGGTTATGGACGGACTGAAAGGAAGAATGAAATAGGAACTTGAGAAACCAGATCATAAAACATGAAGTCCACACTTTTTCATCTATCTCCTTCAGTGATTCAATGGTTTTTGGCGTGTTCAAATGTATAAAGTGAACGTACACTCTGAAATTGCTCGTGCCATCTTCTGAATGATTTGTTTCCGTATCTTTGATTGCCCATGTCCTCTGGAGGATGCTCTGCAATCCATTTCTGAAATGGACAATATTAGTGATTGTTCGAGTAGATGAACTTACTCTAAGAGGATCGAGCATGTAGATGATATCCATCTTTGGGCCAGGAATCTGGATGTCTTCTGTTGTTCGCAGTCCCTGTAATTCGTTAGTTATAGCAAACTGTAACAGTCCAATTCCTGCCAAAGAATGAATCAAACCTTCACAGCGTCGTTAAGATCATGAAGCAGCTTCATGTAGTCTGCGTAAGCCTGAAATAAGAGTTATAAAGTGTCAAACGGATAAATTTAAACCGACTTTCGAATGAATCCATTTGTTCAAGTCGAATTGATTGAGAATTTCACGCTTAGGCTGAACATAAGTAAATACATTGTCTCCACTAGATGATGACTCAGCCATCCCTGAGTATAGATAGTATAATCAGTGAAACAGTGAAAATACAAACATAGCGAACAATTTGCGGCCTTAAAAATGTCAATTACGTAAATTTGTATTGCTCGCCTGACGCTATCGCTCACTCTCTCACAAGCTACCACACTACCCACACTTCGCCTATCACTTTCTCGTTGAGAATGCGCGAAAAATGAACATAGTGCAGAGATACAATCAAATAAATTTAATAATAAACATGCCAGTTATCGATATTACTGCTAGAAATTCCAAACCATTACAGTAGTAATTATCCCTAATTTGAATTCCCGGGAATTCGACGTTTGTCCGGTTGCTATTCCCCGGCTCCACACCATAAATTCAAAAAACCGCGCTGACCGCGACGCACGTGACCACGCGAAAGCGGTCAAAGCTGGGGGTTCATACTGTGGGGTGGCTACGAATACCGTAGAAAAATACCATAATTTTATTCGTTCACGTCACAGTAATTTGAACTGTAATTGAAATAAGCTTCAGTTTTGTTTTGCTATCGATAACTAGTGTATCTTTCTTGCGTTTAATGTAATATACTACAATTTTAGTCTTTCTACTTATTTCGCGCCGAGTTATTTATTACAGTAACGTGCTCTTTTAGTTTACCGTGTTCAGGTTAGGAGGGATGTTTAAAATATTTATTTTTCGCGCCTCATTAAGGTTGTATGGTTTATAATATTCAGAGGACGCCATTGTTCTTTTAAAGCATGTATCAATCGATCAGTTGCCACTGTTTCTTATTTAAAAATAAGAATAGCTACCGTAATTTATTTACTGTATCTATCTCTCCCGCATTATCGATTAAACTAATTATTACTGACAAGTTTCATAAAAAAAATTCTCACTCATGCACTGCTCTCTGTCTTGCCCATATCTTGCTCAACATATGTTGTATTTCCGACGAAGCTCTTTGACGTACCACTAGCATTTTGTAAACTCTACTGCTCGGAGATTAAATTAAATTTAATTTCCCTTTTTTCAGATGAGTCAAATTCCACTGCAAGAATATCTGGACGAACATGAAGAAAGTATGCTGGAGCAAGACGAGGCTGAGATGGATGGATACGTAGGGCACGAAGTCGATCAGGTATGAGTAGAGTACTGTATTCTTATTCGGATCAAATTGGATCCGTTGCTCCTGTCGTTTTATTTTAAACTTCGTGGGTGGTCTTGGAAAACATGGAATATATAGATCTATTTATATATGTCGATGAATTTTTTTCGGTACATCTCGCATCTTTGTTTTTATTTTAAATACATATTATATCACTTGTTACAGTATGACGACGACGATCCGATGAACACTCCGAGAGCAGTCCATCAGTGCAATATCTGTAACAAGATTTTCGTCTCCTTCAAAGGTACCGTAATCATGGTATTGCATTTCTTCAGAACTTTCCTTCACAGGTCTCCAGCAGCATGCAGTCATTCACACAGATCAGAAGCCATTCCAATGTGATATCTGCAGTAAGGTAAGAGATAAGAAATGTAATGCACATACATAATATACGGCCCATTTCTAACAATGGTGACAAGCGATCCGTCGCGCATCTAATTGTATCATTTCCAATTTTGATTGGTCCTAAAATATGAATATATGCTTCACAAGAACGTAGTATGACCGTTGTCGTTTCAGTCATTCCGATTCAAGTCGAATCTCTTCGAACATCGTTCGGTGCATTCCGGATTCACTCCCCATGCTTGTCCCTACTGTGGAAAGACGTGCAGACTGAAGGGAAATCTGAAGAAGCATCTCAAGACTCATGTGTCTACGAAGGAAGAGTTGGAAGAGGCATGGAGACCATTCGCAAGGTTGGTTCAACTTATGAAGATCGCTGGTTGTGAGTAGAGAACAACTTGTAGCAATTTAATGCATTGCATTTTATTGTTCTTGCTATAGAAGCCCTCTTCATTGTATGACAGTGACGTTAATTGATCATAATTTCCTGAGTTATCACATTCTCTTTCAGTAATCGTCGTCCTCCCGCTGATATTCCTGATGACGCGATCATCGTTCGTGGATCGGGTGAACCATTCTTCACTCCTCCCTCAAGACCAAGAAAGAGAAAGCTCGGATTGGGAATGGATTCGAGAACGTGGATTGATAGAATACGAAGAGGAGAACTTCTTCCATGCACAAATATTCACGATAAGGTGAGACATTCAACTGGCTAATATGTTGCTATAAAGGGATTCAATTTCCTGTCGAGAAAACTAGGCTAATTTCGTGAGGTGATGCGTCTTATCTGTTTCTCTTAAGATGCGCCGATTGGAAGAAGTAATCAAAGCAGCTGAGGAATCGGGAATGATGACACTCGATGAACTAATAGAGGCTACGAAGGCTATCTCCTTCGAACGGTCAGTACTTATATTCCTTATTTTATTTAGCCTTGATCCAAAACTATACGGTGAATCTTATTTCTAAATTAATGTATTCGATACAACTCTACCAACACATTTGTCAAAATATCTCCCTTACAACATACACCATTCCGTAATGAACGATATATGTTACAGATTCGATTGTCCTCTGTGCAAGTCAGTCTTCATGTCCCGTAGTGAATGTCTCGAACATCTTGAAGTGGAACATCCGATGGCTCGATTGGAGAGGCCTCTCTTCTGCGAGGTATATTATTATAATTATTCCAACCACTATTATTATTACTCCTATTCTCCTCTGATACGAATGAATAATTTGACAATCTTCTTCATTTCAGATTTGTCTCAAGACATTCGCCGACAGGAAATCAATGGAACAGCACGAGAGTTACCACAAGCGAGTCCATCTCATGATTGAGCATGGAGAAATGGAGGTGAGCATTCATTTCTGTTTATCTTTATCTGAATCATCCATCAATCTTTTGAAGATACAGTATTGTTATGTGTAGTGATGAATGTTTTTGAAATGACCTCATTCTTATTCCTTAGTAATGGATAAATTCAGATTGTTGATCCGGAGATCCTTCTACCTGAGACTGGAGACTACGTGGAAGATGATATGGTTGCTGAGTAAGATAGTCGATTCTCCCTCTCATAACAGTCAGTATTTCCTCTCCTAGCTCAGTAATATCTTGCTACGCTCAATCGCTCGCTTTACCATCCTCAATACTCGATAAATAGTGTATTAGGCTGCACCCGTTGATTCCGGTATTGTATTGAAGACGTTTCAATTGCCTCTTCCCCTTTGCAACAATCCCTTCCCCCCTTACTCAGATGACCGTTCTATACCCAATGTGTTCATACTCATGACTAATTGTATTTTGCATCACTTGTTCCTACCCGTATGCTGAATGGTTCTATCTCTTTATCCTCGCCTTGACTTGTTTTACTTCCTTCCCTAATTTCGTCCAGTCCCGTTACGGTTTGACCATTCATTTACTCTCTCAAGCGCACTCTAATAATCACTCGACTATTCGTTTGATTCTATAATCTCTCTGAGATCCAGTTAACCCTCAGATCGTGCCATATTATGGCCTTTTCAAGTGTAGTTACTATAGATATCTGGCTATTGTTCTGATCGTCTTAGTCTATAGTAGCTTCCTCAAATATACTGTCCAAACACAATATTCACGCCCTAGCCGCGAATTATATTGTCTTGTTTCAGACGTTGAATGATAAAGTTAGTTAATAAGCTAATGCATTGTGTCTAGTACATGGTGCATGTCCAGATGGAGTATCTTGAAGACGAACAGAAAATTGGAATGAAATGATTGTTTAGCCCCTACATGTAATGATTAGACTACCTCCTCCCGGACATCTACTAACCGCCCTAGTTTTATTCATTTTAATTATATTCTACATCGATTATCGATTGCCTTCTCAATCGACTACCGTATCCTGGGGAAGGAATAGGGTTACCGTAGATGGAGGGCGACCGAGGATTGTAGTCTACAATAGGGTGAGTACGGTATCTGGGTATCAAATTTTCGTATGGATAAACTTAGGTGCCTAAAACAGCGTCGACTACGTTCACAAATGCAATCGCATACGATATGTTCAAAGAGAATTCATTCAATGTCGTCCATCTCAATATAACTAAGAATCGATATGTAAGTGAATACCGTAGAAGGGAATACGGTAGTAAGACTATCGATTGAAGGTGATGTCTCTGACTGATCAATCTGATCTCGTGAGGAATTTAACTGATTGGAGGGAGAGACTACCATTGTTTATTCATGGACATGTCGCATTTATCGATTTCGAGAGGTGAGACTGGGAATTTCTTGGAAAAAAACAATCTTTAACAGATTCGGTCTTCCTCCTCCCATCTACATCAATCTTATTCGTGAACCACTCGAAAGACTTCTCTCTCATTATTATTTCCTGCGATATGGTGATAATTACAGGGTGGGATTGAAGAGAGCAAGAGCAGGCAACAATGAGGTACAGATGGTGATACGGAAGTAGATGATACGGTATGATTGTAGACGTTTGATGAGTGCATATCTCGATCGGGACACGATTGTGATCCCACTCAGATGTGGTTGCAGATTCCGTATTTCTGTGGCCAGCATCCATTCTGCAGGTGACAATTTCGCAATATGTTTATTGATTTATGAGGTGTCTCGAGTCTTCAAAATTTCTCATCGGAAATATTTTCTATCGTTCTTGATCACCGTTTAGCGCCCATTAAGTAGCAAATATCTCGATAGTTACTAATTAATATTAATATTAATAACGAGCGATAGAGGGAGAGGGATACTGTAGACAGGAAGGGAAAAAGAAGATCGACCCCCCCCCTCTCCCCAAGGAGAATTCACAAGACGAGTCAATCGATAATACGATACGATATGAAATTCAAATACATTGGAAGACCACGTTGATTTGATAACATGCTAGATATATCTCAATTGGCTGTGGACCAGTTTTGTACAAGTAGGTCTTGAAAAAAATTACTTTATCTTAACAGTGAATTTATCTTAACAGTGAATTTACAATATAGACGGGGCGGATATCCCTGACCCGGATTTGCCACCCTATTGGCTAGCAAACGGCGGCTGCCTCTCTTCCTTCTCCTTTATCCTCTTCTCGCTCCCTTCTGAAAATTTGAATATTTTGCGGGAGTTCGGGGTCCCAATGGCGGGGAACATACTAAAGTGGGGTCGCACAATACAGATTAAGACTCACCTGTGTGTCATTCGAATGCGGTGGGGCTTCATGACGTGTCCATCTCCATAGTAGGAGTGGGCAATGCTCGTTGCCCTGCAGTATGAAATATCTAATTCGCATAATACTTTTGGGGATTTTCCTAGCATTTGGCCTTTTCTTAATCATCATACCTCGTTCTTCTTCGCGTGGTGCAGTACACCCATCCAGTTGATGGGCGACTTCTTCTTCTTTGCCTTCACTAAATTAGATATTTCATCATGGATTGTTAGAATGCAGCGTTATGATCGCGTCGTTAAGACATCCCCATAATATGTTTTTTTCGGTGTTTTTATAGCAAAAATAGTATTATATGTTGCTCACCTTTGCTTACTGTGACCTTGCGTAGATTGAGAGAGTGTCGACATCGTGCACCTAAAATATTAAACAAACTTAAAATAGAATCGAGAAAAGAAAAAAATAAACGGAATTAAAGAAAAAGCCTAACAAAAATACAATTATAAAAATAGTTTGAATTATACGGTACATTCCCTGAAATTTTGATCTCCCTACAGGATCACGTCATGCGTAAACTTTTCATATTGATTATCCCTATGTATGCTGGGAGGCGAAGAAAGACATGTCTTATCACGGATTTCCTGTAAAAGTGTAGCAAAAAGAGCTCTCATTTCCACTAGGAAAAACTTTGGGTCCCCGATTTCGATGAAAGTTGGTTGGTAGGTACCCTTGGGGGTTAGGAGGAGGTTCATCTACTTGGTTTGGTCAATTATCGATTTTATCGATTTTTTGGTTGTAAAACTTTAAATGACCATAACTACTTTCATTTTCATCGCACAGCGAGCTAATTTCTCGCGATGAATTCGTCTCGGAAATCTCTACAAAAAAGTCGAAGTCACACAATATGAAAAAAGTTGATCTTCCGCCTCAAAAATCGATAAAACCGATTTTTGGACCATAAAACTAAGTTTTTCTCGAAAATGAGCCGGAAACACAATGAATTTTATTTTTGAAATTGATTCTACGGACCCGTTTCAGGGTCACCCTGTATTTCGTTTTTCATATCTCTGGCCTTGGGACCCCGAATTAGTACAGTGGATCCGAACATAGCCGTTTTTTTGTGGAAAACACACTTTGCGTCATAACTCGCTTGAAAGTGTTCCAATCAAAAAAAATCACCAAAACTAAAAATGTAGCTCTCGAGGAAACGAAAAAGAAAGGTTCTACGCAAATTTTTGATTGGGACACTTTCAAGCGAGTTATGACGCAAAGTGTGTTTTCCACAAAAAATCGGCTATGTGCGGATCCACTGTACTAGTTCGGGGTCCCAAGGCCAGAGATGTGAAAAACGAAATACAGGGTGACCCTAAAACGGGTCCGTAGAATCGATTGTAAAAATAATATCGAATGTGTTTTCGGCTAATTTTCGAGAAAAACTTAGTTTTATGTTCAAAAAATCGGTTTTATCGATTTTTGAGGCGGAAGATCAACTTTTTTCATATTGTGTGACTTTTCTGTAGAGATTTCCGAGACGAATTCATCGCGAGAAATTAGCTCGCTGTGCGATGAAAATGAAGCAAGTTATGGCCATTTAAAGTTTGGAGATAAAAAATCGATAAAATCGATAATTGACCAAACTAACTAGATAGACCTCCTCCTGACCCCTAAGGGTACACACCTACCAACTTTCATGGAAATCGGAGACCAATAGTTTTTTCCTAGTGGACGGCATTTCTACACTCTTACAGGAAATCCGTGTTATGGGATTAAAATTGACGATTCGATTTTACCATTAATCGTAAAATTTCAGTGAAATCGGTAGTCGACAGGCACTTGAACAGGCTAAAAGGACACTAATTGATAAGTATCTTGTGGTCGGTAAGTACAATTATTTCATTAATGATTACGGAGATATCTTCCATTTATATTGTCAAGTGTTTCGCGTTTCAGATAAAGAACTTTTAAAATTAATTATTCAAGGTGTGAGTGATCGAATCCGGGATACGGTAGCGATGCTGGAGGCGACGATTCCTAATTTCTTCCGTGGTGCACTCAAGCACTTTGATTCCCTCGATGGTGAGTTGTATTTGATGTCCCTTCGACCACATTCCCAATTAACTGTGGTAGATTATGATTGGATCGATTGTAGATAATCGTGCCCATCTTCGAAATACAAAGAAGAAGATTCCTCCCTCTGCACAAACTCTTTATCTCGTCCATTCAACGGATGTTTACAAATTGGAAAAGGAATTTTATGATTTCGCACTCTCTCATTTCGATGCCCAATTCAAGTGAGTTCTTTTGAAGGGGATTTCGAAAATATAAATGAATTAGGAAAGCGACAAATGGAAGTGGAAAGGCGGAAGATGCTGTCTCACTAGCTCCTCAATATCATTATGAGAAGATCAAACCAGTTAATCCATTCAATAACCCATTGTAGTATAGTATCCCTCTCACTTGTTCCATACGGTTTCCTTCTTTCCCTTACTCAGCTCATAGTCTAACGAGTATCTGAACTCTTTCTAGTGCTACCAAGTAACAATGCCATTTTGAATGCTCAATAGTTGATTATTTTGAATGCTACTATTAATAATATTCGCCTGACGGGTAGGCTAAGCTCAGCCATTGTTGTGTTTGACACACTGGATAAAACGATTAAATCAGAACACAGTCGAGTTTATCGATTAGTGATAGATTTGTACGAGAAATCGAATTGAGGGCATCAGAAATGAAAAGGGAAAAGACTGGTGCTATCGAGGAGAAGAGATTAAGTGATGGCTGGAGATTTCTTCCTCTCTTCTTCTCTTTCATCGTAATTATAGCACGAGACATTGAGGCCATTGGTGACATAACTGAAAAGGGAACGATTACGGTAGAGGATATGGTAGATTACCTCGAATAGATGAGTTGTTGATAGAACGGTCCATTAGACTTCTCCAATCCTTTCTTTTCCGCTCTAAAAGGTTATTCATCTACAATATGTCTTCCATCTATAGTATACCTCGCTTTCGATTTCTTATCACTTTTCTTTGTAAGTTCTCGTTCCTTCTTTGATTTATCTTCCCTTTCTTTCTTCTTCTTATGAACATCTTGCCATTTTCTCTTCGGAGTTCCAATCGTAGGAGAAATCTCAAAGTATCTAACTACAGTAACCCATGTTGACTATCGTACCGGTTTGTTTGTGTAGATGACTCTTTCCTGAGGAGTGTTCTTCTGTTCAGTCTTTCTATTCTTTCTCCCAATTGATTCCTTCTTCTCTCCTCTCTTCTTGCTTTTCTTCTTTGATTGAATAGGAGAATTGGCCACAGGAGAGAGCAGAATCCTCTCATTCTTCTTTTCCTTCTTGATACAAACGGGAGATTTAGCAGCAGGAGAAGTGGTTGGAGTGGGTGAATGAGTGATTGAAGGAAGAAGAGATGAAGAATGAAGTGAGGGAAGAAGAGAATTCTCCGTTCTCAATAAATGAATAGGAGTTGGATCATTTAAAGAGATTGATGAAGAGGGAATCGATCGATCACTCTTCTTTGTAACAGAAAGAGGAAGAGATTCTGCCATTAGTAAATCATCCCGATCCGTTACAGTTGTACGAAGAGCTCGAGTAGCGTCAGTTACTTGAGAAGTCTTCGAACTATTGACTACCGCAGTCAATAGAGCCTTCGAGTCATCAGGAGGACCAGGAGGAAGAGAGGATACGGTAGATTGTTTGGATCGATCGGTTTTCTTCCTTCTAACAGGCGGAATATACTTTCGATCAGCTCCTCCGAATATATTTGTGATCTTGAGTTTGCGAGGAGTTCGAGGCTTTGATTTGACTTTCTTTGGTTCTTTAGCCTCGAATTCAAATCCAGCTTCGTTCTTCTATAATCAATTGAATTGATCTTTGATCTCTTTCCTTCTCTTACCTTGTTCTTCTTCAAAGTCATTCGTCCCACAAATTGTTTATCACTTTTCGCTCCAATTTCATCGTCCTTCAATCAATAATTCAATCGAGATAACGGTATACCACTTACCATATCTCCATAGATCCGATTGGGAAGACTCGTGATGGATAGAGATGTCGATGATATTGATTCCTTCGCAGTAACCTTAGAGATGATCTTTGATCTTTCCATTCGATCTTCTTTCGATCATTCGATCTTATTCGATCTATTCGATCTATTCGATCATTCGATCTTACCATTGGAGGAGATCGTTCTGATCTCTCTGATGGAATATCAGGAATATCATCGAGTGTTTGATCTCCAGGAAAGAATTCTCCTTTTGAATTGTAGATTCCCGATGGTTGATAGAGAGACGAATCATTCCTGAATAGAAAGAATACTGTAGGAGTATGGTAGTCCAATCTCACTTAATCGGTTGACTACGTTGAGATCGTCGAGAGAAATCCTGAATAGAGGGAAGATCGATTGGAAGGGAGGAGACTACCGTATACCTGTGGTTTCTCCCTCACTGGAGTCTGAGATGAAGGATTGATATCCTGTCGAGTATCAGGAGATGGAGAATATTGAATGGGAGATCGAGTAGATGAAGTATTTCCATCGATTGGCATCTGAATGGAAAGGAAGGGGATGAAGAGGGGAGATGTCCTCTCGATACCTTTGGATTGACTGATCTGATGGGAGAACCTGTTTGAGATCGAGGAGTCGATGGAATCGAATGAGGCATTTTGATGATTGGAATTGGAGGAGAGATTATCTACAAGGGGGAAGATTACTGTAGATGGAGGAAGGGAGAGATCTACCTTCTTATCCTCTTTCATCGTCGATTCCTTGAGTGGAGACATCGTCTGAGATACAAGAGAAGATGAACCAGTGGATGAAGACATTGGAGAGAACGTCTGAATGAAATCAGTTATCGATTAGAAGGTATACTACAGTATACCTGAGAGACGACTGAGGTGGTTGAGGGAGCAGGAGAAGGAATCTGAATGGATCACTGAAGAGGGAAGGGATACGGTAGACTCACTCCTGTCACACTCTTATTCTCACTACGATCAGTTCTCAAATCATTTCGATCATCCTTCTGAAGAGGGCGAATACGTCATCACTAGATAATATTCCCAACAAACCGTCAAGATTGCAGAAGCATTCGATCCCGTCTCAGAGTTGAGTGAAATATTGGAGACAGATGAAAGTGATATTCCAGTCTGAATGGAATACTGTATCAAGAGAGGGGAGGATACGGTAGACTACCGCAGATGCAATCGATATATCCGAGACAGAAGAGATTGATTCATTCTAGAAGAGTAATTGATTGATGAGTGATGAGTGGTTGAATGATAAACCTGAGAGGGAGGATAAATTGATCCCGTCTTCGAATTGAGAGAAGTTGTTGAAGAAGATGAAGCAGAAGTCGTTGAATTCTGATGGAGATTATTATCAATTGATTGACGTCGTTGATATACCAGTGATCCACCGAGGGAACTGGAGTATGTGTGGGAACGGGCATCTCCAGTCTGCAAAGATCAAAGATCAAGACTGAGAGAGGGGACGGATATCACCTTAGAGGATAGAGTAGACTTGGAGTCGGATGGTTGAACACTCTGAAATTGATTCCGGTAGAAGGGAAGAGAGGGAGAGATCCTCACCATTCCATGTGGAGGGGCGTATACCGCTCCCAATGAGAACTGAACGAGTAAATGAATGGAGAAGAGGAGAATTGAGATGGAGGAAGTAGAAGAGAGACATTTGACTAAATAACAAGATAATTGAATATTCTTACTTTCTGAGGGACTGAAGGTCCATTGGCGGGTGGAGGAAAGGGAATAAGTGGAATCTGCACGGAATTGATCTTTGATCTCTCTCTGTCAATCACATACCGCAGTTTGGAGAGTTGCATTATCGATTGGTTCATAGCTGGATTGAAATGTCTTTGCCTCTTTATTACTGTCAATATTAGTATTGCTCTCAACCATGTTCAATGCTGCTAACAAATCGTTGTGATTCAACTGAAATGATGATTATCGATTGATCCTTCGATTACCGTAACCTCGTTAGACTTTGCAAGAGCCTCCTCATCAAGTTCCTGAAGGGAATCAATCGATAACTGAATGAATTATCTACCGTATACCTTATCCGAATTGTACGGTGTCTCGGGAGTTCGATCAGTGATAAGATCAGATTCATCCTCCTCGAATAACTAGAATAAGTCAATAACTCCAATAAGAATGGAATTCATTACCTTCTTTGCTTCAGATCTCACAGCTTTTCGATTATCAGGGAGAAGACTGTGAACTTCATTCTCGATTCGATCCCTTTCAGATAATTGCACTTCCACTGAAAGGATCATCTTAGGTTGAATAAGATGAAGATGGGAACGAGACAGACCTTTCTTCGACTTTCTACTCTTTCTACTCTTCCTACTCTTCTTACTCTTCCTTCCACTCTTCTTTCCATTCTCCATTAGATCGACTGGTCGTTATGAATGGAAATAAGCAAAATGAAAGAGGACAATACTTCTCACTCACTTTACAAGCAAATTTGAATTTACTATTGAATGGAAATAATAAGTTGTTGTTGTTGATAAAGATGGTGAGTTGAGATTATTCATTCGTCTTACAGATCGCTCAACCTTCCTTGCAGGGCTTACTACAAAAACAGTGACTAACTTTGACTAACGTGCTGCCAAGTCATACTTGTTTTCGTACCTTATCATCATATTTCTACCCCCATCCGCATAAGACTTTCTACTATTTCCTTGTTATGTTATATTCTGTCTCTTCATGGATCGAACCAAGGGCGGTTCATCTCTTCATCCTATCCAATAAACTCCTCATCTTTTCTCATTCTTTTCTCGCCTTTTCGGCACCCGACCGAAACTGCGAAACGTAAAAGAATACGATATGCTCAAAATCATGCGGTTTCTGAGAGAACGTCCAGTTGGATTCACAGATTTCTTCCTTCGAAAGGTCCGTTCTCTTCCATTTCGAAATGAGGTTTTGCTGAGAGTGAGTTATTGACCTTCCCTTCCTTCAGTGGTCTCGATTGACCACTTGAGGCAGTGATCAAACAGGCCGATTCATGCACCCTCATTCAGTTCCTACCATCTATCCATCATTTCTTGTTAGATTTCTCTTCTGCACTAGTCACAACAGTTTCTACATCATTTCTCTCTATTTTCCTATTATTCTCTCTTTCTGAATCTCCTCCCTTGAAATGCCCCTATTGATAGTTATCACCCCTCTCATTCCCCATTATTCCATCTCAATCGATGAGAGATCGTGTAGATTGAAGAGAGTGGAAGAGAAGTGAGAGAGGAGAGAGTGTGGGAACAGAAGAGAGTGCAGTTAGAGATGCAGATGCGAAGGCCGGCTTCAGTGTTGAGGAGAAAGAAGAAGTCGACGACTGCACCCTCAGAGCCGGCAGTTAGACAAGAACCGGAACCGGAATTCAGGATGGTGAGGAATACGGTAGGATATTGATTGATTAGCACGAGGAAGAATGTGTCATCTTTCTCTAGCAGTATGATTCACTTGAGAATCTCCATTTTGTTTCTTCTCCTTTTCCGTTCCTTCGAAAGGGAGAAAAAGGAAATTCCTGATGTGTAGTGTCATCTGTGCATCTAAAGCGGTCGAAATGCCTTCCGTCCATGAAAATGTGATTGCCTTTTCTCCCGTTTCTTCATTCTTCCTTTTCCTTTCCTTCGATTCATTCTCAGATAGTTTCCTATAAGTTCAAAGATTAAATCAGGTCCGACCAGCTGCATCGACTAAGATGGCGACCTTCAAGATGGACGATATCGTCAAATTGAATGTAGGAGGACAACGGTGAGACAGATGAACTAACAACTGAAGGGATGAGAGATGTAGTGCACATCGATCACATGAATGCATGTGTAGTCGACTATACCATTCTTTCAATAAATCTATCTTCCGGATAGTAACATCTTCAAATTGTTTAGGCTTTCATACCAATCGATGGCTTATTTCCACTAGTTGTGAAATATAAACTATTGCGATGAAAAACGGGATAATACAGATTCGATACCCGTCTCCGTACTCTTCTCGCTGATCGATCCAATGAATTATTCACTCATTTCGTCGTTCTTCTCGAAGGAGATCTCACTGAAGCAAAGATGCCATCCAGGGATGGAGAGGGAAATGTAGGACAACTTTGATCTTTCTAATGGTTTTGTTTATTCGTGGAAAATAATATTGTTTAGTTCTTCCTCGATCGTGATCCGGAACACTTCCGTACACTCCTGAACAATCTCCGTTTCTACGTTCAACTTCAGGGTTAGTAATCGATGATGTCATCTGATGATCTTAGATCTTTCTCTCGTTCAGCTAAACAGAAGGTAGCCAATGGTACGAATGGCGCAGTTGAGGCAGAGGAAGATATTCGATCAACAAAGAGTGTTGGATTCATCGGAAGACTACTCAAGAACTGAATGGGATTGGAGTACTGACACGGACTGAAATAATTTATTGTGAAACGCAGCTTTTCTGTACACTCGACTCGTTTTTTGCGATTGTAATCACACATATCTATAAAAGAGAAGAAGAAAGATCAACGGGGAGTAGAGATAAAAGTGGTACAAGTAAAGACAATGATGATGAAGGGAATAATTATGCGGGTATTCTGGGAAGAACGAGAGGGGAAGGATTGTTATTTCGATCGGATGGACGAGAGGAACGTTGAATCGATGATGGATTCTGAAGATGAGAATAAGATGACGATGGGGAAGGAATTCTTACCTGACTCTTAGATCTTCTTTTTGATGCTTTCAATCGAGTGGGAAGCATGTAGATTTCGAGAGAACTGCAAATGATTATTCAGTATCATTCAGCGAATGGAACTATTGCGTTCTTGTACATTCGGGTTGAACTTGTAGATAGATAGTTTTGCTGACCTATCACTTGATTCCACTTCTGTCCTTCTCAATCTTGCTGATCTGACTCCGTAGAATCGAAGGGCATTATCACAGAAGGCCATCAGACGTTGCAATCTGAAGAAATCTACCAATTCAGTAATCTGGAAGAAGATCCCGAACCTCGCAAGTGAATCTTCTTCAAACGAGAATTTCTTCTCCGAAAGCCAATGGAAGAATTTGAGAAAAGCGTGGAAGCAAAGTCCTGAACAGTTTTGTTCGGTAAATGTTGTCTAACTGTATTTACCATTCGCGAAAGTGCTTTCATCTCCAGTAAAATAATAATTTATCTCCTTCACTTTGTCTTCGACTTCGGTGCTGGAGACGATATTCGAGAGATTGCACTTCCTAAATTATCTAGTAGTTGTATCAGCCAAATTGATTTAAATATTCATACTTGATAAGCTGTCTTATTCCCGTGATTGTGATATTGACAGTCTGCTTGAGATTGACAAATTGCATGAATAAATAGACTGCCTTATCGAGAAAGAGAAGATGACCAGAACAATGACCGTAGCGAGTGGGGAAGATCGAAAATGTAAGGATTATTCAAGCATTTGGAATACGAAATACCTCCGATAAGTGAGGTTTCCGCCTAGCTTTCAATGTTCCCATATCGTCCTGAGTTGTTGATTCCTTCTGGGAGGATGATGATGAAGAGGTGTTGCTGAATGAATCGGTAATATATTCTTGAAATCGAGAACATGATGGAATTATGAAAAAAGTACTGTGTTCCCTTTTTATATTCCGATAAGTGTGTTCACCCTTTGGTATTGTACTCTTCCTCCAGTAGATTCAATACGAGGAGAAGAGTATCCCGAACCAGTGGAATTTTGATTACCTGAATTTCTCATATTAGAGCGATGACATCCTCTCTCTGAATAGTAAACATACCTCATCAACGACCGATCTCACTTTATAGACAGGAACATAATCCCCATCAGTCACTCCTCCCATCAAATGATCGATTGTCAGAGAGGGAGCTGCATTCACCTGAGATATCAACTTCAGTATTTATGCGAAAGATAAAGAATGGATAATGATACCTCAAGAAGAATTGGTTCTCCATTGTCACGCACCATGATGTCGAAACCCATGATCTGAAAGTGATGTATTGAAGAATTTGCTTTGCGTTTCACAGTTTAGGAGAAGCGTGTAATTTTTCGTTTCCCTTGACATTTATCAAACTGTGGAAACAATTTCCTCACCTGGAAGCATTGCGGACCAGGAGCATCGTAGAAGTGATGCTCGTAGTGAAGCATCACCTGATAAACAGTTAGTTTTCGAAGAAGGCCGGATCAGATTATTCACGCTCGACCAAACTCTAGAAGTAAGAGCTCACTTCAGGTAGCATAGCCAGCACAGTCTTCACAATAATCAATTTGATATCGTGCCACAATTTCTTCGTTTTGAGACCGCGAGATTCCAATTGGTGAAAAACTGTGGAGAGAAGTCGCTTACTACCTGAAATTAGGATGGATCTTGTGGTTGCTTGGAAAACATTCCCGTATTTTCTAGTCAAAAATGAACTCATATCTCCGCACCTAAATCCACATAATTTGTATGAATACTCACCCTTGACTTGATCCTGCAAATTCGTCGAATGGACGTAAGCTCCATGTCCCTTATTCAACGAATAATTCGTCAAGTGCGAGTAAAGGTTTTCGAAATTTGATGAAGTTGGAGGAGCGTATTTCTCAGTGCAGAATCGAGCCATTCCTGCATTTATCATGATTTTCTCGATTCTTCGCTTATTCTTACCTTCTCTCGCCACATAGATGCTGAGTGGATTGAGACTTTTGATAACTCCGTAAACTCGAAAATCAAATTTGAGTTGATCAGCCATGAGGAAGGGATCGGCTACGTATTCCTGAGATAAAATTCTATTTACCCGCTTGGTTTAGAGTTCAAATACGGGTAAAAATATCTTCATTTCCCACAGTCTCTCGCATTTCTGGCCAATGAGAACGCACATACAATGAAGAGACGACCCGTATTTCCAACGTTAGTTTGATCTATTTACCTGAACGAGCATCCTCTGTTGTTCATTCTTCAATTGGGATGGATTATTGATGAGATAGATTCCCGTTCCTTGCGCTCCTAAGAATCTTTATAAAGGAGATCTAATGATGAATGAATACCTTCATCCGGTTTCACAATGTACCATCCTTTTTTATTACTGTTCTCTTCTTCTCTTTTTCTTTCGTCCTCTTCACAATAAGTTCGAAATTGATCGAGATGTGCGGGGAGAAACCTGAAATTTGAGAATTTCATAAAGAAGATAAACGAAATTTGAATTTGGTCCCTACCATGATTTAGGGTAGAATGAATACTCCTCGGGGAATACAGTCTGCATGGAAGTGATTGAATGAGTAAGGGAGATCTTCTTCGCAAGTTCCGTCATTCCTTAGATCAAAGATCAATTGAGGGAACTGCAATAGCTTTCACACGAAAACTTTCTTACCAGGGAATTTATTGACTCTGGACGTCGCAGTTCCGACTACATTTCTGATGTCAGAGTACACTACATTATGCCAGTAGATATCACAGGACTTGTTCTCTTCTCGAGATGAAGGATACTGCAATTATCGATTACTTCCATCTACATTTTCCTCCAACCTCAGTAATTCCGATCTTTCTCGCACACAAAGATACGACGGGTTGATTGGACTTGGCTCTCGAAGTATCGATCGTGAATGGTCGCGGATTGGATCGAATACGGTAGACACGAGTGAAGGAGGTACTGTAATCGATCGAGTATTGACTTTATTTCCTTTGGTTCGTTCATTTTCGTGCGCACTTTATGGTGATGTTTCATCTTCCCTTTCTCGTTGCCTAGTGAATGGAAGCAATAATGGACTAAGAAGAGACTCTGTTCCTGCTATAGTGAGAAAAGATGAGAAGAAGGAGAGGGGAAAATGATGATAAAGAGATAATGAGGTTTGTTTAATGATCAGAATCAGTTAAATTGTGATTTCTCATACCATTTTCCCATTGGGAGAATGATTATAATCCTTTCCCTGTCCTCTTTCCTCCATTCTCCACCCACAGACTACGACGCGTGCTTTTTGCTCCCCTTACGAAACGTAAAATTGCTCAATTTTCGGTCGGCACAAAGAGAAAAATGCAGCCGATGAGAAAGAGTTTCGGTCCATTGCAAGAGGGAAAAAGAGGGAAATGATGAAGAGAATAGGCGAAAAAAGATGTATCTACGTCAGAAGAAAACGATCATGGCAAGGGAGGATGACTCATTCTCAGACAAGAATATCGAGAAAATGGAGTTATGCGTGTGATTTTCAAAGGTGATAAGGCGTGGTTTTTTTCTTTTAAAAACACCATTAGTAGAACCTCTTAGAAAAGGTGTTTGTAGACAAATCTCTCATTGTCGAATAACTGTAGATGCTTACTTGCTACTTGAAGACGGTGGTCGATTCTCCATAGGGGGAAGAATGGAGAGAGAAGAGAAGACCGATTGACTTCGTGTATCGATATTACCACGGATTTGATGCCGACTGAAATTGTCTCACGAGTTGAAAAATGATTTACGGCAAGTACTAAAACCATGGGAAAATGGTTACCTTGGCTGTGGAAGATCGGGCAATTGACGGGGAAGAATCGTCTCTCTCGCCAATTCTTCCGTCTGGAATTAGATGGATAAGGGATAAGGACGGAAGAGAGGGAAAGAGGACGAGACTTCTTCTATGAATTCACTGCTTCCGCCTCTCACTCCCTTTTCCCTCTACCTCTCCCCTCTTCTCTCTCCCTTCTACCTCACGTCTCCAGGAGAAACACTTTTTCTTCCCACCATAAGAAACGTATACTTAGGCAGAAAAGTTTGATTGAGGAAATTACAAGGGATACTGTAGGAAAGATACCTCATCTTTGTCGTCAGTAGGATGTTCATCGCCCTTCTCCTCTGGAATTGGTTGCGAAGTTGGATGTCTAGAGATCAAAGATCAATCTGGTAAAGATCAAAGATCACTTGCATCGATGTATCTGAAGAAGGAGCGCAACCCATCCATGGATCTTCCTTCTTTTGATTTCTCTTGAACGAAAAGGGACGGAAGAGAGAGAAGGCACTCGTATCTGAAAGATCAAAGATCAATTGAGGGAAAGGGATAAGGAAGAGCCTACTTTGCATGGGATGGGAATGGGAGGGAAGGGGAGATGGATTGAGGACTGTTCTCGATTGGTCGTTATGGGAAACGAGAGAAGAAGGAGGAGAGATATCTAACACACTATATCACAAAGGAGAGAATAACGAGATAATAGGAATATGAGGATCTTTCTAGACGAGGATACAAAGATGTAGCGATATCACGGGATATGGTTGTTGTAGGTAAAATTCAGCCCGCGAGTTCTGTTCTGATGATCTTCATTTTCAGCTGACTTCTCCATTGAAATTGACTTACTTCGACGCTGTTGAGTATACATTTCGACTATCTTCAACTAGAATCCTTAGAAGAATGAATGTGAATCCATCCGGGAAATAGGCAGAACCATCAATTAGAAGATCCGCAGAAGAGCGGAATCCGGGGATGAGATGAGAGAAGAGAAGGAGGGTTTTCGAAGAGTCATTCTCAACTAAACCCATCGTCCAGGAGACAAGAAGGTCCACGAGTTGTGAAGATCTGTTTCCATTCTCATGACTACTTGACTCATCATTTTACGGATATATTGGGCTAATTGTTTATCAGATTATGCTATTGGTTGAATGGCTACGGAATGCACTGAGTGCACGCTTCATTATGTGTCCGAACAAATAAATTCGTTGTTCGTCTGGTTTGTTCACTGAAGAGGAAGGAAAAGAAATTGACCGGAAGTAGGAATGTATTGGCTATTCACCACAAGGAATGTACGAATATTCACGGATGGGGCTGCATTTTCAGGATGGAAATACATTCGACATCTCCCAGATAGACTGAATACGGTATACATCTGAGACTATTGTCTCAACAACAAACATGAACAAGGAAAGAAAGGTGTGCAGGAATCTTGCGAAATGTGTGAGAGACGCGTAGCAACTCCCTTCGATACAATGTTGAGGAGAAGTGTAGAGTAGTCCAGTGAGATTATGGAAGGAGATTGAGATTGGTCAGGAGATGGAGTAGTGGACACATGGGGGCAATTATGGGGCAGACTTGAAGCCCTTCAGGAAACGATCATTTTGTGTATAAGGATTCCAAATTATACCCTAAATTAATGCATTTTTAATTATTTTTTAATTGTAAAATTAAAATCAGTTATCAACCAACTTTCTAAAAAGGCGCGTTTGGAAAAAAATATTACGGTAAGTGATCTACTCAATGAGTACTCATTCGATTTTTTTTCGAACGTTTTTTTTTGAATTTCCGATTTTCTCCTGGTTTAACTCGCAATCGCCGTTCGTTTCCTGCCTTATTATCTTCTCAACCCATCACTCGATTCGTTCCACATCCTCTCATCCATCCTGTCTATACACATCCTATTCCCTCCTACTATGTATACACATTTCCTATTCTGAGAGCGGGAGAAATCTTCGTTTTCTCTCTTCTTTCGAGACCGTCTCTGCACTATACTTGGGGGTGAGTGAGTGACCTCTCCCTCTCCCTCTTTCTTCTCTCAAACATTGCGCACTGAACGCACTCTCAAACAGAGAGAGAGAGAGAGAATCATCTTGACCATTGCTTCTCCCCTTCTCATCGTCTTTCAATTTACTCCAGAAGGCATGACGTCTGTCTTTCCCACCCCCGCTCATTTGGACTGCCTTGCAGCTCTCTCTATACGTTGTCTCTCTACTTCGGAACACATCACGCGCGTTGCGGCTCGCGTCGCGTTTCTGTTTCTGGCGCACTTTCCATCGAATGAGACGTGCGAATCTCTTAACGACTTGCCTTATCTCTTCTCTCTGAGGTCAATCCTTATCTTTCCAGTGTTATAAAATCAGTTCTATTCTTCCCCATAAAACCATTTCAGTTCCATTAAGGGAATGATCCATCTTTCTCTGTGATAAGCTTTGGCAGTAATTCATTCATCATCATAGGCCGGTTTCACTCTCATTTCCCGTGTCTCCTCATCTTTTTGTATCAATTGAGAGTCGGGGGATAATGGAGTCTCTTCTTCTCTTCTCTTCTCGCGCAATCTTTTTGTTCCATTCAACCTTTGGCATTGTTTAGTTCTTTCATCGAGAGGAAAGAAGTCTTTTCTATTCTCTCGTCCCTTCTCGTGCTTTACTGCGATCATTCGATGCTTCTCTACGAAGTGTGACTGTGACTGCCCTTCTCTCCCTTCCTATCATTCGTCCCTTCTTCCTTTCACTTACCCAATCCATTACTTGTGATCTAATCAGCGTCTCTCTTTGTCCATCCTTCCATTAATTGAATCAGTCCTATACGTCGTCATCACTTTCTTCCATCGGAATCTTTCCTCTCTCTTTTTCATTCCACTCCTTTCCATTTCTCAAGAGAGGTCGACTATCCAATATGTACACGTCAAAACGAAGCTCTCGTCCGGAATACAACCAGGATTGGTTCAGTCGGGGTAAATTATTCACCATTTACCTTCTCTCTCTCTCTTTCTATCTTTCCTTCGTGCATAAAAAAATCACTGGAAGTAGTATAGTTGCTGTATTTTCCGTTTAGGATTCTCCTTCTTTTGCTAAACTAACACGTGTCATGGATGAATCAATTTGGATTGATTGGAGTTGAAGTGTACTTTGGCTAGTTTAGACGACGTGGCACATCGACAGTTGGTGTTCCTTTCCTCTCTCCCATCCCTTTGTTCCCTGTCTCCTCTGTTGATCTACTCTCTGACCTACTCGATGTGATACTAGAATCCGCCTGTCTCCATTTCTTCCATTCTTTTGTGTGTGTTAGTTTTTGCAGTTTGAAGGACAGAGAGGAGTAAAGAAAGAAGAAAGAAAGAGAGAGAGAAAGAGGATAGATTGGAATGACGAGTGCGATTGGCGAGAGAAGAGGGAAAAAGTGAATAGTTTCAGCTGTGCTTCTCTTTTTGTCCCTTCACTATTCAATTCCATGCTCGTATTTCCCTCTTTCTCTCTTTCCCATCGATTGACCGATCCCGGAAATTATCGCGTGTTGCAATTCACGCTGAGTTTGCGAGGTCGAGAGGACACTTTACACACTGATCCCCCTCCCTTCCCTTCCTCCCTTCTACCCATTTAACCCATTCTTCCCTTCTTTGATGCAAGTCATTGGCATTTCTCGCTTCGCTTATCATTTTCATCGACAATTTCGATTGTTTTGAGTGTACCAATTCCTTTCTCATTCTAGGTGATTGTCCTCCAGTAATGGACCAATTCCGTACGGCCGGACCCCAGAATGGATTCCTCAGAAAGGCCGAAGATGTGACCGACGATGTATGTATCAACTCCTCTCCTTTGAATGACACAGAAGTGAAAATACTCTGATTGGGTCAACAAAACGTGACAATAGTGGAATAGTTGTTTGGTGGCGTCGTTTTGCCCCCCCCCCCCTTTCTCGCTCCATTCCCAATGGGAAACTGACAATTATATGGATGAGCATCCAGTAACGGGTAATTATGAAGAGAGTAACTGGGAACCTGGGGGGAAGGAGAGATTCGAGGAAAAGAGGAATGAAATCACGCAGGTGATTGTGATTTGTGATGAAGGGAAGTTCTGTTTGTGTGCTCAATGTGACGAACTGTGGTGATCCAATGTAGTGGTGTATGGGGGAGGATTAGGGAAGGGTCATAGACTCAATGGGGGTGACGATTCGTCGCGCTTTCTTGAAGCTCATTGATAATCAATCACGCCCTAGGCCAAAAAATGTTAACCATGTGGTAACTAATGGGTTTACTGTTTTCCTCATGTTGAGATTCGAGAAATGATGATATTTTTCTAAAAAAATTAAAATCGGTCATGACATGTTTTCATCTCCTAATTTCAGATCGTTCGTAACACTCGTCACTACCTTCCTCACATTGCCCGTTTCTGTCTCGTATCGACATTCATCGAAGATGGAATCCGAATGTGGAACCAATGGGATGATCAGCGACAGTTCATGCAGGTGAGAAATAGCCCACTCTTGATCAATTGTGATTGCATCTTCCCTAGTTTAGGGCTTGCGGGCAACTATATTGGGAAGGGTAGTTGATGTTTCACCGTCTCGTGAACCTTGGATGACACTCAGCACTGCTCTCTCGTTACAATGACCCTACCCACGCATTACAGTGAACACATTTTAGCATGACGAGAATTTCTTTGTCCATTGTTGTTAGTGTGAAACCGAAACTGCGTTCTCATGTGTAAAAAACGCCATTGTTTTATAATCTGAAACATAAATAAACATGGTTCATCCTCATCAGGAATCATGGAATTGTGGATACTTCCTCGCTTCTTGCTTCGTCGTCTACAATTTCTTTGGTCAATTCATTCCCGTATTCATGGTCATGCTCAGAAAGAAGGTGAGTTGGGGAGATATCAATTATCAGTCCGGATTTTGACCTGTATGATTCGTGTCACGTGTAATATACTATAACGGCAATAGCCTTTAGTAGTCCTTAGACAAATGCAAGCCTTGATCCATCGCACTATCATCGTATTACCGTACTCCCTTCTTCAGGTAGCCATTGCGTGCGCCCTTCTCGGATTCGTCGTCCTCCTCCAGACTGTCGCCTACCATATCCTATGGGACATGAAATTCCTCGCAAGGTGAGATTGAAAGACGGGTGGAAAGTTGATGGGAGTATTGAGAGAAGGTCTTGAGAATGTATATTAGTCATGCCATTTTGCCGAATCTACCGTAACCCGTTTCCTTCTCAGGAACATCGCTGTGGGAGGTGGTCTCCTTCTTCTCTTCGCTGAGACATTCGAGGAGCAGAAGTCTCTCTTTGCTGGAGTGCCCACAATGGGAGATCAGAACAAGCCCAAGTGAGGAAAATATCGATTGATTGGATCGAATGATTACGGTATGCGATACAGTGTCTAAAGTATCGATTGTAGATCGTACATGCTCTTGGCTGGACGCGTTCTGCTCATCTTCATGCTTCTGTCCCTCATTCACTTTGAGATGTCCTTCCTCCAGGTACAGTACCCCCTTCCTTCTCTCGATCGATTCATCCATCCATCTACCGTACTCCTTTCAGGTGGTCGAACTCGTGGTGGGAGCCGCTCTCATCGTTCTCGTTACGATTGGATACAAGACGAAATTGTCTGCCTTCGCTCTCGTTGTCTGGCTATTCGGACTCAATCTCTGGATCAACTCATGGTACGATAGGGAAGGGGATTACGGTAATCGATTGATTACAGGTGGACCGTTCCCTCTGATCGTTTCTATCGTGATTTCATGAAGTACGACTTCTTCCAGGTAACCATTCCCTATCTATTCATTCATCAATACTCTCAATCTACCGTATCCCACCATCTACCGTACTCTTAATTTCAGACGATGTCTGTCATTGGTGGTCTTCTGCTCGTTATCTCATACGGACCAGGAGGAGTCTCCGTTGATGATTACAAGAAGAGATGGTAGAATGGAGAGATAAAAGGAAGCCTTCCCATCCCATCCCTCATCCTTCCCCAATCACTCCTCAAACTCGCCCCTCTTCCATTCACCCCCTTAACCCTTCGCCTACTTGCCCCCGTTTTAGATTGAAGAGAAGTCAAAACAATTTATTCAGAGTGAATATATTGAGTATCTGACCCCCTTCCCTTGTCCTACAAATAATCAATTGTACCGTATGCATGTCTCGGTTATTCCAACACACAACTTGGGAATGTCGTCAGTCAAAAGTAGTAGAGTATTTGAATGTCTCTAGATCGTTTTATATTGTTAACTAGGCGGAGTGTTGTTTTATCTGAATTGGCCCCTTCTTTCTGCTAATATTGCCCCCCTTCCTCGTCTCGGTTTAGATTCTAGTAGAGTATCCTTTCACAGCTTATTGAGATATAATTGAGCATGTTATCAAATGATTGTAGTTTTCAAATGTATTTGTATTTCATATCGTATCGTTTTATCGATTGACTCGTCTTGTGAATTCTCCTTGGGTGACGTAAGTCAATCCTCTTTTTCCCCTCCTGTCTACAGTATCCCTCTCCCTCTATCGCTAGTCTTCTATCATAGCCAATTCTTTCTTCTACGGTTTCCTACCAATCTAAATATTGCACTTTCATTCTTCTAACTTATTATGTAACCAATAAACAAGTAGTATGAGCAAGACTTGTAATGTAATGGTATCGCAAATCAACTTCTGAAGCACTGCACTTCATTTTAATATTGAGCACTCGATCAAAGCTAAAAAAATTTAGATAATAGGGAATACAGTATTTGAAATTTTTTGAAAGCTACACGTGATGGGGCTAACAAATGCATTAATAGAAAGGTTCCTGAAATTAAGAACATGAATGAATGATCAAGGGATGAACGAGCAAAATGCACAAGAATGCATTGGCTGCGTGGTTCGATCAATTTAATCTTCGCGTATGACGTACTCGTGTGGGGGAATAAACAGCTCAGGGAACGTAAGGTATTAAAAAAATCATTCTAATTATTTTTTCGATCATGTCATTTATTCACACTATAATTAGCATTTTTGATTTTTTTTAGAGACTACATCGTCAGTCTCACCGTCTACGAATGGCCACAGCATGCGTCGGGTGACGTACATTGAGAAACGGTGAGCAACGAGATAAATAAAGTGTTTGCATTACAGTTTTTCAAAATATTTCAGATGCAAAATATCGACACTCTCTCAATCTAAACAAGGCCACAGCAAGCGTCGCGTCACTTACTACTACAGAGGTGAGCAAAAAAAATTTTCTGCATAAAAACACCGAGAAACATGAAATTATAGCGAGCGCGGAAGTCTGTACCCCGCAAAATATTCTAAATTTTAGAAGTGAGAATGCCTGAGGAAAGAGGGAAGCGAGCAGCCCATCTGCTCGCCAACAGCGATGAAAGGGGCGCCTACCCTCCCCCCCCCATTATAAATTTTCTTTTTGCGCCTTGATATAGTAATTAGTATATTCCTTAGTTGTACTGAAGTGGCCCACACGATAAGAGAAAGCAAAGGCCATCTCACATTTGTTCAAATAAACAAGTAGTATGGGCAAGAGCTGTGATGGCAGACAGAGTTTATCGCCAATCAACTTCTGAAGTAGTACACTTCATTGTACTATATTGAGCACTCGAGAAAAGCTAACCAATCTAGACAATAGCGATGGATACTGTATTCGAAAATGAATGGTATTGAGTGATACAAGCGTGATGGGACAACAAGTGGTTACGATATCACTGAGAAGGAAAGGAAGAGAGAGGGTCTAGCAGCACACGAGTACTCAAAGATGGTCAGTGAGAGAAATCGATGGAAGAAAACTTACAGTAACTTATAGAGCGAGACACAAATACAGTATCTATATGTTCTTCTAATTACTAATTAACAGAAATGTTGATACCAGCTCGTAAGGAAGAGTGCAAATACCGGATGAGGGAGAAAGAAGGGAAGGGAAAAAAGCAAAATAACTACCGATTTATTAGATTAGCGTTGAGGCCGAAAGGCGAAGGTGAAAGAGGGAAGAGGGCGCTATGTATAACAGTGGGAAGATCATATTCGAGTACGGTAAATAGAAGGGGGATACGGTAGATTGAAAGGGGGAATCGATTAATGATTGGAAGGAGGTCGAGGAGGGGCAAGGAAATCGAGTGAGAAGATACGAACTCCTCCCACTGGTTCACATTCGAGGAAGGAAGCATCACCACCAGTGTATCGAGACTGAAACAAATTACATGGATGTGAATCAAACAGCCAATAACCTATTAGTTCGCAGCCATTTCTATAAACATAATTTTTTATTAGACAATTGGTCAATTACTCACTGAAGCGAATGGTCACTAACCGCCTTTCAACCACTCATGAAACATTATTCAACCTAGTCAAACCATTTTTTTAGTAAATTCAGGATGCCTATCACTCATTGAAGAATACTAGCATCAACTGTCTTTCCACTACCCATGAAACTTCATTCAGCCTAGTAATATGCTATTTTTTGATGATACTCGATTTTTCAACCATTCGCTGAAGCCAACTATTACCAACCGCTCTTGTTCCACCCATGAATCTTCGTTCACCCTAGTAATAAGCAATGTTTTGACGTTATCGATTTTTCAATCATCAACTCAAGCAAATGAGCACCAACCGCCTTTTTACCACCCATGAAACTTCGTTCAACCTAATAACTATTCTGCCAGACTCCCCCTAGTGGACCCATCCTCTCCTCCACTCACCTTAATCTCCTTCTTCAGATCTTCCACTGCGTCCCTTCTCACCATCGACACTGTACATCCACCGAAGCCACCTGAATGACACATTATTTCTGCTATTGTCATCATTCAAGCTTGTATAAATTTACAGGTACCATTGAGACAAAAAGATGTGTAAAACTAATATTTAATGTTGATTACCTCCCGTCATTCTTGCTCCGAATACTCCTTCGACAGACAGGGCGATCTCCACTAATTCATCCAATTCAGCACACGACACAGAGTACTTACGTCTAAATAAAGAAACTCTATATTTAAGAAAAACAATATGTAATCAAAGTATGCAGTAATCATGCTACCGTACCTGAGTGATTCGTGACTATCAGTCATCAATCGGCCGAAGAGAATAATGTTGTTGTCGAGAAGAGCATTCGCTGCCTCCACAGTCCGAGCTATCTCGCTCACCTACAATAGGATGAAATTCGACCTCGCTCCTTCGCGTTTCAAACCTCGCGAAAGCAGCCTGCAACAACATCGTAAGATATTATTGCAGGTTCGCGTTCCCAGCAATTCTCCCGATAAAAATAAGTGCTCAAATCGACACTAAAAGATCAACGTACCACATGACTGGCTCTATCCATCATATCTCCTTCTCCAGTCAGACTCGACGATCTCTGCTTCAGAATCTCCTCGTTCACGTCTCGCCACGAATTTGCACCGATACTGAAATTCATTTTCAGGGGCTTCATTTGATGATTCATTATTCAACTCGTAGTTCGGCAACTAGTATTACATATGAAACGTAAATGCTCACAGTTTGACAGCTCTATCGACATCGCTTCTCCTCTTGGCGTATTCACTCGTAGCCAGGGCATGCTGCAGAATTAATCATTCATTCCCCCATTCTCTTCCCTTCTTCTTCCGTGTTTCATCAATACAAGAAAAGGAGCGGCGTGGTAAACAGTGAAAAACACTTTGCAATGTTATTCCGGCACGCGAAATAGCCTCTTCTCACCTTGACTCCACTATTGGTAACGAGGAAGACAACATCGTGAGCGATCGACATGGGTATCGCTTCGTAGTCGAGAGTACTGTAACATAGAGAATGATCGATTAGAGGAGGAGTACGGTACTCACAGGCAATCGATCTTGAGTGCTCGTTGATTCCTTGCTGCAGCGATCACCAATTGGTCCATGATACCACACGGCATTCCTCAAAAGATCTAATTTGATTTTATTCCATGAAGCATGGGTCAACACGTCGATGCGTTCGTTTTGCAATGATACAAAATATTACCAGCATATAGATGTTCTGCCTTCTGACAGAGAAGAGCCGCTGCTGTAGTGGAGAGACGATCGACTTAATGGAGAAAACGATTAGATATGACAACGGAATTGAAAAGGTGATCCCTTGTGCGTGAATGCCATACCTTCGGGAAGGAAGTCCATGAGTAGATAGAGTACAGACAATTCGAGAGCAGCAGAAGAGGAGAGAGATGAACCTGAACATCCACTCCTTCTACTAGATCTTTCCTCTTCCTCTACTCACCCGGGGGAATATGCGAGTGAATGACGATATCGAGATACGGTAGAGAATCGGCCTCTAGAAGGGCGAATACTCCCTGCACGTACCGAACCCATTGGGGATACTGTAAGGACCGAATATTGATTGATGGGAGGAGGGAATCAAGTGATACCTTGTCCTTGCCCTCAGTGTATGGTTTGTGTATCTTGACAGTCTCCGTGAAATGAACCGAGTGAATAAGTGAGTATCCTCTAGTCTGATCAAGTGCACGTCGACCCATTGCACACGTGTATAGAGGAATCGCCTGCAAGACTCACCATTTAGACTATTTACTTCGTTTCGACTTGCCCCAAAGTACATTTTGAGATTTTGCAAAATAACACTTACTCAGAAGTTGCAGCCAAAACAGTCAAGTCATAACAACGAATCAGGGACAACATACAAGTAAAGACTCACCATGGGGAGAACGAATCCATCACAATAATCAACGTGCTCTCCGATTAAATTGACCCGACCAGGAGCGACCGAAGCTCTCAAATTGAATATTTAGAGAAAATGTATCATTTTTCGTCAAAATGTTTGTGAATAAGCCACAAACCATTAATGAGCTAAAATTAAGCTCACTTGAGTTCATTCAAAGGACACGATCCGAATACGGTAACGAACATCTCGTGAGCCTCTCGTACTGTAGCCTGCAATCATTATATTGATTTCATCCATCATCCTACTTCTTCCATTCTTCCTCAACATTCGTCATAGTCCATTGTCTGCCCACTCAACGAGATCTCATTTCCTTCTCTTCCACTACTCTCTAGTTTCAATCTCTGACAATGAAAACCATATTGAGAAGGTTGTATTTCTGCAGAGTTTGTGCAGTTCTCAACAATTCAAGTTTCGTCGATTTGAACCTCTCTTGACCTCTAGGAAGCACTCAATGGGGCTTTTTTACATTTCATTTTTGTATTTGAACTCAAATAGAGAAATATTGAGTGGGAAAGGGGTTTGACGTTACTCAAACGCAGAGAAACGTGAGAAGATCAGAGGTCTTCCCATCTTGCACAAAAGAATAGAAAGAGAATGGAGGATAGAGAGAAGGGAAAAGAGAGAGATTGTTCAGAGTGAACACTCTATGACGTAAGAGAGAAAACTATCGTTCTATGCTCAAACACCACACTTCCTCAAGAAACCATTGATAGCCAGATAAGTTATTATTCTCCATTTCCTTACTACAAACCAGGGAATAATTACTAACTGATAAGATTTCCAATTAGTAATTTAAACCCTTCAACTGCCATAATTAGTAATTCCTCATTAACGGACCTGTTTGTGATGGAGTACTGCATCCGATTCTTCCGTATCTTCCAATTGAGATGGAATTTCCTCCTCCACTTCATCGCCGATTGAGAAATCGGCCATCGTCATCTGTAACATAACAGAAGGAATACGGTAGACGATGTTTATCGATTGATTTATAGGGTGGGAATGATGAAATCACTTATATCTAAACGTGATCCCTAACTAAGCTAACCTGCATGGTCTATCCCTTAGAGTTCATTCAATTGAATGCCCTTCGCATAGCACGATATCAAATAGCAGTGAGAACCCCGTGGAAATTCCCCTTCCCTCTCCCCCTCCCCCTTTCCTACCGAGAGAGAGGGGAATTCCTAGACAGTACAGCATACAGTGTACAGTGCACTTCTTCATTCATGAATCATATTTCTTCTATTTCTGCCTCTTTTGCATCATGCAAACCACGGGATATTCCCCGAGTGCGAGTTTCAACAATAACAAACAACTTGGTGAGAGGGACGAATGGATGGAGGGTAGAGGGAAGGAAAGAGATAGAGAGAGGAAAAGAAGGACGAGAAGGGTAGATCACACATTGATTCACCCTCTACCAATCACACGACTAGCCATTCTCAAAAACATTCCCTCTTTCTTCTCCTCTTTATCTCAAAGAATAGCCATCAGAGGTGCAATTCCAGTTCTCTTTCTTCGTTGAGATAATGGATGGAATACTCGACCTTCTTCTGAATCCCCCAGTCTTCCTCTCGTGACTTCCCCTTCCAACACGGAACCATAGCTAGAGAGTGAACAGACGAGAGAGAAGGGAAGAAGAGAGGAGGGGGATAGAAGGTTGATCTTTCTCTTTCCCTCTCTCTTTCTCTTCCTTCTCCTCTTTACAACCTCGGAAATGAGGTGGAAAGACAGAAGGAGGAAAGAATCGTCTCTTCTCCCATCACTCACATCAGAGACCATTTATAGTCGATGCTCATGCCAATCACTAATCCGGATTATATTTGCAAGATTCGTGAGAATCGCGTCAAAACAAGCGGAATATTGCTGGAGGAAAGAGGATGAATGATTCATGGAACCTTTTTCTATATCCCTCAAGTGTGATAAATGAGCAGACACGAGAGAAGAATGGCAACTAACTGAATGGAGTTCAACCAACATTCATACGTAAGAGAAGAGAGAACATGAGAAGAATAAGTTGCAAAGGAGAAGGGAAGGGGTCATATTATCGGAGTGAGTGAAGGAGTAACTAACGTGTGTGTAGATATGTTGATCGTAATCGTCGAAGAGGAAGGATGGTGTGGCGGGAGATCGCTCGGCCGCCTCCCCGCTACTAATTAACCATCAATTAATATTAATTTAAAAATAAATAAATAAAGATATATTTTGTAGTGGATGACTAGAATGCAAATGACGCCGTTTGCTCTAGATTTTCTTCCTCTGCGCACTCCTCTACAGTGAAAAACAAGAGTGCATCGTTGTCATCCTTGGACGAGTATCGACTATTTTCAGGTTATTTGAACTTTTTAAAAACCTTTTACACATAATAATAATTCAAACTTAAGGATAAAAAAATAACCTGTTGGGCGAGGAGATAGGTAGAGCGGCGGCGATTGATGACAGATCGAGTGGGGGACGAATTGTATCGTCGTCTTCCCGATCAGACGACGAACGCGTCGATTCGGTTGAGGAAGACGAGATACTCTCACTCAATTCACGTCTCTCCTAGAAAGAAAGAGACTCAAGAGATTGACGGAGGAAATTAGAAGAGAAACCAAGCTTGAGAATGACAACGAGCAACGAAATGAGTATGGATTGGCCTTAGCAAGGATTGGTTACAGCTTTCTATGTTCGGATTGCGTGTTTATTTAGCGCTGCTTCGTTTTCTCGGCGAGAGGATACTCTAAAGAGGAGCAGAGGGGAAGAAATGAACGGTGGAAGAGAGGGGACGCAATGAAAGTGAAAGCAGTTTAGAGTGCGAAAGGCACGGGAACAATTGGAAACGTGCAGAACATTCTTTAGAACGAAGAGAGGCGGGCATAAGGAAGCTATTAGAACAATCGGGGAGCGAGAGCGGAGTAATAACGATAAGAATGTGAGGATGGAAGCAAGAGATAAGGACAACGAGGGGACTCGAGGAAGGTGAAGCCATCTACTTTTGATTATACAGCGAAAAAAAAAAGATCAAACAAATATATAAATAACCTCGAAACGGGAGTAAACGGAAGTTGTCGCCTCAGAACTTGAAAACTGGAGAGGGGGCGGAGCTTCAAACAACGCAGCGCGCGTTTGTCGCGTCTGTCGTCTGTCACGAATATTCCGGTCCGCGGATTCCGATTCTGCCTTGAGGCCGTCACTAAACCGGACGACGACATTTAACGGCCCTGTCATTCAACGGTCCTGAAAACGTGTTTCTTTCTTTATTTTGACAAAATTTTGATCTCGCGATATGGGTTGGCGATAAAATGGGCAGAAGGGAATAACAGGGATTGTCTCTTGTGTGGAAAGAGCGTGCGAGTGAAAGGGGGAGTGACATGAGAGTGGTCTCTCCCCAATCGTCCCCCATCTGCGCTCTCTTATCATACAACAGTTATCATGGGAAGAGGAATGAAGAGAGGATAGTGATCACTGGAACAGAACTATGATCCACAAAAAATCATGAGATTGGAAGGGATTATCTATCCGAATCGGCAATCATTTTTAAAACTTTCGATCTAATTGTAATCATCCGATTGACTTCCTTCGACTCGTTCATTCTTCCTAGACACTCGACCATCTCTCCTTGACAGACTGACCCCTCGTGAGATTGAAACGAAGAGACATTTGATTTGATAACGAAGCACTTTTTGAGAAGAGTCGAACTGAGATTCTAATGCTACGTACTATATATATCGTACATCACTGATGAAGAATCATGTAACAATTAAATAGTATTTTAATGAAAACCAATGATTTCATTGAGCTACGAATAGGCGTCGCAGTAATGAAGAACTGGGCGCATTACTGTAAAGTTCACGCTCAAATGTGCACTCATAAATCAGCGTAATCTGCATTGCTCATCATTCTATTTAAAGCATGCATTATCTTCGATCATAGATCCCATCGATGCACTGACGCAAATCAATCACTTATCAATCGTATACTTTGTATCACCTGACAGTGAATGGCTATCAGTTCATTCGAAGGCTGCGTCAATCGACAGCCAGCACTCTTATTTGTCTCCCGAGTTTTCACTAGAGGGCCACTCTCACGATATCAGGACACAACTTCAGGCATATTGCTCAAACACTAAGAAAACACAGACGGAAACTACCAAAATCAGATATAATACAGGCTCAGAATAGGGCAGAGACTATTCAGTGCGGGAAATGTGAACATGGACAATCATTCTTCAATTTCGATGATCATGATTGTGCCTGAATAGGGATCAAGAGGAATGACACCTTTCAAGAGTCAAATGAAATGAAAGGTCCATCTCGCAGACCATAGTAAAAGAGGGAAATGCTGCCTATGATTGATAAGAATGATCGTAAATGAAAGTGGAGACTCAACTGAGAGGAGGAAAGCTCAGAGATCGAACATTCTCTCACTAGTCGATATAGTTTCATCAGAATCGGACCATATCACTCCAGGAAGTACACTGTCTTTGTTCATACCGACATAGACTCTTGACAATAACTCGTGCATACATTTATTGCGGGGGATTCTCTCTACAGATCGTGAGTTCATAGATGGAATGGAGACGGCGGGAGAATGGACTGGACATGAAGGAATGGAATGAAGAATGGAGAAGGAAGAAGTGAAGTGAATGGATGAAGGAGGTCGATATGAGTAGAGAGGAGTCAGTCTCTCTTCAGATTGTCTTCGTCAGAAGATCAATAGTCATCCGATCCACTGAAAAATACTACCATTTAGACTTCTGTCGCTGATGTTTCATGCAGTGAAAACATAACTTTCCCTCACATTTCGGTCTAACCAAACTTGGGCTTTCCCCTCTTCGAGTTGTCTGATGGGAAACTTTTGGATGTAACTGGAGATACTTTTTGTTTGTCTTTGTCTTCCTTCCCAAGAAGGAAGAAAAGGGAAATTAGAATCGAATTTCGTGTAGTTATCGTGATGTCTCAATCATCATTGTCACTGATGTCACAACTCGTGAAATCGATAAATGTACCGTACCCCTCTGTATCCTGCACGGATCTCTTTCCGAAGGCTGATGAGAACATTCTGAAGAGATTTACGATTACTCCCTTCTGATGTCAACCACGTGTCAGCCAACAATAAGACGATAACCCCTTGGAAGGAAAGGAGATAACAAGCCCCCTTTCCATGATGATTGAGGCCTAGATTAGTCTGCACCATCAAGGAATCTAATCTCATCTCGATTGTAGGGTATACGTGGAATGAGTCTGCCTACAATCTAGACATGAGAATAGGTCTACCTCGGATCTCCTCTCTTTCCGAATGCCGAACTGAACATTCTGGGGTCGCCTCTCTTGCCGAATGCAGCTGAGAACAGTCTAAAAAGGATGAATCATTCTCTTATTTTGCCATGGATTGATACCTCGGATCGCCACGCTTTCCGAATGCAGAGGAGAACAATCTGAAAGGGGATTATTGAACTAACGAAGAATATTGATATTTGAGGATAACACGCAATATGTAGGTGTTTTCCACTCGAATCTAACACTATTTCGTGTTGAAAAACCATTGCACATTTAGTATTCGTCACGTCATGAGAACTACTGTACTTTCTCTCTCGATTCCTAGGGAAGGTTCGCATTGAATGGGGGCAATGGTGCTGAGATTTCTGATGAATGAGCAGACTAGAGGTTGGTACAATAAATGCACAGGTCCGAAATTGAGCCCATACCTGGGATCCGATCGCTTGCCGAATGCAGAGGAGAACATTCTAAATGAATCATTTAAATAAGTTTCGGGAAACTACAATACCGTACCTCGGATCGCCTCTCTTGCCGAATGCAGCACTGAACATGCGGGGGTCCGAGCGTCTGACATTTATTATTGTTGTTGTTTTTCAAAAAAATAAATAGATACCTCGCAACTTCCATATCTCCGTCATTCCACGAATCGCCGAGACTGGAAATGAATGGAATATTATGGTTGCACATATTTTCATAGAACACTTCTTCAGTCTCTCGCCATTAGTGGATGAAAGCTCAAGATGGCCGCTGTTTCTTCTGAGTTTTCATTGTTCTCAGAACAAAACAGAAGGAAATACACGAGGAAATGAGCGGTTGTTCCGTCAAGAAAATGCCATATGACCTTTTTAACTACAGACAGGACCCAGCAATCACGAGAAAGTGTACTTGTTTTTGCCCCAGTTGCCTACTTATCTTCAATCCTTTCTCAGAAGAAGAAGTGGTCATCACTCAAAGGTTTCCGACTCGTTTCAACTTTGAACGTGACTTCGTTTGATCTTGTCTCGTCTCCCTTCTCATCCCCTTCGGACCCCCTCCCTAGGATGGTATATCCACTGGACTGGTACTAATCTCGACTCCATTCTTTCCACACTGTCACCCTCACCCTCTAATGACTAATTCCTTCTCGGTATACAATAAACTACGTCTGACCGACCAGCAGTACGATTGCCTACTGTCAAAGAAGGAACAGAAGGAATTCCCCGTTTCCAGCTATCTTCCGCAAATGAAAAGTTAGCAGAGAAATTAGAATGATGAGGGGGGATAGAATACGCATGATGTTGATGGGTTGGAAGAAGCCCCGGAATAAGGTGATGGAAGAGAATGAGGGAGAAGGAATACCTGGCGAGTGCAGCGGCAATGAGAATGACCAAGCAGAGAAGAGTCTTCATCGTCCAGTAGTTTACCCTGAATGAGAAGAATGTACTGGGGAAAGGGGGCGGAGCAGAAGGAGGAGGATAGACAAGTTGGGGGAGGAAAGGAGGAGGAGGGATGAAAGGGAAGATTCAGAGGGAAGATGACTTGAATACTGTATGAAATCGTGAGAGAATTGAAGAGATCGAGAATGAAGAATAGAATGAAGAAAGAATGGAAAAAGGGAGGAATAGTGTGAAGAGTTGATGAGGGTGCTTTGATTTGAAGGATTGATGAGTCTAATCTCGACGATGTGTCTACACAAGATCTATCTAATATCTACGTCTACAGATATCTAGATGTCGTCATCACTCGAAAGTCAGTCAAAACATATCTCATTTCCGAAGTGATTATTGGTAGATCACACTTCTCAAACATCTCTTCATTCCAATTCCGAATATTTCTTGAAAACCAGGCCAATCCAGAATAACCCGGATGTGAGAATGTAAGTAACAGTGTAGGAGGTGACTGACTACTGGAGAATGAGTGATGGGAAGACATTTCGAGAAAGAGGAGGAGAAGACAAAGGAGGTGTGAAGTATCCAATGGTGAGGGGATCACAGAGGGACAAGTGACGAAGGAAGGGAAATCGGGTTGAGAAACCCGAAGTTGAGCTAGAAGATGAGAAACTTCCGGTTACTAAGATTCACTAATGGGGAGAACCTAAGGGAGGTACTTGACATTCGAAGGGGGGGGGGGGAATGTTCTGATGATTCCCCTTGAAACACCTCTTCAACGGATTCGAAAGTTGCCTTTCGAAGAAAGAATTGGTCGCTTCTCAAAGATCTGACTCTCATACTACTATTCCATATGTATCTGGTGGGAGGAATGGAAATAGAGAAGAGACAGCAGGAAATCCTACGTGGGAAGTTCAGATGAGAGGAGAAGGAAGGAATGAAGAAGCAATGGAAAACAATACAGAACCATCGAGAGGAGAGGATCCCCTCTTCACTCAATAGAGACCTATACTCAAATCTGCCTTTTTCTCGTTGAAAGTGGGCGGAGTGAATGGACAATAGGAAGGATTCAGCCCCCTCACGAGCCGATTTGATTCATTCAAAGGACTAAAGTTCAGAAGGAAATCATCGTCATAAGCTGATTTCAGTGATTGCCTCGTGGGAAAATGAAGAAGGCATGCAACTTGGACGCAGTCTTCAATCATCTCTTCCCCTCACTCAACTACAAATTATAACTCCAATGGCGTCATCGTTGGTGCTGAGAGGAAGGAAGCATAATTTGACATTCAGTTACTAATCGGAAAAGAGAAGTTATTGTTGAAGTGAATGAGTGAGGAGCACTTCCATACAGAAGGGAGAATGGATGAGAGAATAGACTCTTCTATTATCCTTTCTGAACTGTTCAGAACTAAGAGGGGAGTCGAAGGGGAAGAGCGAGTCTAAAGGGGAAGAACTACTCGTCATTCGCATCGATAGAGAAGAAGACCCGTCGGGTGAAACCCCCAATCAGAACGTGCAAACCCATCGATAGATTCGCCATTTTATGAGCAGATATTGGATTGTAAATGTCTCCACATTAGTGGGAGGAAATATTGGAAGTAATGATGTAAGGAGAAGAAATATGAGATTACACAGACAGCTGATTTCGGGCTGTGATACAATAGTCGAAGGAATGAATAGTCGCGTGCTTTCAGATCATGGTTGGCAAACAATTTATTCCCCCGTTCGCATGGATAGATTGAAGGAATGGGGATGCAGCAAGGGGGAATTGGGAATGTATTGAAGTGTGCAAACTAAAGAAAGAGACCATTTCAGTAGTAGAGAAGCCAGTGAATCTAATCGAGTCAATGAGAGGAATGGGAAGTTATGGTTGTATCGGAGGAAGATTTATTGTGATGGAAGGTAATCTGAGCAGAAGGAGAGGTAGAGTACGAGAGGAGTTAAAGAAGTGGAATGGACTAGACAGAAGGGAGAATCTCTCGTTCCGTAGATAATACGTCTCGAGCACGCCAGACTTCAATCTGAGAGGAACGAGGAAGGAGGAAAGTGTTCACGAAATGAATATTAAATGGAAAATTGACTCAAGTGTCGTGTTATAGAACCGAAGTGAGGGTGAATACCGAGCTAATATCATTCTGTCGGGGAAACGGGTACGAGTCAGATTCATGTCAATTTGATCGACCCGAACCAATGAAAGATTTGTGCTAGTCTTGTTTCGTACACATCTCAGCCCACTTCAAAGTATTCAATTGTTCTCGTCACTTGGAATGATTTCACTCTTCCTCTATCCATTTTAGATCTCGTTCTCATGAAATATTCGACTGAATTCGTCTGGATTCAGAGATCTTGCAACTTGCAAAAATAATCCGCATTTTCATGGGGGTGATTTGTTTATGGTAAATCGATCTCAATCTCCTCTCATCTTCATTCTTTCTCATCATTCACGTCTCTTCTTCTCGTCCCACTCGGTCGACATTGCTTTTCGGATCGATCCCGGACATCTATCTGACCCTCCGAACTCCTCCTCCTCTGACCTACCATACCCTACCGTACTCCTGTGAATGGCGACGGATCAATTCTCATCATGGCAGTTTCTCAATGGTGGCAATCAGACGAATACGGACAGTAGTGTGGCAATGAAAGATTGGTTGGAGAGTCAGTCATCGATAATCAATCCATACCGTAATCTACCGTATTCTCAGAAGTGTGGAAGTCTAAAGACGGTTCTGCGAGGGTTCATTTCGGTCTCCTCTTCTGTGCTTTCTTTTGCTTTCTGCTAACATTTGCAATAGCTTTCGTCCAGGTTTCAGTCCTTTCTCCCCCTCACTCCTTTATTCCATTCCACTTCAGTTTCTACACGTATACAAGTATATCAGTGTCATTCGACTCAAAAACAATATGTACTATCTCATCTTTCTCAATCCGGTACAGTAAGACTACAGTAACCTCGTCCTACCGTACTCCTTTCAGATTTCCTCCTGCTGTTGTTTCTTCGGAATGGTCTCTCCCCGTAATGCAGCATTCATGTATGGAGTCATCCTCTCGTCAGTTGATCTTTGATATTCAGACTAAAGATCAAAGATCACTTCAGTTATCACATGCTGGCCATTCGAATCGCTCTCGATGTCATGTTCAATATCAATGGAGGAAGAGTAGCCCTTTCGAAAATGCTTGTTATGAATAATGAAAGGATTCGTTTTACGGTTTGATCTTTGTTAGTATGCAAGGATCAAAGATCAATTTCAGTTCTTTCCATTCTGTCTCTTCGACAAGTGTTTTCCATCGTTTGCTCCCACAATGTCCGTTCCCTCCTTCCCTTCTCATCTTCATAATCATTCCTTTCAGTGACAATATCTCTCGTTTCGAAATGGTTGTCTCTCAGACATGTATTGTCAGAGTTGTTCTTATGATCATCGATATCTGTGTCTATCGAGAGACCGGAACACTCAATCATGCGTAAGTATTTCCTATCGTATCCCTCGCATCACGAGGACTCGCTTCCTACCGTATTCATCTTAGATCTCAGATGATTTATGTTTACTACCACATCCCACTCACAAGATCTCCGATAATGTATTCAAAGTCTAGGGCATATATCACGGAAGCTCTAGCGTACAGGAAATTGGGCGAATGCTTAGATGGATAGATAGATTACTTGGTCATGTGAGGAGAAGTCACGAGTATAGTATCAGGGGGAATGGTGTGAGGAAAATACTCTTCAGTTTTTCATCAATTAGAATCTTCATGAACGTTGAAGGAGAAGATGAAAGTGTTCCTTTCTGAAGGATAGAAGTAGATAATATATTTGAAAGAATGCTTTCTATTTTTACCACCTTAGGAATCAAGAATCTCACAATGACGGTATTCTCACTTCTTTCAGATGGTTCTTCGTTTCTCACACAGTCTCAGTCGTTTCCACTATGATCGCACTCTATTTTTCGTATGCAATTTCGGCTGTGAATAGAGTGAGAAAGCCACGTCACTTACGAAGAAAAAAGGAAGAATTCAGGAGAATTCGAAGAAATTTCGATTCCAATATTTGTTCATGATGGTCGATTGGTCACAGACGTTGATCACATTCCAAAAGTAATAAATGATGAGATTATTTCGAAAATAATCAAGAGAATTACAGGACAGCCTTCGATATTCTCTCCTTCCTCAGACTCTATCCCACTATAATCTTTCCCGATCAACTACTCAATGCACACTTTTCCGAATCCATCTGTATGGAGACAGTGACACCCCTCTCACTCCTTCCTTCCTTCCTTGTGTCAAGGAGGGAAGAGAGGGGTCTATCCAACAGAAGGAGAGATTGAATGGAAGATGATCTTCGTTTGCAGATATTCTCTTCTTTCTCTACTCATTGGAAGTTCTCATAATGAGTTTTCTCATTTCATACCTCCTTCGTCCTTCTAAATCCTACATCTTTGACAGGTAATTCATTGCATGTTGACATGCAATCTCAACAGGGAACCTTATTCCTCTTCCTCATTGGAACACGAGACCGAATGAAATATTGTCTATTACGTCCCTCTCATCTCTCTCTTTCTCTCAGATACGCAGGTCAACGTTCTTCCCCTCCTCCGACCTACATGTATTTGGATGACTCTGATGAGGGTCTCCTTCCTGCTGTTGTACGTCATTATTCATCGAAGACAACGTCATCTCTCTTTCCAGATGGAATCTGAGTCTGCCCAACCACCCTCTGCTCCTAGTCAGGTGAGGGAAATGAAAGAGGATAGAGAGCTCTCTTTCTTCTGGCAAGACAAATGCAGACGACGAGTGTTCATTACTCTATTTCTTATGAGAGACCTTTGCAGCAATCGATTCCTGAGCATCAGCTTAGTACAGTTGAACCCGTCTCACAAAAGCAGCAGACACCTCCCAATGAAGGTGGAGGAGAAAGTCAAATGAAGGTATCCCCTCCCCTTCCTCCTTCCTTTCCTCTCCATACCAGGACCCGAAGGAAGGCGTCACAGTGAGAGCTGGTCCCGAAACGATGATCAAGTTGGCACAGGCGAAGGTACGGTAGCCCCTCATCGATCGATACCGTTTCCTCGTTCAGACTCCTCTGGAGGAAAAGAAGCAGCCGATACCGGGAGCACCAGTGGATGATGGGGTAAGGTAGCCGACTAGGAATCGATTATTGATTGATTATCACAGGCATACGAGAATCTGAAGTCTCAATCGGTTCGATCGATGAATAAGGTGCTAGAGGCAGAAAAGGAGCAGAATGCTGATGACTTCTTCAAGGGTAAAGAAGTTATTTTCGAAAAAAATAATTTAGATGGATGAATTGCAGTGCCTGATAGTCAGACAGGACCGACTTCATAAAGAAGAATAGATCAAAGATCAAAGATCAAAGATCGAAGATAGATCAACACAACATTTCGGAATAAAGAATGGAGACGTTTCAAATCGAATTCGTACTAACACTTCTTTTGATGTTTCTTGAATAACTATCTCAGTCGCCACGTTATGGAATGTGTGCGAAATTTCATGTTTGTCTTGTGTAACAACAACTTCGATTTTGAGAGGTTTTTCCAGAACTGTGACAAACAAACATCGAAAGTCAGTGGCACACAGACAAACATTTTTAAAGTATAGTCCCTTAGCAATTCGAAAAAATCATGTTATCATGGAAATTGTACTCTGTTTCTTTGCATATTCCTCCATTCACTTCTTCTCTCATTCTTCATTTCTTCCTTCATTCTTCCCTCCAAACCATGACAGGAGAGGTCGATTCCTCTCTATCCCCGTATTCCAATGATTCATCCCCTGCCACCAGTGCAATGAGTATATTCCTCCAAAGTACGTTTCCTACCGTAATTCATTACCGTATCTACCGTATTCCAGCTTCGTTTCGGGAGATGAATAAATACTTTTTCCTTATATTAATCACTCTCTTCTGCACTCTTATCACTATTCTCATCTCTATCGTTCACGTGAGTTCTGCAAAAAAATGGAATTCGGGACATTTTCGTCCCTCAAAATGACTGCTGAATCCGAAAACTATTATCTCAAATTCAATAAAATACAGAACAAATCTTTCAGATGTTCTACATTTCGAAATACGTGAGTGTACGACGATTGAGGAACAATCTCTACTACGTCGTTGCTCTCAATCCAGTGAGAATTGATCTTTGATCTCACTTGATCTTTGATCTTTCTCGGTGTGCTCACTCTGCTGTTTCTTCGCTATGATTATGCCGAGAAATCTGGCGTTCTTACAAGGAGTCATACTCACGTAGGGTTGTTTACCATCGAGGGCAATTCTCATTCGACCACTTCATTCCTCCCAATCCTTCCAAAATGAATAATATCATCTCAGATATCAAATGCTCGCTCTTCGCACGTCAATCGACGTTCTCTTCAATATCTCAGGAGGAAGAAGACAATTGAGTGACCAATTGAAGTCAACCAAAGAGAGCATCAGATACAAGGTATACTTGATCTTTGATCTTTCCATTCACCTCTCCCTCCTCTCAGGCCTTCCCATTCTGCTGTTGTTCCTGTCTGCCCGTCGTCGCTCCTTCAGTGTCAGTACCAGAGATCAAAGACCAAAGATCAGAGATCAATCTCTTCAGTCGCAATATTCGCAAATTGGAGAATGTCATATCACAGACGTGCATAGTGAGAGTGGTACTGCAAGTGGCGGATATCTGTGTGATGAGGGAGATGGGAGAAACTCATAATTGGTGAGGATGAAGTGATGATCAATCGTGCAATCAGGCACTTATTCTTCGGTTTTGTTCATTATTGTGCATAATTTGATGGAATTACTGATAATTTATTGAGTTTAAACAATTGTTTAGGTGGTTCATCGCATCATATTTTTTCTCGTTCATAACAATGACCGTCGCTCTCTATTTCTCGTGTGTCATTGCCAATCTCAATCGAGTACCGTAACCCTCTCCTATTGATTGATTCCCTTCTTTCCCTTCAGGACACTGGCAATCGATTCCGATACAATTACCTCTTCTATGCAGTCAATATATCGCAGATTCTCTACACTCTGCAAAGGTTGATGAAGGAGAGAGAAAGAAACTGATTTTCTTTCTTTCAGAACCCTATTCACCGGAGTGAAGTACTTGATAAATGTAGAGAAGGATTCGTTCTCCAAGCTATTAACCGACTATGATTACTTTGAGGAAACATGTAACCTTCCTCCTCTCTTATCACTCGATAATCTCTCCTCCTTCAGACTATCTGATGTTCGTTTTCTCAGTGGAAGTTGCCCTCATGTCCATTATAATCTCAGTAATAATGAGACCAGGAGTGACATACATGTTTGATTCGTATGTTAGGAGGAGAATCCATTGGTTGACTGATCTCTTCATTGAAGATATTCATGTCGAAGCACCAGTGCCAAATTCCTTCCTTTGGACCCATCGGGAAGAGGAGATTTCGAATCGAAAGTAAGAGAAGATGAATAGAAGGGATGAATATGAATCATTTAGGAAGAAATGAAGGAGGGATCGAAGGAAGTATTAGCACAGAAGGATCAGGGGAAGAAAGAGGCAACAATTCCGATGGGACCAGATACTGTTATGAAGACTCTCGGAAGAGATCAAACTGAACCTAAGAAGTTGAAGAGTTCAACTGCAGTAGAGGATGATGGGGTAAGGAAAGGGGATTGTGTCAATCGATATCCAGCGGTTACCGTAGTCTCCTTTCATCACTGTACTGATTCCAGAACTACGAGAATCTAACAGCGGCATCCGATGGAGACTTGAAGAAAGTACTGAAGAATATGGAGAAGAGTGAGATTATATCATATTGATTGATCTAATGACTCTCGATTTCAGAGTGAATCCGAGGTCTTCTCAACGATTAAATAAAGAACCAAACTAGCGCAATCAGTCAATATAAAGATTGGAGACAGAGAAATTGTTTACGTGACAAAGGACAGAGGAAAGAGAGAGTGAGGAAATGGAGACACCTGTTGATGACAGAGATGAGATCAATGAGAACAACATTAGGACTTCTATCTACCTCGACAAAGACAATTTTGGAGTGTGTAGTTGAATCCTATGGATTCGTATCACCATCTATCACTTCAAGTCAATATTGACTGATCTCTTTGCTATCACAATCAACACTCTTTTGTTATGCACCGGTCAAAGAGAAATTCCGTTTATTTACACAAGAAGTGGTCGTGATATTGAATATCGTTAGAGAGAAGAGAATCTAAGAGAAAGAGGAATCAATCTAGAAACGGAAGGAGAGATATTTAGATGCATTCAGTTGCTTCCTTAGGCTGCTTTGCTTCCATGTTGAGCACTCCGAAATCGTAGTACCTAAATGAATATCCATTTATTGATCTTTGATCTCTCTATCTTACTTGGTAGGGGCCTTTCCGTGGGAGATGTAATTCTTGGGAATTTCATACGTGATCTTTCTCTTGCAAAGCTGCAATTATCGAATGGAAGGGAGTCAATGGCTACATTAACTAACGCCAGGGAGATTGAAGAGTCCCTTGTTGTTGCATCTGTGGTAGATCTTCACTACAGGATTGATCTGAGTCATCTCGGCTTCGTGACCCTGAATTGATCAGTTATCGATCATCCAATCTATCCTATCGTACCTGAATCTGGAATCGGCCCTGGGCATCGGTGTAGACCGTAGCGAGGAGATCATCCGGATCCGGCCCTGAATTATCGATTGAATTCAGGATAAAGGAGATCGGTAGACTCACAGGTGTCGAGTTCCCACAACTTGATCTCAGCATTGGCCAGAGGCTGGGCTCCACACATGAGAGTTCCCCTTGCCCCGACTGCCTGTTCTCCTGCATAGACAGAGAAAGCCAATGAAGAGAAGAGAAGAACGTAGAGAGAATACATCTGAAGAAAAGGAATGAAGAGAGAATGAGACACGATGGAAACAGAATGAACGACTGATTGGGAGGATGTTTATAGGGCGAAGGAAGGGAAAGGGATGGAGGAGGGAAGGGAGGTAAGCAATTGCGGATACTTCTACATCTAACGTTTAGCTTCTTCGGAATGGGACTATGTAGTGAAGACGGGAGATGAGACTAGATGAGATAAATAGAGGGAAGGAAAAGAGGGAAGGAGAGGGGAAGTATTGAGTGATAACGACTATCGAGACTAGTGGCAGAATTGTGTAATAGAAGAAATCAACGAAGACTCGAGATGAGAGATCATGAGAAGAAAAAGAGATGTTGTTGAGAAGAACTCTCTATTCTGAATACTATTTCGTTTCTCTGACTAGATAGAGAAGAGAAGGCAGACTCGAGAGTCGAGTTGAGACTGAACGAAAGGGAGCAATCTCGTCTTTTATAAGTATTGAGTGTGGACTGAGATTGTTGGGGTTGTTGCTAGGAGATTGAATGACTCAGTGAGAGATCAAATGAGTATTCAGAAGTTATCCAGGAGAAAAGCAATGAGTCACCATGACTCACCCCCTATAATTATTGTACTCTCCCATTCAGCTTGTTATTGAGGACGGAATTCCTATTGAATTGCCTATGAATTGAACAGATTCAATTTCATTGATGTCCTCTGGGAATTTAATGCATTTTCCTCGAATGATTTCGGTTAAATCTGGTGAAGCAAATCCAAAATTCATCAGACCAAGCAGATTATGGAATCGAAAGTTCATGGGAACAAAAAGAGAAGATAGATTGAGTAATGACACGCAACGTGCACAGACTAACTCTTTCTCTACCCGATTATGGAGATTCAATGTTTTTTCACAGCAAAAACACGAATGGACAAATATTTTATCTTTGGGCACATTGATGATATCACAAAATTACAGTTTGTATTAGACAATTTTCGAATCGATCGATCGATAAAGTAGATCACATAATTTAGATGCACTCGGTATCCTCTCCCTTCACCTTCGCCTCCATGTTCATAACTCCCATTTCGAACCTGCAAAAAGAACAATTGATCTTTGAACTTTTATTCCTGATCTTTGATCTCTGATTCCTTCACTTACCACTTTCCAACCTGCTTTCCGCTGTTGATGTAGCTCTTGGGAACCTCGTAAGTGATCTTTCTCTTGCACAGCTGCAACGAAAAATGTTTCACAATATTGCATGCATCATTGTTATTTCTGAAGGTTGTTTTGGCAATCATTCGTTGATTGGAAGAGGCAAATGATATCATGGAAATTGTTCGATTCGTCGAATGAAGGGGAAAATGAGCAATGATAACTGTGAAACTCTCTACGTTCTACGTCGCTCGTTCAAAGCAGTAATAAATCTCTGACCTTGGGGAGATTGAACAATCCCTTGTTGTTGCATCTGTGATAGAACTTGAGCACTGGGCTGATTGACGTGAATTCATTCTCAGTTCCGAAGATCTATAATTAATCGATAATTGGATTTACATGAAGTACCGTACCTCGAATCTTCCCTGCTTGTCAGTCTTCACAGTGGCCAGGTTATCATCCGGATCCGGCCCTGAGATGGATACGGTAACGGGATATTGATTCAATGGACTTACAGGTGTCGAGCTCCCACAGTTTGACCTCAGCATCGGATAGAGGATCATTTCCACACATGAGAGTTCCTCTGACTCCAACGGTCTGATCTCGAGCATAGACTACGAAGGCCAATGAAGAGAAGAGAAGAACGTAGAGAGATTTCATCTGAAGTATATGGAGGGCAGATCAAGAGGGAAAAGGATGAAAGAGCAGAGTAAGTGGGACGATCGAATAGATTGGTCTTTTATTGAAGAGAAACCGATTAAGTGGAATAGAGAGGAAGAGTAGTGAAAGTATTGCAGAGGAGAGTACTCGAGTTGAAAGAGGGAGGAGACGGGAGATTCCAGTTAGGTAAGAACGAACTGATAACAGAGAGAATAGAAGGTGATAAGTGATACATTGTGATAACAACTCCCTTTCCACCCCTAGGTCAAGAGAACGGGTTAGTCAACAAATTGACGAAGAGAGATAGACCAAATTGGGCGGAGTTTGTTGCTAGAGCCCTTTTATAGCAGAGTTCGATGAGTCACTAACAGCCTGGATGAAAGTGATATTGGAAGAGGGAATGAATTATTATGGGAGAAGGGAGGAGATGGGGAGAAATAATCGAGTGAGACGAGAGAAACACGTTCGATGCTATGTGAACAGTTCCATTCTGTACATATGATGTTACATTGTACTGACTGAATGAATTGGTGGATATTTATATGAAAAACTTTGACTTGAAAAAATAAGACTGGATGAATCAGATGGTGTAGCACATTCCATTACCTCGTTATGCCTTCATTACATGGTAATATTCCATTTTCCCATTTGAGGTCATTCCATCCTCCTTTTCACCCCTATTCCTTGAATGAATCTCGAGGCGGATATTCGGATGCCCTCCTCTTCTCCATAATAAGTCAATCTGTAAGCGGAAGACAAAAGAGAAGCTCCCATTCAATTTCCGGTCTATCTAAGGAGATTCCATTGGTAGGTCATTCCCATTCATTTGTAGTCTTCTTCTCTCCTTCCAGGTTACAATGCCTAAATGGACTCATCACGTCGTCTCACGAGTTCAATACAAACAGAAGATGACATTTCTCACCGATGAACAAATCGAAAGACTCAAGAAGATTGAGTTATTTTCCTTTTTTATTGCCTTTCTTATGTATTCAATGCTTGCAGGGCAGAATCTGTTGGCGAACAATTAAAGAAAAGAGAAAACGAAAGAATTCTGGCTGAAGAAAGAAGGAAAGTGTTCAATGAAGTCTACGGACTAGGGTAATTATTTCCCTTTGAGAACTATCTAACCGAAACTCAAATTGCAGAAATATCGAAGACGCGCCGAAATTATCACGACTCTGTAAAGGAGACGTGTCATCGACAAGTAATGAGCAGTGAGCGAATAAGAATCGATTTTCAATTGATCTTTGATCTTTAGATGCTCATGCTCCTATAGAAGAAAGACGAGGTCTACTCAATAGATCTCTTTATCGTTCTTCAGTCCAATAGATGATTATCATGGAAAATGCCCAAGGAATGATAAAGAACTTTAATTATTGCCTGTCACATTCCGTGAAAATGTTCATTGAAAAAAAGTAAAATGCTGGCGCATCATTTATCGATTGGCTCCTCTCCCTCCTTCCCTCCCTCTTCTTCTCTTTTCTTCTCTACTTCTTTCTGGCCAATTCATACGAGAAATCGACAGCAATATGGAATTCCTTCGAAGGGTCGACCATCACTTCAGAGAGGCGCCAATTGGGAAGAGAATCGTATCGGAGAGTCTGAAAATCAATACCGTATACCCTCAATCTATCGTATCTTACCGTATTCTTACGGGAGAGATGCTTGTTCTCAGACAGAAGATACACGTCGGGTTGCGTGCCATCGGCACTGAAGAGAGGGGATACGGTATGTCCTATCGTACTCCCCAAAGGGACCAAAACTAAAGTACTCGAGCTGATGAATAACTGTATTGACGACGTCACGGAGAGTAGTGTTCGGAGAGTGCTCGTCACTGAAAGAGATACCGTGTTCCCGTGATACTGTATCTGTTTCAATCCCGTATTACGGTATTGATACAGTAATCTCTTATCGACGAACCGGAAGAGCATGCGGACGATGTGACCATCTCTACGGACTTGAGCCACGGCACGAGTGACAATCTGAGAAAGATCAAAGATCAGCTAGAGATCAAAGATCAAGTACCTTGCGACTCTTCTTCTCTGCAACATCGGCACCATAGATGGAAATGTACTCCGGTTCGGGTTTAGAGGACTTAGAGGCCGAACGTTTGCCGCTCACAGAAGAAGAACGAGAACCATTGCGAGATAATTCTGAGCATGGGATACGGTGGATACGTCGGAATACGGTAGACTGACTGTGGATGTCCTTGATATGCATATTGAGATCATGGGAGAATTCTGCTTTGGTCGGTTCATTCTCGTACCATTTGATCTTGAGATTGTAGAGGGAACTGAATGGGAGAGTACGGTATTGAGTACGATGAGTCATCCTTCACACCTGCGGTCGGAGAGACGTTGGAGACGGAAACTATGCTCTACCAATTCCGGTTTCTGACTGGAATGGAATGCAGTAAGTGAATGGGAGTACGGTAGAATACCCGTGGACATTGAGAAAGGGAGGAAGCATCATCTCAGAGACATCGTTGAGAGATAGAACGGATGAAGATTTTGAGGCTTTTCTGGAATGCCAAGTGGTGATTTGAGAGTGCGGTAGGACTACGGTACCTTTGATTGCTGACGGACGACATTTTGTCTTCGTCTTGCTTGTTTACTGTTATCGACGACTAATTGAGGATCGAGTTGGGTCCTGAGAGGAAGAAGAGAGTACGGTAGTCAATTTGGAGATGGATACCTTCTAGTGAAGGAGAGACGAGTACTCGACCGTCTCGGATGAACGAAAGATGGAGAAATGAGGAGAGAAGAGATGAGAAGAGGAAAGAAAATGAGAGAAGACATTTGAATACGAAGACAATCTCATTGTATACAGTGAACATGTCATCATTCATTCAATCTTCTCTCGCAATGGCTGGTTCGTTTCTCTATCGCTCCTTTCACATGCAATTCTCCTCTTCAGTTTCTTCCGTTCTTCTTCTCATTTTCATCTTCATTTCTGGTGTTGCTACTCATCAAGACCATAAGAATCCAGTGAGTAATTCATAGATCTGATCTTTGATCTTTAATCGTCTCTCTTCAGAATTGTAAATGGGAGGGCCCTATGTTCTTCTGTGGTGCTCCTGAATGTCCGAGTGGAACGAAGGAATTGGGAAGAAGCGCTGATGCAAAGAGTGAAATTGCCACATTTGGAGAGTAAGATGCAGTCTCAATCTCAATCCATTCCTTCCATCTTCTTCTTCATAGGGCGTGCATGAAAGGCCATCGAGTGTTGTGCTGCAAGGATGAAGTTGTCGGAGCTGATCCCGCTGAGGTGAGGAGGGGAGGGGAATGGTCTCTGCCCTTTCCCACTGGTCTTACAGCAGAATCACTGGTTTCCTACCTCATTGTACTCCGGTTCGGGTATAGAGGACTCAAAGAACAATCATGGAACAGTTTACACGCAAACCATCGATGGTTTGCCGGTCACAGACTCACTTGTTTCCTACGCCACTGCCTCTTCGATAACATATCAGAGAAAAAAGAAAGGGGAAGGGAAAAGCTATTTGTATCCCTTACAGCACTGTCATTTCTTCAATTCCATCGCTGGTTCTCAAGTTTGTATGTGGGGAAAGGAGACGATCGCCACTGAATCGAGAACGGTCAATGTAGTTTCCAAGTGAGTTATATACTACCTATCTATGCCATCCTCTGACAGATACTGTACTTATTTACTAAAAGGAAGCGTAACATGATTTTGGTGACTAATCTGTCAACGTCACATTGTAGCAATCCATAACCATATCAGAATACTGAAACTCCCATGTTTCTACGACATCAATGAACAGAGTTATAGAGAGTAGGCGCAGTTCCAGAATTCCCCTCAAACCAGGCAACTGCGGAAATTTTGAACAGGGGATTTGACTAAGCGTGCGCTTTTGATCTTCATACGCCTTTCTTTTCTCCCTCCCCCTCGCTTTTTCATTTCTCGTTACCCACAACTTAGAGTGCAGTCTTTGGGTACTAAAGTAAAAAAGTGCCAGTATGTGGCATGTGTCTCGATTGATCTTCGGATAATAGAGATGGAACAATGTCATTGCAGACACTACACAATGCTCTGTTGTGATCCCGAAGTTTTGGGAGCGGAAAAGAAGGAGACGATTGAATGGGAATAATAAACTCTTGTTCACTCTGATAAAATGACTCCGATTTCATGTCTTACATTCATTGAGTTGAATTACATTATTCTAAGAAGTACAACGGTTGCAAAGAAGTACAACGGGTGTTTGGATGAAGTTTATGGTATAATATTGAATGTGATACATAGGTACATGAGTACGATGAATATACAATGAAATGGTCTTAGATACACTCTGTTCCCTCTCCCTTCATCTTGGCCTCCATGTTCAGAACTCCGAGTTCGTACCTCAAATTGATCATTGATTATTTGATTTTTGATCTCTCAAATCTCACCACTTAGTCACTCTCTGTCCCTTGTTCACGTAGGATTTAGGAACTTCGTAAGTGACCTTTCTCTTGCAAATCTGCAATTATCGATTGATTGGAAGTCTCTGGATACAATAACTGACGCCAGGAAGATTGAAGAGTCCCTTGTTATTGCATCTGTGGTAGATCTTGATCGCAGTGGAGATAGTCGTCACTTCGCTCTCGCTTCCCCAGATCTGCCAATCAATCGATAATTCGATCTACAGTATGATCTACCTCGAATCTGCCCATTCTGTCAGTCTTCACAGTGGCCAGGTTATCATCCGGATCCGGCCCTGAGAGGGATACGGTAGAACGAGATTATCGATTGAGTGACTTACAGGTATCGAGTTCCCACAGTTTGACAGTTGCATCAGCGAGAGGCTGGGGACCACACATAAGAGTTCCCCTTACTCCCACTGATTGGTGACTGGCAAGGGTGCCGAGAACGAGAGTAGAAAGAATGAGGATGGTATTCATCCTGAGATATGGTTGATTATGGTTGGGAAGAGGGGGGGGGGAAAGGGAAAAGGTTGAGAATGAAGGAGAAGTGATCAGTTAAGAGGAGGGAGTTGGCTGTTACACTGGGGAAGATAGACGGGGCTTGAGCACTTTTTATCGCCTGAGTAGATCAGAAGGGGAGATGGGAGATAGAGAAGAGAAGAGAGGAAGAAGAAGAAGGGGCAAGATTGAAGATGAATAATGAGTCATCTCACGTAGGCATCACGGGCTTTTGAGGTAGTGTAAAGTTATGATGTTGGTATGGTCCGTCTACATTCACGGAAGTGAAGTGACCGAGGAAACGAGAGTAAGAAATGTAAACAGTCTAAATGTAAGGGGAAGGAGCAATAAATGGATAGATGAACTCGTGTACTCCATTCATCTTTTTCGGTTAGTCCACTAGAGATAAAAGAGTGGATGACCAATGACCTCTTGAGGTGAACTCGAGTTCTAAGATGATTAAGACATTTACAATTTATTCTGTTTTACTCCTTTGGGCATGTTATTTGACGAATAAATGTAAACCGATTTATCGAAAGACTGAACGCGTTACTCGTATGGAAATGATGAGATCGATAATTGTATAACCTAGTGCGGATGGATACGTTAGATGCTCATACGATACTACCGTAATCTGAGAATACAGGGGATGGTTCTCGTGAGTTCTTTGCAATTGAAGCAACTTCTGAGTTGGAGTCGACCACTGCGACTCTGTATCGATGAGGACGGAAATTGAAGAGAATTAGATGAATCTGAAAGTATTAGAGATTAGATATTGGATCAAGAAGAGGACGAAGAAGGGGGATGAAACTGGAGGTAAAGAACTGACCATTCCAACAGCAATAGTGATTCCGAGCATTCCTCCTCCCATCACATCGACGTAACGATGCTTGAAGTCACGAACCTGCAATCAGAGAAATAACTACCGTATCTAGACTCTAACGTAATCAGAATGGATCGGTAACTGACTCGTGATAGACAGATGAAGATGGAGAGAACGAAGATTCCGTATTGAATGAATGCACGAATGATCGAAGCGAGACGAAGACGATGATGGAGATACAACTGAAGAAGGAATATTCATTGATGGAATGTTTCTCCCCTTTTCCGGGTTTATTCAATTTTCGTAAGATAATGAATGAAGAAAGATCAGCTATGAGATCACTCACAATAGTGTAAACAGCAAAGTAGAGTGAAGAAGAGGCATGAGAAGAAGGGAAGGAGTAATGCTCGTCCGCTCGAGACTATAATTAATCAGTTATCGATCAACCCTAGGGGATACGGTAGCACTCACCTCTCCGAGACAAGTGAAATCTTCAACGAAAGCATTCGATCCGAGAGGACAGAGAGAATCGAGATTGGCTGGTTGACAGATTGCAATGAAATTAGGACGAAGACGAGAGGATGTTCGCTTGAAGATATTGGTTGCCACGGAGGTTGCGAGATATCCACACGTGTAAGAGGCTGAAAGGGATGGATAAAGATCAAAGATCAAGTTGAAGAGAGACAGAATGAAGTGATACTTACCCCAGAAGAAGAGAGTCTTCAGAATGAAGGGATGGATCTTGAACTTGCGCCATTCGAAGTGTTCCAGTTTGTGCCTTGTCACGAGTCGTCTAATGAGAGAATACTCAGATAGAGGGACCTGCAATTGATCTTTGAACTCTTCCATCGTTTGATCTCGTCTTCGGTTTAGTGACAGCTCACATGTCTTTCCCCTATGATAAGCCCTCTTTTTGAGAGTGAACAGTCACATAAACGAGATAAGAAGAAATGGAGGGTTAACACTACGAAACGATTAAAATCGCGAGCGTTGCGTTACGAAAAAACGGCTAAAACAGTTGTTGTTGTTTCCGGAAGAGGGGTTCACGAAAGATGATAAGAAGTGATAAGAACTATTTTGAAGTGTGGTTGGTTGAGTAGTATGTAAATAGACAACTGACCAATACGATAGTAATCAATCCATAGAGCATTGTCATCGTGTCTCCTCCTATCGTACTCGGACGATCCGGATACCGTATCTCATCGTCATCACAGAAAAATCCCTGCAGGAATCAATATTAATTTATCTTTTTCAAATTGCAATTTGTAAGCATAACTATGAACTGAATTTTACCTGATTAGTGTAGGGAATCGTTAGGGCGAAGAATCGTGCAACGACCAGAAGAGGAATGGAAATGAGAGCAATGAGGAGATCTTGTCCCGCAGTCATTGCAAGGGAAGGAAGGATAGGAAGAAGAGGTCCTTGAGTGGAAACAGATGTTTCAGTTGGAAGAGAGAATCTCCTTATATAGGGGGTCTCCTCCCCTTCCTTCGTGTCACCTTCAGAGGGAATCGTGTCAGTGACAGAGAAGGGAGCGACTGTGATAGGGTGGGGAAGAACAATGGAGAGAGAGGAGAGGGAAGGGAAAGAGGACGGGAGTACCTTCGAAGGATGGAGAAGAAGGACAACAGCTGAGTAGAGAAGGGTGAATCAGAGGTCAGATGGAGAACTTTTCACCTTCTTCAGCGACAATTCTTCATGGAAAGCAGAGGGCATTTCCGGATAAGTACTACGAGGATATGATTCTTCAGAAATTAGTAATCGTTTCTAGGTATGAATTTCAGCTGTATACGCAGATCCACAGTTTTGGTTATGAACTTTAACAAATTCATAGATTTTGTTATGATGTTGTTCTCAATAAAACCTGAACTTGTATTGGTATCATGTGGAAATCGACAAAATACGCATGAACTGATTATGAAATGTTGGTCATAATCGACATATTTTGTTGTCAGTGCAAACTTCAGCGTCTTTTCACTGAAATTCCTCTCTTAATCTTAGCATGGAAAGAGTGCATTTCCTTCCCCTGGAGACACAAGGTTATCATCACTCTTTTCCACTCTTTCCATGCGCTTTTTGTGGGTGATCATTCATTCTCTTGTGTCCACTTTCTGGTCCATTTGGAGGATGAAATCAATGGCAAACGGAAGAGAATGGACACGGTTTAGTCTGCAATGACAATAACAGACACAGTTGAATTTGAAGATGATTTTTGTAGTTGATCTATACGATTGAAAAAGACACAAAAGGGAGACACGAGTGGTTCTAGAGATGAATGTGATAAGAACTCGAGATAAGAAGATGTGAAGAGAGCAAAGGCTTCAGTATAATGTCAACCGTACGATCTCAAAGAATGTGGAAGAGTGTCTTTCCATAGTGACAATTATTAGTCGTAGGAATCATATGTGTATGATGCTCAATCTTCGCTGATTATTTCGAAACTCGCAGTGTATGCAACTAAAAATAGGAAGATGGACTCGTGATGTGTGGTGCGGACTAGAAAGAGAAGAATCTGTCCATGAAATATTTCCCTCATGAGTTTTCTCTCGATCATTCATTCCACTTTTCAATCTCTTCGTCTTCAATGGAAGAAAGACGATAAGAATACACGTGTTCGCAACTATTTTGCAGACAATTTCCATGTTCATTTTTTTCAACGACAGAATCAAAAGTGAAGAGGAAAACAAATGTTTCCACTGTATCGTATATTTCCATGGTTCGAAAAAATATGGAAACAATCGATTTATATCATAAAAGATTATCATCAGTTTCAGATTGAACACATTGATGAATGGAGGTGAATACAAAATTACTAAAATTGGTAAAATTGACTGTCCAAGATGAAAGTGTGCTTGAACATGTATGGATGAATCTAGATTGAAGAGGGTGGATGATGATGTGCCAACTGTTTGTGCATCTGTCTGGAAGGGTCACATAGAGATTGTGGAACAGATACGATAGAGATGCAACCTCGTGTATTATGCACTATTTTATCTCTTATTGGTATGCGTTTTTTAAAATATTTTTCATAGATGTAGTATCATCTCGAAATCTTCAGTTCCTGCGATTTCACGAACATTCACGGAGCAGATTTATCAATCGATCATGAAGGATTACAACAAAAAGGTTTTCAAGGCCTCAGTTCACATCAATTTACATATTTAGCTAATGCCTCCTGTGAATGATGCAATCAACATTACAATGAACATGCCTACAATGATGTTGATCAATGTGGTTCGAATATGTAATCATTCATCAAATTATTTCAATTCACTCAGCTTGAAAACGAGCGATTGGCTCAATTTATAGTAGCCGATTTGAAAACATGGATTGACAATCGACTTCAGTGGAATCCTGGTCAGAACTGCATACTTTACAAAACCATCAGCACTACATATTCAGAATCCTTTGGAAATCAAACTTCAATCGTAATTCCCGAAGAGGATGTATGGCTTCCGTCCATTGTTATATACAACACGTAAGAAATTATCGATTCTTTAGGGATTAAATTGAATAAATTTCAGAATTGAGTTGAAAGTGCTGATTATCGATGCAGTGAGAACCGTGAAGGTAAGTCCATCTCATATACAAAGGGGAAGGTTAACTGGCAGATCGAAAGTTGTGGTCGAGTCACTTGGAATCTGCCTGTGACTATAACAACTACGTGTAATTTAGAGTAAGTTTTCCAGTTTCATTATATCAAATGGGTCAATAAATTTAGGATTGATGTATTTCCATTTGATGTTCAAGTCTGCACAATTTATGCAACTTCTCCCTCTTACGATGACACTCAAATACGCGCAGTGGCTGGATGGACTCAGAACTATTATGTTATTTAATAGCTTCTCTTTCTCCCTAAGGTTCTTTCATTCAGGGCAATGCTGAATGGGTGGCATTGAACACTTCCATTGATGTGAACACTTTCGATGAATTCGGAATCACCCGATTCGATGTTCGTTGTCTGCCATCTAAATAGATAGTAAATATTGACTTTGAGGTTCGATATCACATCAAGATTCGTCGTAATTTCATCTACTACATTATCGTGATTGTCATTCCAACTTTTCTCCTCTCAGTCCTGACGACGGCAGGGATATTCACGGCTAATGGAACAACTGAGATTGTGAGAGGTTGAAGAAATTGCATAGGTACTCCCATCGACGAGATAATGATAATGAACATCTCCAGGTTGGAATCGGCCTCACTTCCCTTCTCGCCCTCTCCGTTATGCTGGGAATCGTTGCCGAAACACTTCCGAAGAGCAACAATCTCACCCTCATGGGTTAGTCCCTTCCTCTTCGTCCTTCTCCCTAATCAATCAATTGATAGGCTATTATCTCCTTCTTTCAATGCTCATTGCTGCACTCAGTATCTGTTGTGCAGTTATCATTTCTGCAATGATGGAAAGGAAGAAGAAATTTGTGAGTTTGGCTCAAGAGAATATGAAGAGGGAATCGCGGACTACCTGATGTGTAAAAACAAATGAACGTTCTTACCGAGTTTATTTGAGTGCGAGACTCTCCCATCTCGAATATGGTACACATTCGTTTTTGCTAAACAGCTATATAAACTAGACGAAGAAAGAGAACGAGAGAAGGATGAGGAATGGAGAAGTCAAGAAAGGTGAAGAAAGGTCATACACATTGAGAGGAGCTGAAAGGATCTCAGGAATGTCAATGGAGACATTCTGCAGTCGATTTACTTGCAAGTTCGAGAGATGAATAATGAATTCAAAATCATTTTAAGAAAGAGGGAAAACGAAAGACGACGAAGTAAAGTGAGTATAAATAATCAATCTATAATTGCCCATCGGCTTCTTCAGATAGCCAATGAATGGCATAGAATCTACCATCGAATTGAAATTATCTTCGTTACTTTCTTTCAATTGGTCAACATCGCCCTTCTCATTGCATTTATTTCTTTCATCTCAGAAAACTCAAAAATTGTGAGATTGCTTGGTTTATAAACTTCTTATTGAGATATTGCAGCCCCCAGTGCCTGTGTACGTCTGATTGTGAGATGAAGATGCATCAGAAAAAGTTTTTTATTTGAAAGAATCTTTAAAATTAACGATAAATTCATTTTTCAATTTGCTTCAGCGAATATACCCACTGGCGATGCTCATATTTTGTTATTTATGGTGATCATTAAAATCCAATCTCTAGCAGTTCAGATCGGTTCACTCCAACTCGTATCCAATGACACCCATCCTTCCAAAGGGTATAAAACCCCAAATCTCGCTCGTGTTTCTCTATTCCATTTCTTCCTCAGTTATGTGCTTGATTTTTCTGTTATGTCTTCTGGCCGATCCTCTTGACGAAACTATGACTCTTCTCATCTCTCACAGGAATCCATCATCAGATTATGGCCAATAAAGTCTTTATAAATAAGATAAATTCCCGCTGGCCTAGCTTATTCTTTCCGAAGACCATCTCCCCTGTCATTTTTATCCGAAAATTTTATTTCCGTCACATTTTTATCAGTATCTAATTTGAATAATAAGAAGTTTTCCCCACTGATTGCGACGAAATATTTATTCCCCCATATTTTCTTGTGCACACCACACTGCTGTTCATCCAGATCATAAAGAGAATGTTGCCTTCCTTTTTTTCTTTTCTTCTTTGCATCTCTCATCTCTTTCTACTCTCTCATCTTCCATTCACTTTTTTTTTCGCGCCATGCACTTGACTTCCATGTAAATTTACTTTGTTGCTTCTTGAAATGGAATATTTTCTTGTCATTTCTAACACCGATTTCAGATCAATGGATTCAATTGAAGTGAACATGGATCGACTGAAGGAGGTCCATAAAGATGTGCAAGCCTTCAAAGCGTGTCAGAAACTCGGATTGGTTCTAGACAAGACAATGAATCTCCTCCTCAAGATGATCACTACTGATATTGATCCCATCGTACGTTTCACTTTCAATAATCAATAGAACTCTTCATTCTTCAAAGAATCTCTTGGACGGATGGTATGAAATTGAATTATTTAACCTCAATAATTCAGGAGATGCGATTCGAATTGGAATCTCTATCAGGTCAAAGAGAAGTCGCGTGGCAGCATGATAGGAAATCGTAAGCTCTGTATCATTCGTTTAGTGAAAACAAATTTTTAAAAAACATTGTTTTAAATTCCGTTGATTCAGGGTGACTCCACTTCGTAAATGTATGTATGGAGTAAGTGAATCGATTGAGATCGCGATCGATTGGTTAGTCAGAAGAGAGATTATCAAGAGAGAACAAGAAAGTATCAGATATATAGAGATCAAACAGGTATTTAGATCAGAGTATTTAGATCAGAGAGATCAATATTTAAGAAATATCTGATGTTCTAAAAATGTGAACTCGATAATAATAATGAATATTCAGGAAGTGCTCGATGTTGAAGAGAATATTGAGATCACCGAAGAGATTCCCGAAGAAATTATGATGGAGACACTGGAGGATGACCATGAGATACCAGAGGATTATGAATTGGAAGATAATGTGGATCCATTAATTAAGGATGAGATAGAAATAATTGATGAAGAGGAAGAGTGTGAAATGGTGAGAGATTAATTGATCAATTCTTAAAAAAAACAGACTATTCAGAGATCTGATCGATCTACATCAGTAGCAAAAAGGAAAAGAGAAGATAACGAGGAGCTTGAAGAAGTTGGAAATTCAGCAAAGGTATCTTACTTTTCTTCTAAATAAAAATTGGTTGATTAACACTCCAACTAGTTTTCAAAAAGTTTCTATTCTAGAGAAATAAATTTATTAAGCGTAATACGTGAAATTTAAAATAGCTCAAGTAAATATTACAGAGATCCGTGCCTGACGAAGTGATGAACAGATTGGACAATGAATCGGATGACGATTTTGAGAATATGATAGCTACACTCAAGGAAGAACCACTTTGATGTTAGCCTCAATATAGATATTTTATGAGGAAAAGTTTTAAACAAATGGACCGTCAACGACTATCGGTTTTATTTGTATGTATTACTATGTTTTCTTCATTACATACCGTGTCAGTTTTCGTGGCTTCCGTGAAGTTCAAAGATCTAATTTCAAATAAATGCATATTTCTCTCTATACATCGAAATGATGATGGATTTGTCTACTATGCATTCTATAATTCTAGACAGTTGAGATACTTTATTCGGAGATGTGTGTATTCGATTGAGGATAAGCGGGCAGAAGGGGAAGAGATCCATTCAAGAATCATTAGAACTCCGGTCTTATTCTAATTCCGAGTGGATACTTCTTTATACTTGCGAAAGATTTTAGCGAGAAAAACAACAATATTAAACAAAACTTCTTCAGATCTACAGACACACTATACAACGAGTAAAAATGACGAGTGAAAAATTGCCGAAAGAGAATTTCTAGAAAAAAACGATTTAGAGTAAAAGTGGAAACGGATTTCGATCGTATCGGTCCCAATTTCTACTGTTGTTACTAAAAACAGGGTTTGGTCCGTCGAACGAAACCTAACAAATTCTTGAGATTTACAGCAAAACCAATGCAATGAGTAAACATGACGAATACCAAAATAACAGAACAGTAAAAAGCTTCTAGGAAAAGCACAATTTCGAAAAGATATATTGATATAACGACGGTGATCCATTCTCAGGAGGTGCTACCGTATTCTGAAGAGGAGACGCTACAGTAAGCAACTGAGAAGAGGCTACAGCATCCGAAATGGATGAGGAATGCTGAGAGGTAGCCATCGCCTGTGAAGATATATTGATCTAACGATCGTAGAACTCTATCATTAGGAAATGAAAAAATCTGGGAATATGGATCTAACTATACTCATTTTTCACAGTAGGAGGAGACCTCGGAAGAGTTATAATAATTAATTTACTCATGTTATCCCATTTCACGTCTGAACAAGGGCTATTCTGATGAAGAAAAAACGAGCTTCTTCGAGAAGAAGATAGTTCTACAGGGTGCGCCATAATTACGTGCACTCAGTTTTTCGATCACATCTCCTTCAGAAATCGTGACGCTGCCCTGGTGCGGTAATTACTGCTAGCCCAGGTCCATATCTCCCAAAAAAACCCCCTACAGATCCGAACTCCATTGAATGCTTCATTTATAGTAGCGAGCCAAAGTTGACTGACTTTGGTGCTCCAGGGCCGCGAGTTCGATATGTTGTCGCTCAAAAAATCGTAGTCTCAAGGAAAGAGCTCCTCGATCAAATTTTAACG